>CP025657.1:12383681-12463595 GCA_003576665.1 Ipomoea trifida
CCGCCTTATTTAATACTTTTACTCTATTCTGTTTGTCCCTTTTATCAGTTTATGTGGCAAATGGCAATGATGAAGCTTCCACCTATAATCTGAAAAGAAGGATTAAGTTGGCATGTTGCTCTATATTTATTGAAGCAATTTGCCCTTAATTCAAAATTGATAGGAAACAATGCTTACTGAGCCAAAATTCCAACTTCAAAGAATTATACATTTATACAACTGTGTTGTAATTGTTCAGTTTTCACTTTACAAGTTTACAGCTTTCACTAACTTGTAAGTTGTAACAATTTACACTTTACAGGAAGAAGAGTAGGACTAAGTGACTAACTGTTGCAGTGTTGCTGACTTGCTGTCTTGCTGACTTGCTGACTTGCTGACTTGCTAGTTGCTGACTTGCTGTAAATCTGATTTCTGAATTCAGTGAATTGTATTCTCTTTTGGTCTGTTAGTCTGTAAATCTCTTTTGCTAGTTGATGTATTCTCTTTTGGTCTGTAAGTAAGTAGCAATTAGCAAAGTATCAAGTATGATTTAATGATGTATCTATGATTTTTATTAATCTCTTTTGGTCTGTAATAAGTCATAATTTGTAGTTATAACTTATAACTTATAAGTTATAACTCTAAGTTATAACTTATAATCAGTCATCTTAGTAAAGTTTTAAATTGGTTTTCAGTTTTCACATAGTTTTTTGCATATATACTCAATCCGAAAATAAGTCGGATAACCGACCGAACCGACCAAACCGAAATGCTAAAAAACCGATAGGGTTTAGTTCAAAAAATAATCAGATAGGATGTGAAATTGACCAGTCCGAAATCCGATCGGATTAGCCTCTAGGCCGGCCGAACCGAACCGAACCGTCCGTTGCTCAGCCCTAATATTAATAAGAGTTTGGCTAATGGAATTAAAGTGGGCTTATTCCTTTCTTTAGAGAAAATTGCCATTTTGGTCCAATGACTATTGTAGTAGTGTTAATTGCTATTCGCGACTTTCAAAAATGTTAATTGTGTACCTTGACTATGCATTTTTTATCAATTTTGGTCACGCTGGCCAAATTGCCGGCCAAATGTGACCGGAAAATTTTAGTAGTCAAAATAGTGAGGGTATTATAGTCTTTTGACATCTCTTTTGTTTCTTCCCCAACGAGGGCAGTCATATTATTACTGCCGGTCACCGGCCAAGCCAAAGACGCCGGAAAATATAAGAACACTTGAAGGCTCCCCTGTTCTTTGCATGGTCAACGCCGAAGGGATGAATTCGTCGGCCAAAGACTCCGAAGCAACCAAAGGGTGAGTACATCGGAAGAAATGGAATACTGACAAGCTAATGCAATGGCCGGAAAAGACAAAGCTTCAACTTATGCAATACCCTTTTGAATTCAAATCCCAAATTAATTCACAAAATTAAAAATAAAAATAATTCCTGAATTTCTGCAACACCCGTTTGTGAGGGATATTGAATTCAAATCTCAAATTAATTCACAAAATTAAAAATAAAAATAATTCTTGAATTTCTTTGTAGATACAGAACTTCCTCTTTGGAATCTTTAATTAAGTTGAATGTATATTCTTCTTCCATGAATCTTCTGCTTTGTGCAGGTCGAGAAAATGGATCTGAATATGCAGTAATTCTACTGTAGATATTGAGAGATTAATATAACTTGTTTCAATTCGATCTATTAACTTTTATGGACTTTGGGTCATATCTTGCAGTCAATCGATTTCTCCTTTGGCCGGAAATAATAGGGTCGCTGCTCTGCGAAGAAAGAAAAGGAAAGATTTGGCCGGCCGGAGAAGAAGAAAGACATGTAGTAGGAATTAGGAGATAACAGGAAAAGACTATTATGCCCCTTTCAATTTAGAATAAAATGTGATTTAATTTTTTCCGGTCACATTTGGCCGGCAATTTGGCCGGCGTGACCAAAATTGATAAAAAATGCATAGTCAAGGTACACAATTAACATTTTTGAAAGTCGCGGATAGCAATTAACACTACTACAATAGTCATTGGACCAAAATGGTAATTTACTCCCTTTCTTTATTTTAATTTGTCTAATTTGGCACAATTAAATTGTTTCAATTGTTTTACATGTTCAGAAGTGAGAAGCCCAAGTTTCATTTTAATTTGCTTTTATTTTCCTTTTAGTTTTTAGAAATTCTGTACATAGGTTTAATTTCATAATGAATTGCAGCAGCCGACCTCTTCTACGAAACGTCCACGTACCCCTGCTATAGACTCCACGGTTGAACGAATTTTGCTGCAACTTTAGAAGATTTCACGACATCGGACGACCACAAACCGCAAGCGTCATCCGCAATATGCTGCTAACCATAGAATTCGGCCGTTATTTACTCCCAAGTAACGGACGAAATTGAGCCAACATTAGTATAAATAGGCAAGGAGTTCAGTAGTGAAATAATCAGTTATTCAGGAAAGAATTTCATTTACATTGTAAACACTTTTTACGATGTACTGCTGAGTTCTTATTTTTCCAATTCAAGGATTATTGAAGTTTGATTCTACAAGACTAGTAAGCTTTATTTAGCTTAAATTATTCTTTGCATATTTCTGTTATATTCATATATATGAATTATTGCTTGATTAATTGTTGCAATAGGGCCCATTTTTCAATTGTCAAGTTATTAAAATGCTAGTCAGAACCTTGAATCCGTAATTGTTTAAGTGTTCTGATGTTGGTAGCAAATAGCACAATTTGATTATAACTGATTTTCAGTTTGTGTTATGAAGGTATATAGTCTAGCTTAAATGAACCGAGCTTGTGAGTTTGTTGGCTAGGATTTGTAGTCTTTCTAATTCGATAATGCTGTTAGTAAATTAAATCCTAAGAGCTTGTTTAGGGTTGTTTATTAGCTAGGGAAGTAATTAAAGAACTTGTCTTAATTACCGACGAAGTAAGGAAAGACAGGTTGTTAGAGCTTGTTAATAACCATAACCAATCTAGTAAATAGTAAAGTTAGTTTGGCTTGCTTATCAATATCTGTCTTGTTAGAATTAAACTGATATTATGCCTTGGGTTGGATACCATTTGCCATTGACATTTACTTGATAATTATTTGTTGTTTGATATTATTTTCCATTTTCCATTTTATTGTTGCTATTTAAGTTTCGATTCTCATTTCATTATTTATTAAATCTATTGCTAAAGATAAGTCTAACTAGTCTATGTGGATACGACCTTACTCATCACTATTACAATTCATAAGAGTAAGTATTTATTATTTGTTGGTTTTGACACTCGGCGAGTCAGTCGGTCGGTCGGTCTACGGGCGACGACTGAGCGGTCTGAGGTTACGAGTTGCAATGGCGAATGGAAATCTGTTGAGTGGATTGCAATATTAAGTGGATCACGCGAAGCGATCGTTACAGGTGCTCTAACTATTACAAACGACTGGTAGTGTTGTGAGGTGCTTGTGAGTGGTGAATGTAGAATTCAATCTGAGATGGTCCTCCAAGTAAAGGAGGGAGACCCCCTATTTATACTAGTTGAAGGCGGTCTTGAGCATTTAATGAGCTGTTGCAGGTGGCTTGACGTGACGCCTTCCCATTGGCTCGGTCAGACGGTCGATCTACAGCTACGTTTAGACCAACTGCTCGAGGCATCAGCACCGCCATCTCTACAAGTTGTCAGGCGCCGCACTGCGGATCAAGTGGATTCTGATGTTACTTGTAGTGTAAGTTATGCCTTTTCGTTCTGCAAGCCGCATCTACTTGTAGACTGATTAGCCGACCTACGGTAGACCGGCCGACCGTAGCTTCATTGGGGCGGTCTCAAGATGATCTAATGACGTCTTATTTAGTACGGATGGTATGAGTTGTTGCAAGTGGTTTAGTTCAGTCAGGCCGATGGTTACAACGGATAGGCCAGTTGGCGATTGACGGATTGGGTGACACTTGACGGACCGACTCAACGGGTAATCTTTGTACGTATTTATCCATCACCTACAATATTATTTTTCCTCCAGAACAGAGCTAGTCCACCATTCAATCCAATACTATCAACATAAAACAAACCCTCAAAACCAAGCTTGATTCGGAGCCGCTCTGCATGACCCCGCCCCACCTTGGTTTCCATAAAAACAACAAACTCGGACTTCTTACGGGACACCAGGTCCACCACTTCTCGAACTGTACATGGATTTCCCAAGCCACGACAGTTCCAGCTCAGAGTACTCATGATGAGGGGCGGGTTTGGGAACCAGAACCCGCCACAACCAAGTTTTTTGACACCTCGGTCATAACAACATCACTACTACTCCCCTGGTGTCGCACACTAGCCCCCGATCCCTATCTCCTACGTTTGGCTACAACGACCATCCCCACCTCAGCTTCCTGTCTGCTCGGCGTAATCGGAACAACCGCAGAATTAGCATGATCGCCCGTAGCCACCTCCACTCCATCGCCCGACCGAGGTGGTCCTCCAACCGGCACCAACCAGTTTTCGCCCACCACTCTCGGACCCTGCCGCTGTCCCGCCCGGAGCTCCGGCCCAAATGGGTATTTGTCAACCGGTAAAGCCGCCTCTCTTGCCTTTAAACAAAATTTGTGGGTGTGCCCCATCATGTCGTAGAAGAAACAAAAGCAATAAAGCCTTTCATACTTGAAGGTAATCCAACACCAAGATTTATCACGTTTGAGCAGCTTCATCTTCCTCTTGATTGGTTTGTTCACTAGCATAGCCACACGGACGCGGTAGAAGTCGAGCCATGGGGCACCCATAAAACGTTCGTCGCATTTAACAAAAGCTCCTAGATAGTTCCCAATCTGCTCGAGTATCACGGACGAAGTATAGCCAACATGTACATCATGCAACTGCACCCACTGCACATGTCCACCGAATCAAGGGGAACATCACCGGGGAGAGCACCGTCCTTAACCTATCTACAAATTAGGGTACAGTTGTCGAAAGACCAAGGCCCCTCATCAAGCACATACTGCATGTCCGTTACATGGAAGAAAACAAACATGAATAGGTTAGGTTGCAGCTCTGTTATCTGAACACCCTTTACCTGCTTCCAAACTGACGCTAGCACCTGACGCATGTACTCCAGCTTCACCATCCTATCGGTCAAGAAGCGACCTACAACTGACCAGGATTCGAGACCGCCTTCGCCATCAACCGTTGTGTCCAAACTTACCGGCTCAAAAGCCTCGTCCTCATCCTCAAGCACCATGCCAGCCCACCGTGTCGTAATGCTCGTTACAGCATTCTGTGATGTCGTAGCAGCCATGTTGCGTAGAGTCGAACAGAATAGAGTAGCACAACGCGTTGGTGTATGCAAGCGACCCCTGGAAGTAGAAGAAAGCCGGCGAATCACCGGAATAAATCCAAGAAAATGACGAAAAACCCTAAGAAACCCTAGGAGGGAAGCGAAACCCTAGACGAAGCTAGAGAGAGAATTTTTTCAAAGATTGCATATTTAAGTGTTAAAGTTTGCATTGTGAAGTTGATGATAATTACAAAAATGCCACCGCATTTTTTTTAATCTGATTAGTTCGTCAAATTTTTACAGATGTAAAGCTGAGATTTATTGTTAGTTTTCTCCTAGAGGTGTGTTCTCATGGGATCCTAAACCTATTTGTATGTTCTCATGGGATCCTAAACCTATTTGTATATAGGTCGCACAGTGTTACTCACTTGAAAATAGGGTGAAATGATAGCCATAGATTTGTCTTGATCCAACGCACAAGATTAAGCACGGCTTTATTGTCTTTTAATTTATTAGTTTCAAAAATAGTTTTTGTTAACCATCTTCTAATCAAAGTAGTACTCTTCACCATTCTTTCCTTTTCACAACTCTAGTTATCCTTCTCCATAACCAAATCCGATCTCCATCGCATATCAATTGCAGATTATTTTCCTATCAACATAATGGATGAAGGTAATATTTGTTGAATCTCAATTGTGATCCGTTCTTCTAGTTAATTTTTCCATTATTTTTAAAAAAATCAATTATAGACATGAAATTGTTAAATTGTTTATAATTTATAGAAATCACCGTTTTATTCTTTCATTCAAAATCTACCTATCTCTAAGAATCTTTTCATACATCCAAAAATAATTTCTAAAAAATCATAGGTCCAACAAACATTCATCATATAGTCATTCCTTTTTATAGAACCTTAAAGCTTTCGAATTGTTTCCATCTCGTAGATCATTAGTATGGGCACAAGATGGCAACAATATATTTCACCTGAAGCCAATTAGTTGGATTTTATTGCCTCTATCAAATCCACAATACTAATCCCGAACTCCATGCCCCATGTAGGTTTTCATGTGGCGCATTAGAAATACGTCACAATCTACTTTATTCTTAGAGTCTCTCCATGACATTTGCAGCCTGACTGGATTGATTGGCTTAAGGCGACATGATTTTAAGACTAAACCCTTTGACTTTATGTACATGAACATTTTTTTTCTGCAAATGCATGGTTAGGTTAACAAAACATTTCATAGTTCATTTTTTTTTACAGTACATTAGTATCTTTGAATACTTACCGACTCCCCAGGCACTTATCCATACTTGGTTTCATTGCTCACTCTTGAAGAAAAATTGTCAATTATATCTATTCTTTGGTGCTTGACATTGATGCACACAATGAACATAGGAGTGCTCTGATGTAATAATGGGGAAAAAGAGCTACATTTGGACAATTGACATCATATGTTACCAGTTGTTTAAAGAATTTAAATTGCATGTGTTTACAAAGTCAGTGGTGCTCAATTACATGTGTGGGATAGAATCAATTTCAAAATGCAGCCTTTCTTGAAACCTTCCAAATCTAGTTTCTTCATCTCCTATGGGCTCCACCACGGTGTAGGTCTGCATGATTTAAATATTATTAAAAAGTGCATGATACTCTTAATTTCTTAATTTATTTTGTTTTATTGACTTACACATGGATATGTTGTAGCAAAAAACCTTGCAAGAGATGTTGGGTCTCTATACTTCTCTAAGTCGACCAAGATAATTGCCCAAACATCAAGAACATATGCAATTACATATTGATATTCCTTCAAAGACAACATTCCTCTCTCATCAAGACTCTTCCCCTCGATTGAAAGATAATCTCAGCACTACATTTTGAAATTAAACATGTAAGATATATAAACAGCATGCAGATTGAATAAAAATATATAAGTGTGCACTTCGTCAAATATAACAATGCACTTGAAGTTATATAACTGTGCACTTGATGATTGATACCAATGCACTTTAATGAAAATAACTATGCAATTATACATGAAAAAGAATATAAATAAGTCTTACTCGTCAGAATCTTGGTTGTGCAAAATCCACTCTTGAAAAACTTTCTCAACAATCGAAAACTTTTGATATATGTTTATCTTTCGTGAAATGTAGGGAAATCTAAATGGGATATGTAATTTTCAAGCTTATTCTTTCTCCTTCTCTCCCTTTAATAATTGGGTCGTCAATTGGTTGAATTTCTCTTGCCCTTGCAAACCTCGCTCCTCTTCCAAAACTCCTTTAGATAAATATATATATATATATATATATATATATATATATATATATATATATATATATATATAGGGATAAGTCTCAATCATAGATATAGTCTAAATCTACAGCCCAGATTGAAGATGAATTTAAAAAACACGTGGTGACATTCTTGTAATTTTGAGTAAGTCAGATTGTCTTTGTATCTAAGTGCACATTTTTCCTTTTTCAAGTGCATCTTTTTATGCATTCAAGTGCATATGTTTTGTTTCACACTTCAATACACATTTTCCCCTTTGAGTGCACATTTTTCTTCTTCAAGTGCATCTTTTATGCCTTCAAGTGCATCTGTTTTGTTTCACATTTCAATACATAATTTCTCCTTTGAGTCTACATACATATCTTTGTGCCTTTGAGTGCAAAAATTGAGATTTACAACTGATTTGCAAGTGTAATTGCTTCAATAATACTTAAGTTGAATAACTTCTCTTTTTGGTAACATCAATTGCACATCTATTTGCCGTCAAGTGCAGAATTTTGGCCTTCAAGTGCATAATTGTTTGCCTTCAAGTGCACGATTCTTGGTGTATTTATTATATATTTTGCATTCTTTTCATAACGTATAACTAGCTTCCTAATAAAAATTTGTGAGATTTACAAACGAATTATATGGGTAATTGCTTCAATAACACTTAAGTTCAATAACTTCCTTTTTGTACCATAAATTGTTTCGATTCTACATTTTTGTGCCTTCGAGTATAAAATTTTAGCCTTCAAGTGCACACTTTTGTGCTTTCAAGTGCACATTTTTATTAATTCCAAAGGAATTTTTATTTAAAGAACATCAAATCTAGATGAATTCAATAGCTGAGATTTCTGCGCATTTTTTACCTGGGGAGTCATTTGCACATGATCCTTGCCATATATATATATATATATATATATATATATATATATATATATATATATAGGGAAGGGTTCAGGTGCGAGTATTGCCTCTTGTGCGGTTTACACACCTTAAGCATTAAAATGGCTTACCTGAAGTACACAAACCACGCACCTTAAGCACACAAACAAAGCATCTCAAGAATACAAATCACGCACCTAAAGATTTTAAATGGTGCACCTTCAAATCGCTTCAATACACAAACCACACACCTTAAACACACAAACAAACAAAGCACCCTAAAAACACAAACAACGTACCTAAAGTTTTAAAATGGGTCAGCACCTTAAGAATACAAATCACGCACCTTAAGAAGGAAAACAACGCAGTTTAAAAAGGAAAATCACGCACCTAAAGCTTTAGGTTGACACACCTTAAGTTTCAACACCGACGCACCTTAAGCACACAAATCACACACCTTAAGAAGAAAAATTACGCACCTAAGCAACCACACAACCGCACATGAGATGACCAACTTCACCAGCACGAAAGTCAGTCATGTGGGATCAAATAATGTTAAGTTTGAGTTGAATTAAAAGTTAAAAATTTGTTAAAATTAAATCAATATTAAATATTTTGATATTATTAGATCATCAACTTTAATATCGACATTATTTAGATGGAAACTTAATTTAAATAATCTGAACAATGTTGCAATGTAATATTAATATACATTTTTTTCGAACAATATTTATTATTTTCACAGAGCAAGTAAATATTCATCACAAATTCACAACTAATACAATATTCATTAAGTATGTGAGGCTGGATTCACACTAATTAATGTACTAATTATAATCTCACCAATATCCTTGGTGTCTAGTCATAAATCATATCAGAGTGCCATACAATACGTATTGGATCATTCATTAATTCATATACAAATTAGTTATCAACATTAATTTTATGGTTTAAAAAAATATTGTGCATTTTCGTATCTTAAATTTACTTTTTAAAAGTTGATTTTTTAATGTGACAATGCTATACTTATAAAATGAGGCTTTTTTTTTTTTTTTGAAACAGTAGTTCTATACTAACCCAAAGAGTAGTATTTGTTCTATACTAACCCAAAGAGTAGTATATGTTATATACCAATTCAACCCAAAGAATCAATGTTCCACCACCGGAGTTCGATCCTCTGACCACTCATTTAGAATAGTAACCGAGAATAAGAGATGTTATCACACAATATAGTGGTTGGCTGAAATGATGCTTTTAAAAAGAGAAGTCGTTATATATACACACACGCGCGCGCGCGCACACACACACACTAGAGATCTGATGCGAAAGATGTTTTAGGTGAAAAATGAGGTTAAATCACAATCATTGATTCCGTTCAAATCTAGTGTCCAGAATGAAGAATTTTTTTTAAAAAAAACTCGGCGGCATTATGGTAATGTAGTGTAAGTTTAGTTTTTTTTTTTTCTTTGGGTGCATATTGTTCCTTCTTCGAGTGCATGGTTTATCTTTAGTGAATATTGTTTTTTTGTGCATTATTTTCCTTCGTCGAGTGTATATTGTTCCTTCTTCAAGTGCATAGTTTATCTTCTAGTGAATATTCACTTTTTTCTTTAGATGCATTATTTTCCTTCGCTTGGTGCATATTATTCCTTCTTTGGATGCATATTGTTTCTTCTTCAAGTGCATGATTTATCTACAAGTAATATTTACTTTTTTCTTTGGGTGCGTTATTTTCCTTCGTTTGGTGCATATTGTAAGGTGCATAGAGTTTAGCCTACGAGTGCATACATTTTAACCATTAGGTGTTTAACTTTGTTGCCTTCGGTGCATACCTTTGGAACTACAGGTGTGTAACTTTTAGCCTTTAGGTGCATAACATTGAACTTAATATGCATAGCTTTGAAAACTAAATGAAAATAACTCCAGTAAGCGCGCTTTTCGTTTTCTAATTTTCCTTCATTCTGGACAGTTGATCTAGATTATATCAATGGCTCAGATCCCACGTGAACCATCCTCTCTCTCATATATATATATATACATATATATATATATACATATATATATATACATATATATATATACATATATATATATACATATATATATATATATATATATATATATATATGTATATATATATATATATACATATATATATATATGGAAGGGTTCAGGTGTGTGGTTTATGTATTTCAAGTGCGCCAGCACTTAAGAACACAAATCACGCACCTAAAGTTTTAAAATGGGGCACCTTAAGTTTCAACACTGAAGCAGCTTAAGCATATAAATCACGCACATTAAAGAAGAAAACCCACACATCTAAAGCTTTAAGTTGACACACCTTAAGTTTCAACACTGACGCACATTAAGCATACAAACCACGCACTTTAAGAAGAAAAACCATGCACCTTAAGAAGGAAAGCTACGCACCTAAGCAACCGCACAATCGCACTTGAGAAAGTCAACCGCACGGGAACCCATATATATATATATATATATATATATATATATATATATATATATATATATATATATATATATATATATATATATATATTGTAAGTTTCCTATTACTTTTTTGAAAAAGTTTACTTTTTATCCATTGATTATTGTATGTGTATCAATTTTGATTCTTGACTATAAATATTTTTAAATTGAGTGTATGACTATGTAATTTATATCATATTTTGTCATGTCTTATAATTTTCCGACCAAGTTTTCAATCAACTATTGCCAAACTTTCAAAAAAAAAAAAAAAAAAAAACTTTTCAGACTATTGTTGGCTGAAAATAACATTTTAATTAGAACATATTATTTTTTCGTTGAAATTCTGGCAATAATTAACCGAAAGCTTGGCTGGATAATTGAATGGTTGGACTAAATGTGATACAGATTACATAGTCATCATGCACCTAATTTGAAAATATTAATAGTCATGGACCAAATATAATACAAATTACATAGTCATGCACCTAATTTGAAAAAATTAATAGTTAAATATCAAATTTGATACATCTATATAATAGTTAATAGTAAAAAAAAATTCTTTTTTCTTAAACAACTTCCCTATTAGTTAATCTACTAAATATATACTGTTTTAAAAACAGTCATACAATAATTATGAGAGAAATTTATTTGTATAACCAAGTTGGTTAGATGTTTTGACGAATCATTATGCTCCGGACCACTGACATAAGATATATTTTTAGTATATTAATGATTCATTTTTACTATGGGTTCATTATTTGGTTCACAGTATAATTTGTCAGCTATTGACAATCTAAGCTGATTTATCTTTTTTGGTTATTTATCAGCTAGGGTCACAACTCACAAGGCGAGGTTTACTTAGCACACACTCTCGGGTAGTTGTGGAGTTTCCTCATCATTCATTCAAAATTATTCATATAATAATATTAAGGAAAATACCACTTTTAGTATCACAATTGTGACTATTGTATAAATTTAGTCTTTCAATTATCCGTAAAGTGATAGAATTAACCATTTTATTAAGTGACATACTGATGGTAGTTTTGAACTTTTGATTATTGAATGATCAAATCCACAACTTTAATAATAACTGAGGGATTAAATCTATATTTCAAGTAATTGAATTACTAAATTAAATATATATACATTAGTTACCCCAGAGCTTAAAAGTGTCATTTTTTATAATATTATATTAAAAAATCATATTATAATTTAGAAAAACTCTAGATGCTGATAAACACGCATGTGAATCTTACCTGGTAAAAGTATCAATTATATATATATACACAAAATAATACCACGGTCCAACACCATCTATAGAAATTATGGAGTGTACATCATCATTTCCATTAAACCAGCCACGTTAATTAGCTCATGCATTGAAGGTGTGAAGCTAATATCATAAAATCTCCCATTAAACCATCATTAAATCAAAGCAGCACCAAAAATTCTTTACATGTATTATAAATAGTTAAACAAAAGACAAAAAGCTCTCCACCCTGCAGAGCTTAATATTCTTGATGGGCAGAGGCAGCCGGAAAACCTCGAATACCAAGAGGACCTGGAATCCTCTCTCCCTATTCTGCAGAAACAACAACCACTCACACTTATTGTGGAAATGGCGATTAATCCCCAAACCCTTTTTTTCTCTGCACAAGAACAAGCTAATCCAAGCTGCACACACCACTACTCATCACCGTTTGGCTGCAATCCCGGAATGGGCTTCTCCCCTTCTTGCCCAGGGAGAGGAGACAATGAAGATTCAGGTGAGTAGTAAACCTCAACCTAGAACTCTCATATACGTTTATATTTGTTATGATAAAGCTTTTATCACTAAGCTAAAAGTTATAATTAGGAGTTCAAGACACAACTTTATTTTCTTATACTTGCATAACAATTAATTCCACATTTCAAAAGACAATATGTTAGACTTAACCCTTTTAAGTTGTATCCAACAACTCTTAGCTACCTGATACTAGACATAGCTCTTCAAGTTTCTACCTAGATGTTGGACTTGACCCTTTAAGCTTCCGACTAACAACCGAACTTAACTTTTCAGGTCTCTTCCCAGGTGTTGGGTTTAACCCTTTAGGCTTTCCACTAATAACAGAACTTAGCTTTTTAAGCCTCTGTCCAGGTGCTGGACTTGACTTTTTAGGCCTGCGACTAACAACCCCTAACCACTTGATGCTGGACTTGACACTTTACACCTCTACCCAGCAACCCTAGTCACTTGACTTGGCCCTTTATACCTCCCCCTAGTAATCTCTAGTTACTTGGTACTGGAGTTGGCACTTCAAACCTCTGCCTAGGATGTTGAACTTGACCCTTTAAGTCTTCGGCTAACCACCTCTAACCATTTGGTATTGGATTTGACCTTTCAAGCCTGCATCTACCAATATTTTATATATTATATGCTAAATCACGCGCATTTGCATGAGGTGCAGGTGAACCAGGCGTTGGCGTCAAGGAGGCTCTCGTTCGAGCAAGAGGAATCGTGTTCGATTTTGGCGACGGCGGCGGGGTTCCCGTTCAAGGAGTGTGAGGTGGTGGCGATGGAGACTGCGGATCCGTACAGGGAGCTGGTAACCTCCATGGAAGAGATGTTGGAGGTTTATGGGGTGAAGGGAGATGATGAAGGGAATAATAAGTTGGATTGGGAGTGTTTGGAGAATTTGCTGGCTTGGTACTTGAGGGTTAACAGCAAGGGGATCCATGATTTCATCGTTTCTGCGTTTGTGGATGTGTGCTTTTCTCTGCTCTCCTCTGCACCCGATAACAATAATCATAATAATAATGATGATAAACACAGTGATCCATCTTGAATTGAAATACTCCGTATTATATTTGGATCACCACCATCCTATATTACAGCAAAATCAAATAATCTTCAAAATATATTGAGAGGATTTCCTGATGTACGACTGTGAATGCAAGTGCATAAAATGTTGTTCCATAAATTTGCTCCTTCTATCTTAAATTGATTTTCTTTTTATTTTAATTAAATTAAGGGGTTTTGAAAACCAAGAAAATGACTTCTGAAAGTATTTTTTGAAAAAAGAGTTATTTTTACAAAAATATTTCCATTTATAGTGTTTACTTGCAATATAAAAAACTGTCTAATAGGCAGAAAAGAAAATGGTCAAATATCCTAAACTTTATCAAGTCAACTCCGAAGACAAAATTCGCTACCGCATTGGCCGAACCGTCGCCGGTCGCATTCTACCAGAGATGGAACGCTGATTGGGTCGCCTTCCATCATAGAAGGCGACTACTGGTCACCTTCTCCGACGAAAGGCGACTACTCCCATCTCAGAGAAAAGTCGTTTCTTGAAAATTAATGAGCGTGCCTGAAAAATGACTTTTCTAAAGAAAGAGAAAGTCATTGTTTAAAAAATTGGACTTTGTTTTCCTTTACAGAAAATCGATTTTCATTGACTTTAATATTTTCTCCCTTGTCAAACACTAAAAATTTAAAAATATTTTAAGAATCATTTTTCGAATTTCCATATATGAGGTGAGTAAAGAAAACGATAAAGTGTATTTGTATACAAATATAAGTTGTTTTATTATATTACGGAGTAATAAGTAGCAGGGTGTATAGCCGGTCCAAATGAAATAAATTTCTTTTCTATTACTACACATAAATATAAGTTGAAAGTTATTGTTTGGTATATCTCTAAAGCAAAATATTATGGGGAGATGCAACAATTGTGACCTTTATCTCGAGTTTCAATTTGTAGATCTTTTAATAGTATAATTTGTAGAGGTATAGAAATAAGAAGATGTTTGTTATCATCTCCATTGAAACTCTGCTGACCTTCTATATTAGAGAGTCGCTACATGCCATCTAAGCACAAGGTGTTTGGCAACATAGATTGAAAAAGTATAAATGAACACATATTACAATGTAATTGAGTCAATTCTAAAGAAAAAATTAAAAAAAAAAAAAAAAAAAAAAAAAAAAAAAAAAAAAAAAAAACCTATGAGACATGAAAAAGGTATTGGTAAAAGTTAAATTTTTGTCTTTTATATCACAAAAAAAAATTATTTTTATTAAAATATATATATTTAAGATTTATTTTACAAGAAAAATTTCATTCAAGACCAATCAAATAAAACACATAAATGTGTTTTGTGTAGAAGATTTGTACGGTGCGGTGGGTGTTGTATTTGATGAGTTTTTTTTTTTTTTTTTTTTTTTTTTTGGGTCTCTTTTAAGGTTGTATTTGTTGAATTAATTACAGTGTCTTGTCTTCTGTTGCGGTGCAATATTTATAGCGGTGGATCCTCTTTGTTGTAAAAGTGTAAAAGCTAGTGTTGTCTCAAAGTTATTACTGTAACAGATATGAAAGGTTGGTTTAATAACTAGAGAAATTCTTCTCTTCTCCCAAACTTCCCCTCTATAACCAGTTGAACTGTTCATGTGGACTAACTAGAAAAATTCGTTACTATTATTTGAGGATGTCGATTTATAATAATTTATAAATTATATAGGTAAATTGAATTAAAAAAATTTATGCAATAAATTTAAGCGAGAGAGTATTGGCAAGAAAATTACTACGTATATTAGAAGAAAGAAAGAAAAAAAAAAAGAAATTATATTTTCGTCCTTAAATTATAAGATAATTGTAAAATTCGTCTCTAAATGTTGGTCTTGCTCACTTTTCGCCCCTATACTATCATTGGCGCTACGTCCTAAGCTAACTTCTCATGCTCACTTGTGGTCCTTAAGTTAATTTCTCGTGCTCACTTTTTGTTCCTAATGTTTTGTTAGTAAAGGGATGAAAAGTGCAGCACCAATAATATTCTTAGGGACAAAAAATGAGTAAAACTAACACTTACGAATTTTACAATTATTCTAAAACTTATGGATGAAAAGTGAAAGTTTTCCTAAGAAAACATAATAATAATAAGGGAAAATGGCACTTTTTCCCCCTGTGTTATGTGCATATAGCACTTTTTCCCCCTGTGTTATTAAAGTGGCATTTTTTCCCCCTGAAATGTTAAATTGACATTTTTATCCTTAAGAATAATTATTTCATTTATTTTTCTTCTCCAACAAATTATTACTTATATGTATGGATAATTACGATTCGGTTCGAACCTAACCAAACACTATAACAATCATACCGAAATAGTATGGAAGGTTCTGGTTACGATTCAGAACCGAAAAAATAAAATTAAATAATTGTTGAACCGTGAACCGGAATTGAACCACAGTCATATATAGTGAAAATGATCAAATACTTATTTTGATAAATCGGTACGGTTCGATTCCAATTTTCGATTTTGAACCGCCGATCAAAACTTATTTATTTATTTATTTATTTTTATACTTTTATTTCTTATTTAAAAATAGTCTAAATTTAACAATTATTTTATTTTATTTTTTCGGTTCTGAATCGTAACCGTAACCGTCTATACTATTTAAGTTCAATTGCTACAGTGCTCGATTAGGTTCGTATCGAACCATGATCTTCCATACATATTAGTAATAATTGGTTAGAGAATAAAAATAAATGAAGTAGTTATTTTTAAGGGCAAAAATGTCAATTTAACATTACAGGGGGAAAAACTACCACTTTTAAAATAACTGAGGGGGGAAAACTGCCACTTTAATAACTCAGGGGAAAAAAGTGCTATATGCACATAACATAGGGGGAAAAGTGCCATTTTCCCTAATAATAATAATAACTACAAGTCAGATTCGTTTTGGATCAATCAGGTCAATAAAGATAAATGAAATAAAAAGTAAGAGTACATGCCAAAGTGTGTTTGCTTGTTACAGTTAAAAAATTGGCATGCAACAATCATTTTGAAATATTATTTTGGGTGGACCTATTTTCAAAAAAAAAAAAAACAATTTGGACTGACTAATATATAAATATTTTCACTTGTTAGTAAGTGAACTTTCAAAAGAAAAAAACGATTTTTTTTCTTTTTTAATTCAGCAAAAAATATACACCAAAATTAAATGTGTTCGTATCAAGTAAGAGATGAACGTAACTATACGGAGTAATTGTTTTCTACTTGAAAGTAAAATACGAGGTCGTACTAATTTCTAAAAAAGAAAACAAAAAGGTACAAATTCTTTTTATGATTTGAGAGCAACATAAATTGTTCACCAACTGTCCAGCTTGTATTAATTTTTATTATTTGTTTAAATGTTTTTGCCAGAAGAACCATTTAAGAAATTGCAGTATTATTACTGGGCAGCTCAGAGGGAAATCAATATCGCAATTTGAGCGTTGCCCACCATATTAAAAACATTTTTTTGTGTGTGTGCATTTATTGTTGTCATATGCAAACATTTAATCTATCAATTCAATTTCGTGCAAACATGTTAGTTGTATCTGAATATTTTATCAATTAGCTATTACGGAGTACTTAACACCATTGTTCATTGTACTTGTCTTTTCATTTCTTAACTTCCCTAACACTAGTGTTGATGAGTTATGAATAAGATGATGTGAGTCTTTTTTTTGTTTAACTAAATGAAATTTTACTTAGTATGAACATGACACACATCCCTAAAGTGCTATTGCTTTATTTTGGCCAACTATTTCAAATTTTGATCAATCATTGACGAAAACAATTGGATACACACTCTTAGTTATTGAGCATATAATAATATCTAAAAACATAATAAGTTTGAATCCATGTTATGTTCTCAGTTTATGTCCGTGTTTTTAGTGATGATCTGTTTGTACATTTTGTTTTTAATGTTGTACATAATTTTTTTGTAGACAAAAATACCCCAGGATATTCCATTACGGTTAAGTATAATCTGTTTCCATCTTTTTCCTAATCTGTCATTAAGTACTATGTAATCACATTTCCTAATCTGTTTCCATTAAATACTATATTAATCACTTCTCCTCTGCTATATTAAAAATGTTTCTATATATATGGTGGGTGAGATATATAACAATAACTCTTTGATGCTAGTGTATTGATCATATGAGAAAATGGAATTTCTTTTTGGGAGAAGAAAATGAAATTTCTTTTTGGGACAAGAAAATAAAATTTCTTATTTTAATTTTAAAAATTTTAATGTTTACAATAATTTGCACCAATATTTCATATATATAATTTTAGGTTTGATCATATAAGAACTAAAGGGGTTGGTTTACGAATCCAAAAAATAACTTTCAAGAATTTTTAAGTCTTTAATTTGATGAAATATAATGTAAATTTGTTATTATTCCAAAAAAATATTCATTCCATGTAGTATAGAAAAAAAAAAAAAAAAAAGTGTGTGTTAGATATAATGAGAATAAGTCAGTTATTTCCTATTCTTTAGCCTACTGTATAGGTTGCCATATATTATTATTTCCATGTACTGTTTCTCTTGCTAATCAATCACAACAACTTCCCTAATTTGGTATTAGATTAGCGTTAGGTTCCCCGATCCTCTCTCTCTCCCTAACCTACGATGGCCGCAAACGACTCCGAGCGTACAGTATCCGCCGCTATTGCTCCGGCACCGGCCACCACCCACCTCAACCCTCTCAATTCAGCCCATCACTTTGTGTCGATCAAATTGACGACATGCAACTATCTGTTTTGGCGCACCCAATTGGTCCCATTCCTCAAAGGTCAGAATCTTCTCGGCTTTGTCGATGGAGCCACGCCATGCCCTCCGCCTACGTTGTCTCCGACGCCGTCTCCTGCCGATCGTGCGACGGACGAAGCAGCCTCCGGCGCTGCCAATCCAGCGTATGCTGTTTGGGTGCAACAAGACCAAAGCATCCCCTTGATGCTCGTCTCATCTCTGTCGGAAGAGGTGATGTATCTTGCGATTGGCTCCTCCACCGTGCGAGAGGTTTGGCGATCGATCGAAGCGGCGCTGAGTTCATCCACACGAGCCCGTTGCCTCAATCTGCTTGCCCAGTTCCAATCATTGCGTCAAGGCGACTTCACACCGGCTGAATATCTTGGTAGGGCGCAACTTCTCGTCGAAGACCTGGCATTGGCGGGGCGGCCGGTCTCTCTTGACGAGCAGAACCTCTATGTGTTCAGAGGGCTCCGGCCAGAATTCCAAGCAATGTCTGCGTCATTGGTGGTCTCAGGTAATCCCGTTTCGATTCCCCAGCTTTCCGATTGTCTCCAAGCGCAACAGTTCATCTATTCAGATGACTTTGCTGTTGGTGACTCTGTCTTGCCCTCTGGAAATCCGACGGTAATGGTTGCAAATCGAGGCCGGCGACAGTCCGGCGACGGAGGCTCATCAGGGAGACATCAGCACAGCGGTGGCGGTCGCGGCAATCAGTGGCAGTCACGAGGCAGAGGCGGTCAAGGTCGTGGCCGTGGCGGCTCCCCGCAGTGTCAAATTTGCCGTGCGCATGGTCATACTGCGGTCTTCTACTATCGCCGCTATTCGGATCAGCCACCGGCGCAAGCGCATATGGCCGTAGCCGGAGACGTTGCCGCTCAGCAGCAGGATGTCGCGCCCTGGTTCCCGGACACGGGGGCAACACCTGACTCCGCAATGCTGTCACACTCTGAGGAATACACTGGTTCAGACGTTCTCCGCGTCGGTAATGGCACAGGTTTAGTTATTTCCAGTATTGGTAGTGCAACGATTCCCTCCGTTTCGAAATCTCTTAAACTATCCAATGTTCTGCATTGCCTCAATTATCTGTACCTTTGTTATCTGTCAATCAGTTTGCCCGGGACAATCAAGTATTTTTTGAATTTCACCAGAGTTTTTTTGTTGTTAAGGATTGCATCACCAAAACAATTTTGCTTAAAGGTCTCAGTTCCGATGGTCTGTATCAGCTTCCGGTCCCGTGGTGTCATATGGCTTATTTAACAGCTCGTGCGTCTCCCGCAGTCTGGCATCGGCGATTAGGCCATCCTCACAACCGTGCATTACACCGCATCCTAAAGAAGTGTCCAGTTATTCCTCATAAATCGAGTCTACCACATCTTTGTCCATCATGTCAACTTGGAAAGTCGTCTCACTTTCCATTAGATAAAATAAGTACTTCTAGTAGCAATGTGTTAGATCTCATTTACACGGACATTTGGGGCCCGGCGCCAGTTATTTCAGCCGGGGGTTTTCGTTACTTTGTTTTATTCGTAGATGATAGTACTCGTTATTGTTGGTTTTACCCCCTACGTGTAAAAACAGATATATATAAAGTCTTTGATCTCTTTAGGGCCATGGTAGAACGGTTGTTCTCCCGTTCTATCAAGGCTATACAGTCTGATATAGGGGGTGAGTACAAACGTCTCCAACTCCTGTTTCATTCCTTAGGTATTGTACACAGGTAGTCGTGTGCATACACGCATGAACAAAACGGGCGTGTTGAGCGCCGGTATCGACACATCGTTGAGACCGGTTTAGCTCTATTCGCTGAGAGTTCTGTCCCATTACCGCACTGGGATTCGGCTTTTGAAACAGCCACCTATCTTATAAACCGATTCCCATCTTCAGTCCTACAATTCGACACCCCATTTAATTGGCTTTACAAAACTAAACCCACATACACCTCTCTTCGAGTCTTCGGGTGCCTGTGTTTCCCTACTTACGCCCTTACAACCGTCACAAAATTGAGTTTCGTTCCGCCCCGTGTGTCATCCTGGGTTATCCTCCGTCATTCCGGGGCTATCGTTGCTTAAATATCAATACCGGAAAACCTTTATCTGTTGTCATGTCCGATTTGACGAGGCTGTTTTTCCTTTTGCCACTTTGTTACAGGATAAGCAACGCCACACAACTCCACTAAAGCCATGGGCATCTAGTCTTGTGATCCCACCGGCTATAACAGCTGCACCTCCTACACCCTCATCCTCCTTTGAAGTGGCTCCAGTATCAGCCCCAGCCCGACGCAAGCAGCGCCGTGGTTCCGGTGATCCTCAGCAAAGAGAGCATACCATGCGTCTTCAACACATGACTAGGGGCACAAGTGAACAATTTCACGCACTTACTGCCGTTTCCACTCCTACTGATCCCACCTGTTATACTCAAGCAGTTGGACACTCACAGTGGCGCGATGCTATGGACCAGGAGTTCAACGCCCTACTCCACAACATTACTTGGGTGTTGGTACCGCCGAAACCTGGCATGAATATTATCGGGTGCAAATGGGTATACCGAACCAAGCGAAAAGCTGATGGCAGTGTGGAGCGATACAAGGCCCGTTTAGTGTTGCTGGCTAAGGGGTTCAATCAAGTTGCAGGGGAGGACTTCTTTGACACGTTTAGCCCGGTGGTGAAACCCACGACGGTTCGTTTACTCTTTTCTTTAGCCGTATCACGAGGATGGACTCTACGCCAGCTTGACGTCCATAATGCATTCCTAAATGGGTTCTTAGCCGAAACTGTTTACATGAAACAGCCCCCGGGTTATGAGGACCCTACTCATCCAGACCATGTGTGCCACCTACAGCGCTCCTTGTATGGGCTAAAGCAGGCTCCGCGGGCATGGTTCAAACGGCTCTATGATTTTCTACTGACAAGTGGTTTCTCGGCTTCAAAAACCGACGTATCTCTTTTTCACTATTCACGTGGCACTACTAAAGTATACCTGTTGGTTTACGTAGACGACATCATCATGATGGGAGATGATTCGTCCCTCATTGACTCACTCCTTAAGCGGCTTTCGACGACCTTCAAGATTCGAGATCTTGGCACACCGAGCTTCTTTTTAGGCATCGAGACTCTCTCGGTTGATGGCGGTCTAATTTTGTCTCAACGTCGGTATATGAGTGATCTATTAATCAGGGCAGGTATGACAGATTGCAAGCCACTCACAACTCCTGCGGCGGTCACTCAAGCTGTAACTCCGTCAGATGAAGTTTTTGATAATCCCACTCAGTACAGGCGTCTCGTTGGGGCTCTACAGTACTTGACTATAACACGGCCTGATCTTTCTTATGCCGTCAATCATCTTTGTCAGTTTATGCACACTCCCACTACTGAGCATTGAGGTCTCCTGAAGCGGGTCCTGTGATACGTCAAAGGGACTCTTGATTATGGGTTACGGCTGGCACCATCACCATCAGCACATATTCATGCTTTCTCCGACTCGGACTGGGCTGGGTGTCCGACTGATCGCAAGTCTACAAGCGGGTATGCAGTTTTCCAAGGGTCAAACCTCATCTCCTGGGTTTCTCGCAAGCAACGCACTGTTGCTCGTTCTTCGACAGAAGCTGAATACAAGGGTTTGGCAGACGTCTCGGTCGAGGTCACATGGGGTTGTTTCTTTGTTACAGGAGCTAAGACTACACTCAGGACGTCCAGCTACGTTATGGTGCGACAATCTCGGGGCTACTTACATGTGTGTTAACCCTGTGTTCCACGCTCGCACAAAACAAGTGGAAATTGATTACCACTTTGTTCGGGACAAGGTCGCGTCAGGTGACTTCCCGGTTAACTACGTCTCCACTCTCCACTTAGGAGCAACTTACAGATATCTTCACAAAGCCGCTGCCATCTACTCGCTTTGCTGCTCTACGGTCCAAGCTCAATGTTGTGTTCCACCCACCTCGTGCTTGAGGGGGTGTGTTAGATATAATGAGAATAAGTCCAGTAGGTTAGAAGTTATTTCCTATTCTTTAGCCTACTGTATAGGTTGCCATATATTATTATTTCCCTGTACTGTTTCTCTTGCTAATCAATCACAACAACTTCCCTAATTGCGTGAAATATATATACCAAATGTATGAAACGACTCAGAGGTCAAAATTACAGTTCGTTGATATCACATGTTCCTCATCCTTGACATTTAGACCTTGATTTTACTATATTAGATGCAAATTTCTTTATGGATACAATTGTTCATATGGAACATGAGTGGTATATATCTTACTTTCAAAATTTAGTCTAATTTTACAATTGATAATAAAAGTACAAGAACCTACAAGGTATTCAAACTTATTCGAAGACATGATCTGATAGAGATGTCACCGGTTGGAACCCCAATGGGGGTATCGACTCTTTGTGCTTCAATAGGTTGGGAAAGTATGTATGCACATATACTACATTGTAATATAGTTAGTAGTACTAAAAAAAAAGTCATTTCCAATTGCATTTATGTGAGACGGGAAACAATAGAAGCTACATGTTAACTAAATAACAAAGGAGAAAATAGTTGCAATACAACGATGAGTATCCTTACTTAAAATCATAGTCGTATATATTCATCACAATGAAATTATATTTCTTGTGTTAATTTCAAATACATCCAAAAAATAAACCTTACATAGATATTTATGAACCTTCTTGCAACTCAAAAAAAGAAAAAAAATTTACAAATGCGTTTTATCTATTTCAAAATGATTTGCTAATTGAGTTTAGATATTGGGCACACGTTTTCGCGCAAAGCGCGTAGAAAGAACTAGTATAAATAATAAACGTGCAATTCGACTATTAGCTCAACCTTTTAGTTGAGATAGAACACATTCTTCTTTTTTTTAGATGATGAGGAAAACCTACAGCGACTACTCGAAAGTGTGTACAAAGGGTGTATTTGGTTCGAACATGAGAATCGAAATGAGAATGAGAATCAAATACTTGGTAATTGGAATGGTTTTGATAAAAATATTTTGCATGTTTGGTAATATGTTGGAATAGAATGATTACCGATGTGCCAAAGACCTTGTGGTCTAGTGGCACCCGGTTGCACCCCACATGGGAGGGGTGGGTTCGAGCCTCAGTGGAGGCAATATTAACTCTTTGTACTTCATTTGGTTGAGAAAGTAGTTATGAACAGATACTACATTATAACAAAGTCAGAGTCAATATTACTCAGAAAAGAATGATTACCGATGTTGTTTGGTCATGTAGAATGACTCTACTCTATATAATTGAAATAAAGATTTTACAAATATTATTTTGAGTGAGTTCCATTAATAATTTGTGGTGAGTCAATGTGGAATCCTGGATTCAAACTTTCTTAAATGATGAGATAAATTTGATATATTTATACATTCAAAATGATAACGGAGAAAAAAGAAGTTGAAAGTGTTTTAGAAAAGAATATATTCCCCATTGAAAATGTATGTTTAAATTAGTATAAATATAATCCGTATTTTTACATTTAAAAAATGTGTACGTATTATGTAATTTATTTGAGTTTTTGAGAAAATGTCCTTTGGACAATTTTGATTTATCTTTTCAACCTAAAAAGTAGTGTCTATTACTTTTCCTTGTAATGAAGAGAACAATTTGGTAATAATAATCGGATTATTCATGTTAATGCTAACTATATATAAAGAAAGAAATTTAATTATCAAAAAAAAAAAAAAGAAAGAAATTTATATTATTTTATTTTTTGGTCAAAATAAGCTCTACTGTTATAATTTTTCTTCTTCATTCATTAATTAAGTTTATTTCTTTCAATATATTTCACATTTCTTTAAGCATGAAAAATTATTAGAGAAGGCAAAAGAGATGAGGAGGTTGAGGGATGGACTGCAATTTAAGAATGATACCTAATTTAAATTAGGTAATGGATTTTGTAGTTAGAAGAGTAACTAAATCTTATATAGTTGCGTTTTAAAAAGTTATCAACCAAACAATGTCAATGATTTTCATTCTCATTCATTATGTCTAATCCCATGAACCAAACAAAGTAAATTCCACCCATTTGTTTTTTTTTTTTTGAAAGGAATTCCACCCATTTGTAATAACCCAAAAACCACATAAGAGATGTAAATCGCATTATGAAGATTCTGTGTAATAACCCACAAATCATATAAAAGAGGTAAACCTCGAAAATCACATAAGAGGGGCAAACCGCACTAGAAAGATCATGTACAATAACTCGATAAGTTAACCAAGAGTATTATTAGCAAGAATCAAACTTGTGGCCTGGTACAAGAATCATACTCCACACACTCGGACACCCCTATTAGATCTAGAACACATTCTTCAATTGTTGTGACTTATGAGCAATGGACACTTTTTTGTGTATGCAATAGTATTCAGTATGCTGATGATATGTTGTGATTTAAGTGAAAAGAAATTGATCTTCTTTATAAATGATGTGATGAATTATTCAAATTTTGTTAATGAAACTATACAAATTTGAAACAATTTCCACAAAATTAAGTTTAGCAACAACATAGTGTGCAGTATGCTCTCTATGAAGCTCTATCCTATACATTATGTTCTAGTTGTGCAATCCAAAGACAACATTAACTCATCAAGTTTGAAGCAGAAGCAAATAGGAATAATACAAAGCTAAATTTGGAAAAAGGGCTTAACCTATTACTTTTATTGCTACATGTAGCAAAACAGGCTAATGAATATACTGTAAAAGAAACATAAAAAAACTCTTGCATGCTATTCCTTTCCTCTTCATTCTGGGTTATTCGTAAAGGGTGTACCTGGTGAAGTTGTGTTCTAAACGAAGAAGCCTGATCAGCACTTCAGACCGCGGGCAAGCTCAAAGCAGTGTTGGCAGCAGATGGCGTTTCAGCTGCAACGGGTGGAGTTTGGGCACGAGGAGTACTGATGTTTGCCGTAGTGTAATCTTCATGAACTAAATTCAAGGCACTCCAATTAACTTTAGCTATGTGAGAGTCAGGGAATCTGTTTATTCTAATAATAATATTGTGAAATTGAAAGGAAAATTGGGGGTGTCTGTGTTGGGGAGTGGGGTTAGGAGGAAAAGAGAAATTGAAAAACTTTAGAAGTTCTGAAAAGCATTAGGAATTAGGATACGCTCTGTCGTCCACATATCAGTGATGCTGACATCCGCATCTGACAAGAGCCAGTAATCTGCTTCATTCTGGAAAGAATATAGATTTAGAAAGTGGAAATCATCATAATGACGTGATCATTCAAAAACAATGATTTCATAAGATCCTAATGCAATTGGGGCATTTCAATGACGCCAAACAAAAGCTACTAATTTTGTAGACTTGTAAGAATGGACTTACATCAACATCGGGAACGATTTTCATGATTCCACTCGTGAAATCCTGTGATGTGCCAACATTGGAGGACGCCCTTTCTGTTTCTTTTTCCTGCAATACTTCATTTCCTCTACTCTCCTCAGTTTCTACCATCGCAGTTGCATTCTCATTCGCTCCTGTTGTTGAATGAATGCTAGGTGCCACATCCACAGCATTTATCTCCTCGAGTTTTTTCTCAAATTGACTTGATGGTTGAAGTTCAAACAATTTAATCATAAGCAAACGACAATGAGATAGTATACCATTTCACTTATCAAGAAGAAGCATCTTGGGACAACCCCAACCAAGTTAGTGAGGTTCTTGATGTGGTTATTACAAGGTTACAAGTTCAACTCCCAACGGGAGCGGCCTATTGGCCTCCTTGGTTTGAGCCGCTCAGCTATAGGCAACTTAGACTGGTTTACTTCCTTGTGGTCCTTTGCCGACTAGGGTCACAAGGCGAGATTTACCCAATGCACACCCTCGAGTAGTGGCTGCGAGTTTCTTTCGTCACTCAAAAAACGATAAAAGAAGCATCTTTAAGGGCAATCAATAACACTCTTAGTCAGTGTGGGGGGTTTTAGATGATGTGTTTTATTTGTGTCAAGAAAAACAAGTACCTGACGAGGTAGACATCTATTGGTCCCATGGTGCTCCTTAGAATTATTCGGTACCTTCTTTGCGGATAATCAACAGCCTGTTTGAAAGTTATTAAAGAGAATATTAAATTAGATAAGAAAAGTTTAGAAGTGAAAAGATGAGAAGCAAAAACTTCAATTGTTGAGAAGTATAGGCAACAACCTCATCAGGATCTGGGACTTCTAAAGTTGTGCCATGGGGAGCTTTAATTGCTAAAAGTGTTTCGTTCTGAAAAATGCAATATTTATAATTCAACATATAGTCCAAGTGATAAAAGCAACATGACTAAAAGAACACAGAAGAAAATGAAAGCAGACTAATTTTTTAATAAAGTTCTTTGTACCTGAAAACAAGGTAAGCCCTTAATATCTTCTTCAGTTACAAAAAGCCATCTGGTATGATCATATTGAAAGCCCACGTATAAAAACATTAGCAGCTAGATCAAATAAAAAATCCACTTAAAATTCAAATTACAGGCTTGAAGAACATCCAAGAACACAATACCCTTTATTGTTTTCATCTTCACTCAGGTCCCTCAGCCTGTCTTGCATTTCTCTAAAACAATTGTATGAAACATAAAATCAGAATAACCATGGTTGAATGAATGTGTTTCTTAAAGTTATTATACTAAACCTGATTTGTTCATCTATTCTACGCTCTTTTAACATCAATTTCTCCACTTCGGCCTGCAAAAGAGTGCAGAGTACATGAGAATAAGTCTATGAACAGCTCATCTAACAATTGAAAGGGACCCACAATGCTGTGGCCAGTGGATATAACCTAAGCAGATCTTGTAGGCCACTCTAACAGAACTATATTACATTTACTTGACTTATGCATTGTAGAGGAAATTCAGTGCTGATTCCTAATGAGTAAAAGTTTTCTCTATCACTCATGCCACCTAATTAGTGCATTTGGGAGGTCAAGAAGTGTTGTCTAAGCATAGCTTCCTCAAGAAAGAAATGAAGAAAAGATTAGCTATGAGATTTAGAAAACAAAAAGTATGTAATCAATGCAATAAGAAAGAGCACACGCATAATGATAGAAATGTCCTTTTACCTGTAAATTTGAAACTCCATCAAAATCGCTTGTTCTCGACACATCTAGACCCCTGCATAACCATGTCGCTCTTTATTAGTCACTTTCCTTGTGATGAAAAAAATGTTGAGGCAAGTACACATTAAATAAAGAGAAAACTGAGACCCATTTATGTAGATATGAGATAGTTCTTACTTCCATTGAATTCTGTTCTTGAGTTTCTTTTCTATTAGACCAATGCCTTCTAGGACATTCGTTATGTCATAGATACGTCTCTTTTGAACCTGGTTGAAGAAGAAATTTTCATTTTTTCAGTTTTTAAAACTTCATCAGCTACGCATATTAAATAATCAACTAGGAAGTTATCACCTCTAATGTATCAGCAGCTTTATTTAGATCAAGAATACCATCTTCTGCATGTCTGATCAGATTAATGAACTTCTTTGTTAAAAGGCCTGGATGAAAGTAAAAACAATGTTGTCAATGTCTTAGCTACTGTAAATTGAGATGAAGGAGAAGAAGAGGGGCAGAAGCACTTTAAAAAAAAAAATAAATAAATAACTCATGTTGGAAAGTACATATTACCTAGGGAGCTATCATAACGACAGGAACCGACTGGAGTGACATTGTTGCCGGAAGGTGATCCTGTAATTCCGCAATCAAAAGTTATTGCCTCTTCCTTAAAGAAAACTGCTCTTGTTCAATTTCTTTGCCATTAATAATACTTTGTAACTTAATGCACTTCCCATAACAGACATTTCTATTGGAAATTCTCACCATCATCTACTGCATTATGGGATACATATCTGCGGGATTTTGACGTCCTAGGTACTCTCTGTGCCTTTCTAGCTTTTCCTGAAACTGGCGTTTGCATTGGACTGTTGACAGCATATCCAAAACTTGGATCCTGATCACTAGGTACCTGACTGTGGCTCACCATGTCACTCTTCCACTTCAATGGCTAGTTAAATCAAACAAGCATTAAAAGGTTGTAAACAGTGCATTGAAATAAGATTCACAGCGACAAGAATGTACAACAATACAGAGTATTATAATCATCTGTTTTCACAGTAACATATACATAAAACGATTCAAGTTATGACTAACAATGCTTGTTGAGGCAAGAGAAATATGTGAATTAAGTCAATTGGAACAATGGGCACAGTCCTGATGATACAAGTCTCCAAAAGTAAGGTGACTAGCATAAATCACTCACATTCAAGGAAAGTATACAACCAAGAAAGATCCAAACTTTATTATGGTTAATACAAGCTAATAATCCAAACCAGAATCAAGAATGAGGATAGCTATGGCCTAAGAATGAACATAATCAATGAGTAAATGACTGCACTTTCCAAATTAAGAATTCAGCTTAACCACAAGGTCACGAGTTCGAATCCCAACTCTCTTGGTTTATGTCGGTCAGGTCAGCTATGGGCAACCTAAGCTGATTTACCTTGATTGTGGTTATTTGACGGCTAGAGGCCGGCTAGGGTCACAAGGCAAGATTTACCACTTAGTAGTGGCTGTGGTTTCCTCGTCACCCAAAAAAAATCCAGCTTAACCTAGCTAGCTCGCATTGCCAACCATAACATTAAAATCTAGAAGATCATACATTTTTACTTATTATCAATCAAAAAGTAAGAATGCACTAAAGAAAAATCCAATTTCAATTCTACTTTCAAAGTTTTCACAGCAGATTTTTTGTTTAAGGAAACAAAATAAAAAGACTTTAACTTACACAGTCACTAAAGTCCAAGTATAGGCAAATAACAATAAATACAGTAAAAACAACAACAACAAAAGAACTTGTCAACAAGCGTACATAATTCCAAGACTCACAGGAGTGTTGACGATGATGTCATCAGGCTGTTGAGGAGGAGAGTGACGCGGGTGGTCGGCAGAGAAGCGGCGGAAGTCCCCAGAGGGAGGCTTCACCACCGTGAAAGGCAGCTGCTGCCGCTTCAAGTCTTGCTGCATGATCTGATATGGAAAAATTCCTTTGCCTTAGAAGTAAGGGAATCCTTGTCGGTACTTGAAATTTGATCTTACAGAATCCTGGGAACTCAACTTGAAGCAGTCGGAAATGGTCCCGGGAAGGAAAAAGGGGAATTGAAACTTGGGAAGAAAACGAATGAGAATTGATGAGATCTGGGGTTTGATGTATAGAAAAGCGGGAAGAGAGAGAACGGAGATGAAAACGAGGGAATTTGGTTTCAGATATAGATATGGAGGGAAGAACTACGGCCTTATTTACTTTTTTCTTTTCTTTTCTTTTCTTTTCTTTTTCTTCAACTCATGAAATGTTGATTCCATCAATCATTTTTAGAAGATTTTAACCGATCAAAAGTAATAAATATTTCTTGTGCATAGACACGTAAGAGGTAGGAACATGGTATCTGGTTCGCGATTTATCTCTTCCAACTCTTGGACAAGGGTTTTGAAAGTCGACACTTTCTTTATCAAATTTGTCAACCGTTACACAAATTTTCTTAGTACAATTCTTTTTTATGTGTAATTTGTAGTTATTATTATACAATAATGATGTTTAGTCAATGCACACTCTATGGATTGTGATAACGAATTTTCTTATCTAGAAAAACAAAGTTATTTCTAGATAAAATATTATAGGCAACCCAATGGGATAGCTCAAGTAGCAAGTGAGCTCTCTTTGTGGGGAAGAATTTCGGGAGAACTTGGGTTTGATTCCCACAAGTGACAATTCCCCCTGGACCAGCTCCCGTGCCTCCCTATTTTATTGGGAAAGTATTGGCCCAAGTGAGGGTAGCGAAGGAAGTGCAAATTATTATGTAAATCCGGGTTTTGATTCACAATTTGTATACTATGAACACACAATGTTAACATACACGTCCATGGTATAACAACTCTAAAGGAAGGAGGTTGGCCAAAGTTTTCTTGTTCGACTAGAAGGACATGCATGTGAGGACACAGGAGTTCACTAGGGCATGTGCGTAGTATTGAAGGTATGTGCGTACATGGAGGGGGTGATGATCAACTCTACCAGCTAGCACATGGCTAGCAAAGTTAGCCCATCAGACTCCTCGTGACGTGACGTGGCTAGCGAGGTCCAAGCACACCCCCCCACCCACGCACCATCGACGCCCTCACCAACGGGGTTGGTAATAAGGGGTAGAGATGGGTGGCAAAGAAGGTGGGTGAGAAACTAGAGACATCGGTGAAGACACGAGGCACCCATGGACACGTGGAGAATAGATAGGGGAAACTAGCCGATGTCGTACGCTTGTCAACAATCCGGATGGCTCTATACACTATAAATAGTCACCCTTATTCCCATCCCTTAAATTACTTAATACCCCATGGTTTAGTGGCATGGGTTCTTAACCTTCAACCCATACATTATGGTTCGATTCCTAGTAGCTACGATTTCTTTTAGTCCATTCCACTCTTTTAGGCCTAGCACCCTGAGTTATAATACTACTATCTTCCTACCCCTATTATATACCTCTATACCCAATTTATGGTAGACCTAGTTCCAACAAAATTATCATTAGCGTTGGTTGTGGAAACACTATGGAAAACATGTGTTCCTAGTTTATACCCATTTTACCCTTTGTTTTTATGCAATCAGACCCAAGATAGGCCAAAATGGCCGAGTTACAAAATGAACGTTCCTCGGTCCTGCAAGAATGCCTGGGGTTTGTCTAGTTTATGAGGGTCAGTTCATCGCCTAGAGGACGCAAGAGGTTTAACTGGCACTATAGCAATCGGAGGAGACGCAACCAACCGAGGTCACCTTGAGGGTAGACCTAGCATCCAATCTTTAGCCCAAGAGACAACTAACATCATCGGCGAGTGGCTTACCCATCAATAGTGAGGGACGTAGTTCGACCTAGCCCAATAGCCGTCTACTAATCCAAACACTATAGCGTATCAACCCTTAGCCCGCAAAGCAGCCAATGTCATCAGCGGAGGATCTACCCAACAACAAATTAGAATGCATCTCGACCATATCCAACCACCAACGATCAATCTAAACACCCTAGTGAAACCTCCCTCGACCTAACTTAACACTCCTAAAGCAATGAGGAGGGCGCCAACGAGGGAAGGAAAAAAGATCCGTCTAAGGAGACATGAAGTCACGAATGAGCCAAAATGATGGAACCTATTGTGAAGGGAGTTCAAAACCATTCATGAGGATGCCATCAATGAGAATATCAACCGTACCCTAACTATTAAGGCTCACAGGTGAGGTGAGCAACCTTGGAACAGATAACAACACCTTAGTGGGCTGGTAAGCAACCCAGAGAGGATGGATAAGAGATGTCGAAGTAACAACAACACCCAAATGGGCTCGCAAGTGGAGTACTTAGTCCAAAAGAGATAATGAAACAATTTTCAAATTCATTTTATACGTTGGGTCCGCAAAGCACGATAAGTGGCTTAGGAAAATTTGTGACTAGATTCACATACAGCTCAAAAAGCTAATAAAATATAATATTTATTATTTTCTTACTACCTACACCCCTTTCCATATCGGGCCTACAAGATAGGGTAGGTGGCTCGCGTATTGTCCCCTACACATAGGCATATGGGTTTGCATTGCTCTAGAGGCAACCCACATTCACATACTAGACTAGCTGGCAGGGCGAGAACCCGAGACCCACTTCTCGAGTCCGGGCAATGATGGCGTCGTCTATGCTGTAGAAGAAGCCAATGTTTTGAGTCATGCTTGAGGAATCATTGACTAGGGCTCTCGCATTATATAGTGCAATCGAAAATATGGTTTGGATCAATTATGTTTCGTGATGTTATCCTTTCTTAAATCATGGATATGAAACACAGAAGCTTCAAGAAGAATGTAAACGGCGAACCTAAGACCTCAAGCATGGCACGTGCATTCCAACCCACTAGGCCGCTCCTTTTATTGTGTATTAAGGCGATACACCTTATATTTGTTCCTATATTTGTGGGCTGACAACATTAGCAATCGGTCATGACCTGTGAGCGGCCCGCCGGCCACCTCAAGCCATGGAGTGGCCAACAAAGCTAGTTCGCCCACGGGCACAACAATGGCGCCCCACTTGAGGGGAAGCATGGTATTAAAGGTATGTACGTACATGGAGGAGGTGGTGATCGACTCTGCCGGCTAGCGAAGTTAGCCCATCGGACTCCCCGTGATGGGAGGTCCAAGCACTCCCCGATGCATCATTGACGCCCCCACCAGCGGGGGGGTGGGGTGGTAGTAAGGGATAGGGAGGGGTGGTAGAGAAGGTGGGTAAGAAACTAGAGGCATAGGTGAAGACATGAGGCATCCATGGACACGTGGATAATGGATAGGGGAGACTGTCTGGTGTCGTACACTTGTCAACAATCCGGAAGGGCCTATACACTATAAATATGCACCCTTATTCCCTCTTTAAGACATCATCCCTTGGATCACTTAATCTCTCCGGTCAGTGGTATGGGTTCCTAACCTTCAACGGGTCCTAACCTTCAACCCATACATCAGGGTTTGATTCCTAATAGCTATGATTTTATTTTTAGTCCATTCCTTGGGCTATAGCTTGTATTATTTATTTATTATTTGGGCCACAATTTTGGGCCTGTATCTCAGGCTTTGTATGCACTCTTTTGCGCCTAGCACCCCGAGTAATAGTATTACTATTTTCTTACACCCCGTTATGTACCTCTATTGTAACACCCCCAATGCTAAGGTAACAACCAAGGTAATAAAAGATAGAAATAGATAGAAAAGGTTTTCAAATCCTATTAAACATCAGCGGAAGCAAAACAAATATCATGGGTGTTATGCCACATTTAGGCCCACTAAGCCTAAATGCTAAGGCGGTGTCTAAAATCCTCATAACATAATCCTAAATTATCTAAAGAGTCAATTTTTATAACCCAAAATGTCTAGGTAAGGCTCACAAGCCCAAACCCTAACAGAGGAAAAGCATAACTAGCCAAGGAGGGATGGAGCTAATATCTCACTAGCACTCTCTCTTTCTCTCTCTCTCTCTCTCTCTCTCTCTCTCTCTCTCTCTCTCTCTCTCTCGGAAGAGATTATTGTGCCCTACGAACCAAAACAAGAAATTGTGTCTGACAAAGAGGAAGGGGTCGTTGTGCTATATGAGCCAAAACAAGAGGTTGTTTTTTTACGAAGAAGAAGTGGTCACTGTGTCCTCTAGATCCGGACAGAATTTGGCTATGGTCCTTTCCGTTGAGGAAGAGCTTCCTCTAGCATCTGAAGATCTTATCCCAGTTTCTCCTTTCACAAAGTCTGAATCCCCTGAATGTATTCCTCGTTAAAATAAAAATATCAACTGTATGCTTCACAACAAATTTTTCATGGGAATAAAATATTATTTTTTGTCAATTTTTTTTCCGATCTAATCCGGACACCGAATCTAGTTAGGACGGGCCATCAGTGGATAACGCATGTCAATCTCCCAATTACCCGGAGTAGTAATCTGCATAACTTTGGGAATAATGATTTTAATAACTTGTATAAATTTTAGGCAGGATTTTATAAGGAAATCCTGTTGATTTTGAAAATAATTTCCTATCTCCACCATAACTCCTATAATTCTCTTTCCTTTTACAAACACCTTCTTCTTTGTATAAAACTCTTCCCCCTCCTCTCTTTATTTTATTTTTTACTGTCCATCAATTATGTCTTCCCACTTTTCCTGGTATCCTCTCATCTCTTAAACTTTTTTTTTTTACAAACCCTAGCAAACAGAGAGATGGTGGGTCACCTCAGCCCCACCTTGGATCCCAGCTGGCGTAGCCTTGGTATAGTGTCGAGACCACGCGGCCTCGACATTGTGCCGAGGCGCGGCCTCGGCACTGTGCCAAGGCGTGGCTAAATTAACCGTTTTATTTTTTATTTTTATTTTTTTTGTGTGCTTTCGCTCAAGGCTTCTTTATTTGCTGAAAGGTTGGTTCCCCGTGCTCCATAACCAGGTTAGTTTTTTAATTTCTGAATGGACGTGTTAAATTCAATTGATGTCGACGAATACTCTTCTAATGATGATGAATATTCACTTCATGATGATGAGGACGACCCTTCATCCCCTTCTAAAAATGTCCCCCTACTCCCTATGATCTTGACCCTATCAACACTGCGTCCATGTATCTTTGCATACTATCTTCGTTGGCCTCATACTCCCCCGTGACATGACCGACTACCAGCTTAGAATCACACCGAATACGAATCTTCTCTGCTCGTAGTCCTGCTGCTAACCGTAGCCCGTTTAGGAGGGCCTCATATTTTGTCTCGTTATTGGATAACTTGAAGTGGAATCTGAAGGCATAGTAGGCGCGGAACCCCTCTGGGTGATGAGCACCACCCCACCACCACAGCCTTTGTTGTTGGAAGAGCCATCCGTAGACAAGGTCCACCATCCTCCATCCTCATTTTCGACCTGTTCCATTACCTCGCTAGCTGTTCACTCCACTATAAAATCTGCAAGAGCTTGACCTTTGATGGTTGGCCTCGGCCTGAATTCAATATCAAATTGGCTGAGGTGTATAGCTCATCTTGCCATCCTAACGGAGTTGGCATTTCGTAAGAAACTTCCCAATGATTGATGCAAAAGTGCATGGATGGAATGAGCTTGGAAATAGTGGGCCAACCTTTTTGAAGAGGTGACTGCCGCAAATACCGTTTTCTCCACCACAGTGTACTGTAGTTCTGCGTCATGCAAGGCTTTGCTTACATAGTAAATGGGGCGCTGAGTCCCTCCTTCCTCTTTGACCAACACGGGGCTGATCGCGCCCTGTGACACACCAGGTATAAGAGTAAGGTTTCACCCGCCTCAGGCTTTGCAATCAAGGGCGAGGATGACAAATACTTTTTCAACTCGTCAAAGGCCAACTGGCACTCTGGATTCGACTCAAACCCCTTGATCTTCTTCAATATCTGAAAGAAGTGGAGGGACCGTTCGGCCGATCTAGACAAAAATTAACCCAAGGCTGCAAGGCGACCATTGAGCCTTTGGACCTCTTTTATGGACCGCGGGGGTTCCATGTCAAGGTTGGTCTTCACCTTTTCTGGTCTTCACCCTATGAACTTGCCCCCATGAACTGCAAAGGTGCATTTTTTTTGGGTTCAAGCGCAAATTAAAGTCTTTTATAATGGAAAATAGCTCATTAAGGTCTTCGACATGAGTGCGGCTTTTGACGATCATGTTGTCCACATACGCCTCCATGTTTTGCCCTAGCACTTTTCTAAATAATTTGGCCAGCATCCGAGTATAAGTGGCGCCTGCATTTTTTAGGCCGAAAGGCATAACCAAGTAGCAAAATATGCCTTCTGGGGTGATGAATGCAGTCTTCTCGGCATCTTCCTCATGCATGGATATCTGATGCTACCCTCGAAAGGCATCCATGAAGCTCATTAACTCGCAGCCTGCCATCTTGTCCACCAGCTGATCTATATTTGGTAGTGGAAAGCAGTCCATAGGGCAGGGTCTATTGAGGTCTGTATAATCTACACACATTCTCTAGGTGGATCCTTTTGGGGCTAGGATTATGTTGCTCAACCACTGGGGGTAATAGATTTCTTTAACATGCCTAGCATGTGACAATGCGGCCACCTCCTTCTTCACGAAGTCCCTTCGTTTTGCCGACATGTATCTCTTCCTTTGCTGTACCAGTTTCTTGGTGGGATCCATAGCCAATTTATGGGTTATAATGTTTCTGTCAATACTTGGCATGTTCTCTGGTCCTCATGCGAACACTTCTTTAAATCATTGAATGACCTCCACTATCTGGGCTTTTAGCTTTGATGCTAAACCGGTGCCAATTTTTACGACTCTATCCGACCGCGCAGGCTCGGCACAGGGCCATGCCTCCTCTTCCTTCAGCACTCTTTCTGCAATGGTGTAGACCTACGAATCTTTCTGCCCAATCTTTTTACAAACTTTAACGTACCAGCTGTGAGCTGTTCTCTAGTCCCTTCTTGCAACTCCTATCCCATTCGGAGTGGGAAACTTCATACACAAGTGCTCCATCAAAATTATTGCCTTCAGGTCCTCCAAAGCCGACCTCCCCAATATGATGTTATGTGCACATGTGAGCCTTACCACGATGAACTCCATGTCCAGCTTGCAGATATTGGGACTCGTGCCTATCTCAATTGGCAAGATCACGGAACTCTCTGTCTCTACTGAATCCCCTGTGAAACCAGAAAGTGGGGTTCGTATTTCTTTGAGCTGACTCCTGGGTAGCCCCAATTTGGTGAAGGCGTTGTAGTATATCACGTTGACTGAGCTCCTAGTGTCTACTAGTATGCCATGTACGATGGTGTCGTTGATGTCCATCTTGATCACCAACGCGTCCCGATGAGGTAATGGACTCTCCGGGAGGTCATCATTAGAGAAAGTGATGGCCTCCCGCTTATGCTTTTTTCCTCTTGGAAGGCTTACCACCTCTCCTACGTATAACTGACAACTCCATTTCTTTCTTTCAGCCGGTGTGTCTCTTCCCGTGGGTCCCCCATAAATAAAGTGGATGGTCTGCTTCTTGTGTTGCATAGGCTCCTCCGCTTCTTTTTCAACTTCGTCTCGCTCTGTCATCTGGTCATTTTCCCTCTTTCTAGTATTCGAGGTAGATGGTTCGGAGCCATCGTCTTTCCTCCAGACATTTTTTGGTGGGTTGCGCGGCTGCTGCTGACCAGTTTGTTTGATAAATTGTTTGAAATATCCCCTCTGGATAAGCTCTTCGATTTGTCGATTTAACATGTTGCACTCATCTGTGTTGTGGCCGACCTGCCTATGGAATCTGCAATACTTGGTCTAGTCCACGTTTGGAGAGACTTTCATGCATTCCGGCGGAAATTACACGATCCCAATTTCCTCAGCTTGACTCAGGATTACGCTAACCGGATGAATGAGCGGTGTCAAGTGTTGTAGTGGGACGAGACGAGGTCGCTCGTCCCTTCCCTTCTTTGTTGATGGCTGGTTTGGACGTAGTGCCTGGCTTGTCGGACCAACTTTATCAGGTCGCCCACCCCTCCGGCCTTCCTCCTCACCTTTCTTTTTCCTATCAGCATCCTCTACCTCAGCATATCGGTTGGCTGTCCTCATTAGGTTTTCATAGGAGCGTGGATGGTAGGCGTTCAGCTGTTTGTGGAAATCTCTTGACTTCAATGCTTGGATGAATATGAGGATTGCTGCCTTCGAGTCGAAGTCATACACATTGTTGACCTCTTTTTTCCATTTGCTTAAGAAATTGCGCAAACTTTCCCCTCTATCCTACTTTACTCCACAAAGATGCGAGAATGGTTTTTTATGTTGTATATTTCCAGAGAAATAAGTTAGAAAATTCTTGGACAGTTCAACAAAGGTCTGGATTGAGTCATCTGGGATTATATTGAACCAATCCTGCATTCTTCCGTCCAAAGTGGATAAGAACGCTCTGCACATGATGGCGTTCTCGCCCCAATCATCACCATACCTGCCTTGTATCTAGTCATATGGACACGCGGGTTAGAAGTCCCGGTGTAAGCCTTAATGGTGGGTAGCCTAAAATCCTTTGGGAGGGGTGCCTCCATTATATTCGGAGAAAACGAAGCAGCCATCCTCACTTCCGGCTCTGGTGAATGCTCTCTTGTTTCTACTTTTTTTTTTTAAGTATTCTATCTGCTTTTGGAGTTTCTCAACCATGTCTTCCTGCGGGGTTTTGTATCTAGTGGAGTGACGCGAAACCGATCCACCAAACTCACCCACCCTTTCCTAGGGTGGTCGCCTAGTTACTGCCCTACTTCCCTCTTGACATAGGCCTCTATTGGAGGACCCCTGTACCCCCAGCTGATCCAAGATAGACCTAGAAGCTGTCGGTCGCTGCTCAGGGCACCTTGGCTCAGAACCGCCTTCTTCGTGTCGCGATTTTTCTTGTAGACGTCCCCTTTCATCTCTTGCACTCGTACGGGGCCTTGGGTGGGATGTTTCTTGCCGTTGGGTTCTCTCTCTTCATGGCAATTGTACCTCTATCTCTTGAGGAGGCGGAGGTGGGGCCTGGCCGTGCATCCCCGTCACTAGCTGGGTCATTGCCGTCGCCGCCTGTTGAATGACCTACACCGCTGCCTCGAGGTCCGTGGCTTGGATGGGAGCAGCATTCGCTAGGAGGGAACCGCAACTTCCATCACGATTGTTGTTGAGCTGGCTGCGAAGATCACCTTCGCGGCGTTCCCTGCATGGTTACTATTGAGCTGCTCTCGAAGGTCACCCTAGGCGTGACCATTATTCATCTGACGAGAACCATAAGAACTGCTTGATCCAGATCGTGCCATTGATAGCGATGAGATGAGCTGGGTGTTTGTGATGTGTAAAGCTTGCCTCAAATTTGATCTCAGCTCTCAATAAAAGCACGAATGGCAGTAAGTATTGTTACCAGTATGTATTTTGTATTATTAACCTGAGTACAATGAGTAGTACAATAGTATTATGTGTAGTAGTTTTGGTGTGTCCTCCTCTTACAACGTGACCCTTCTTTTATACTCTTAAGTGCAACGACTCTTCATGTATTTTGTAACGGATGCTTAACTCCTCATCTTCAATGTGTACTAAGTGTGGATAATAATACTGAGGAGCCATTGTAGTAATAATACTAAGGAGTCGTTGGAGTAACTCCTCCTCTTTAATGTGTTGCCGGCTGTTTGACTTCCTCATGCGCCAGTTCGTCTGCCTTCGAATCCTGCTTGTGGTTCCGGGTCGGGTACTTACCCAATTACCCTGTCAACGTTATTAGCACGAAAACATCTTCGGTGAACGATATGCTTATTCTACAATTAACGTTCCTTGTTGTTCAAACTTATCTATAATTGCATATTTGTATTCTAGGAATTTTTGTTTACAGTCTATGTTTTTTTTTTTTATTAATATGGTATATGTTTATTTCCTATGTGTTTATATGCAAATATTTTGTTTTCCGGTAACAAATACATGCTAATCCATAATAATAGAAATCTAGGATGAGTTTATTAATCTGAGAAAGTGGATAAAGAAAAATAGAAAAATTGGTGAAAGATAACTTTTGTAATGCCTCAAGGTTATAATGAAACCACATTTTGAAGAATTCAAAAAGGGGATGTGAAATGTGTTTGAAATAGTGAACACTTTAGCTGTTCAGATTCAAACCAAATCTCCATAAAAGAAGAAGAAACTTTTATTTTTTAAAAAAAAAAAACACTATTTTGAGAATTCATTCTGGTCGATTGCAGTGCCGGTGGATTCTTTCTCTCTTTTTCTTGGCGATCCAGCGACCACCATCGCCTTCACCGACGCCGATGACTGGTATTCCAGCAGATGACGGTTTGTAGGTATTAGTTTAACTCTACACCTCCATTTTTCTACAAACACTCAAAGTATAACATAGAGTCTTCTTTTAATCCCTTTATCCTCATTGTTGAGCCCATTAATTTTCCCAGTTATTATTATTATTATTATTATTATTATTATTATTATTATTATTATTATTATTATATTGAAAAAAAAAACTTTTTAGTCCATAAAAATATATATGATCAATTTTATCCAACTAAGGAATAATGCTTTTATCTGTATTTGAATATATAAGAGCAATTGAACACCTTTTTTTTGTTTTTGGTAATTATCTCCAAGAAAAGTGGACAACAATGATTTTTGTTGGCCATTTATGAAATTCAAAGGGGAAAGTTGTAAGGTATGCATGATTTCCAATTTTTTTTTTAGCAAAAATGAAATTGAATATTGCCTATTCGTAGTAGTAGTAGTGATGATAATAATAATAATAATAATAATAATAATAATAATAATAATAATAATAATAATAATAATAATAATAATAATAATAATAATAATATTATTATTATTATTATTATTATTATTATTATTATTATTATTATTATTATTATTATTATTATTATTATTATTATTATTATTATTATTATTATTATATGGGACTATCATTAGTTTGTTCAATTCTGAGATTGACATGGATACATTACATCTTTTGGTGACTTTTATCAAGTTTTGCGAATAATTGATGCATACAAAGTTATTAATATTGACATCATAGTCTTTGGATTTTTTTTATATGGTTAGTAGTTGATAATACTTCAAAACATACTACGAGACCAAGATAATCGAAATTCATTTTTTTTATAAATAAAAGAAATGATAACACATTTATTTGAATTCATTATGCCAAGGTCAAGATGGTACAAAAATGCATATATTCATATATATGAACTGGTTTCCGATCCGTCGTGATGATCAGCATTACTGACCGAGGCATTATGCCAAAAAAAACATATAGACACGTATCATCACTGGAAATAATTAGCCTACTCTCTTGATAGAAAGGAGACGAGACAGTCTCTTATGCATTGTCTATATCGACTACCTTTTTTGATTCTGCGATCTTTTGTTTAATTTCCCAAACTACCGGGATGATTGATGCCCCAGGCCATGCTAGGATAGGCAGTCGCCCAACCTTCATCTTTGATTTGGTCGATGTCTGTGGCGGCTGGTGAACCTCCTTTATGGTAAAAGTGTCGTCAACTCCTTCATGTCCCGAGGGACACCAGGAAGCACCAGTAGACTGCATCCTTATGGTATACGGAAAATAGATACACAATTGAGAGTGGGTAGTTCATACAATTTCCACCCTTTTATAATGGTTCCTACCACCTCTTTTGAGAGATTATTTTGGTGACAACATTTGTTACATTATTACTATTATTACCATAATCTCCCCAAATCAAAAATATTATATATATATATATATATATATATATATATATATATATATATATATAATTCCTTATCACTATCATGGATATTAAAGATATTTGGTAAATATAATTAGGATTAGTATTATCCTAATCATATTTTTCTAAATTTTATATCCCCTCACATAAGCCGCATACTATTCACCTCTCACAAATATAAATGTTCACTCACAATGTATTCAAAATGGCAGTAGATGGTGAACTATTTTGACTTGTATGTCCGTATGCGATTTTTATAATTTACACTGGCAATTATTTTAAGAGAATGTATGCCATGCATCCAAATTGATGACTAGTTTTTTTTAGAGCATGATGAGTTTATTCCATATGGTATTGTATGTTGAGTACTCTAATTATCATAAAACAAATCTCTAGGATAAACAATAAATATTCTAATTTTCTAAAACAAAAAACTCTATATATATAAATCTCAATAAAGCTTTGCCCGGAAGGTAGATTAAGCAATGATGAAGAATATATTATCTAGTTTGGGACCTCCAAAAAAATTTAGAAACCAATATACTTATACATATCCCAAACACCTAGTACGTGGTTCGAAACTGTGCATTTCCTAATCTACGTTAAGCTTTTAAGTATTAGTAAGAAGTTCTTTCTTTTCTTCGCGAGCAAATAAGGGATCAAAAGATACGCTGACTGCATACTCTATTATAAGATCGTTTCTCGGCATTAGGGGAATATTTGAGGCCCAAAATTTATATAATGCCAAGAAAATTTCATGAAATGAAAAGAAAAATCTTAAGCCCATGTACTAGTCTTATTGAACCAGAAGTTAAAAAATTAAACAGATAATCTGCTAGTAATATCAAGGAGTGACTAAGTCCATTAAAATTATTTTAAATCCCCAACTAGGAGTGAATATTTCTACCGTTTCACACAGGAAGCATAGGAAATTTATTGGTTTAAGAATTTTCAAAAACTAGATCTAGTATAAAAATTTCGTCACTCCTGAAATATAAAATTTATCTTGAAGATATTCGTCTAGAAGGCGTAAACATAAGTAAAACTATAGGTGCACCGAATAATTAAAATATTGGGGAAGCGAAAACAACTAAATTCAAATACTTTTGAGAAATGACATATATTTGGTAGATATAAAATTTCCATGAGTATAAAAGACATTTACAGAAGTATTACAAGTTGTCAACAACATATTTACCTTTATTGCTCACAATACTTAAATATGGATCCAGAAATTAAAACAGTAGAGCAATTAATGCATACAATTCAAACTCGCTAGAGGGATATATACACCAAAGATGTAATAAAAAGCAAATTGAGAATGATAAAATGAGTTTTACGCAAAGATCCAATATTGGTCATAAAGGTATCCTCCCATGGCATTATGTTCCACTATTTAATAAAACTAGCAGTAAATAATTAGATATGTAGCTAATAGAAGCTGTTACCACATATTTATATGGGTAACTAGTTACTTAAATTTATTTTAAAAATCCTGATAGATTTTCTCAAAATGTGATGAAAAAAAATTACAAAATAAGAAGTCTAAAATTACTAACTATGATCCTTCTTATAACTTAACATAGTCAATAAATTGACTAAGTTTTCTCAAAGAAGAAAGTGTGAATAATGAAAACATATTATCATCTATGTTTATATTAGAACATGTATGAAACATACTTGGAAATGGTATATGTGATTGAAAAACTCAAGTATTGTTTCTAGAAAGATTCATATAAATCAACAAAGCCCACTTTGTTGGATAAATTTCGGGTAAGAGGAGAAAACAGGAGAGGAAATGAGATCTTCAGGCGTGATATCACTTTCCTATAAGCTTTTAATCTTTCCTCTATGAAAGCAACGAGGTATCAAGATTAAATCTTATGAGATACAAGAAGATGAAAACAAAGTTCTTATGTTGCTTGGATAAGAACTTACTGTAGAGTTATTGTACTGTGATATATCAGGATATCATGCAAAATAAATTGCGTATTTGATCAGATGACACTCCTAGAATTTATAGAGATAAATTCTAACTGTTAGGAGCAGTTACTGGAAGTTTATACCAGTTTAAAAACTGACTTCCAAAGATATATATGAAATATATTCTTTTTGGGTTTTAATATTATGGTTTACGTACGTAAGTTTTGTACCCAAATATGAAATTATGATTTTAAATAATCATATTCATATTTTAATAGCTCCAATATCCTTAATGCATTTTGAACATGCAAATTAAGATATTAACTTATGCGTACGTAACTCACCTCTTAGTTATGCAAACTTTAATTCAAGCTTCGAGACATCAAATGCCTTCTACATGCACGAGACATTGAGACATCGAGACATCGAGAGGTAAAAAGCAGTGCGTAAATTGCCTTCGAGACATCGATTCCTTGCGGACCTGCGAGACATCGTCAAAACGATTCACGCAAAACTCAGTTCGGGCGGAGGACTGACCTCTCGCGAGACATCGTTTTCCCGTGAACCGATCTCTCGTGCGAACTGACCTCTCGAGGAATCTCTCGCAATCTCTCGAACAACCCAAAAAACATCTATACCAAACTAAATAATATTTATTACTCCACAACTCCAAAATATTATTTAAGCTTGCATGGTATACATCTGAACCATTAATCTCCATTACTATATAAATATCCAACAATCCTCCTCTATTTATATAGTAACAATTAATATTGTACCAAGATAAATCCAAAACTCATGCATAAATGAAAGTGTCTTAAAGATTGAACTTTCATTTAGTATAATACGCGATACATCAATTCGGATTGCAGTGGTGGACGAGCCTTGAACCACGCAGTCTCTTTGAAGAAATGTAGGTAAAATACACACAAGTTTTACAGTCACAATACTCAAAAACTTGACACTATTGAAAAGGCCATGTGTCCGTATCCTTTCATGAACATATCCAAGCCAAACCCAAAGCTCTTTGAAGCGGCCACACCTCATGTTCACATAGGCTAATCTTTTATATCATGCCCTGCACCAAGCATCTTTTCAAAAGATTAGTTAAGAGTAAAACTCATCCCTACAATAATGCAGACCAAGTACTGACTTTAGGGATACCTTTTATTTTGTACTTTGCAGCCAATTAATGAAGTACTCATCAATCATTGAACTCAAGACCTAACGTTATAACTTAGGCGTGAGTTGTGCTTTCCTTCACCTCTCGACTAGATGCGGGTTTTAAACATATCCCTTCCGATGTTTTCAACACCATGTCCCTTGCCAAGGCTTTAGTAAACGGATCCGCTAAATTGAACCGGGACCGTACAAAGTCAAGTGCTACAACACCATTAATTAGGAGCTCCCGCACATAGCTATGTCGCATGCCTATGTGCCTTGACTTGCCATTATAAACATTGTTATATGCTTTGGCCAGTGTAGTAGTGTTGTCACAATGCACTAAAATTGGTGACATCGGTTTCGGCCAAATTGGAATTTCCATAATTAAATTCCTTAGCCACTCAGCTTCTTTGCATGCAGAAGCTAATGCAATAAATTCAGACGCCATAGTTGAATCAGAAATACAACTTTGCTTTTTAGAAGCCCAGGAAATTGCACCTCCTCCAAGCAGAAATACCCATCCACTAGTTGAGGAATAATCTTCCTGATTTGATATCCAACTAGCATCAGAATATCCTTCTGGGATGGAAATATCTTTTGAATATACCAAACCATAATTAATGGTTTTATTCAAATATTTCAATATTCTTTTTAATGCTATCCAATGCATTGCACTAGGATTACTAGTGTATCTACTCATCTTACCTACTGCAAATGCAATATCGGGACGAGTACTTGTCATTGCATACATTAGACATCCTATCACTTTAGAATACTCCAACTGAGAAACCAAATCACCTTCATTTGGAATTAATTTCAATGAAGGATCCATAGGAGTAGAAACTGGAGAACCAGTCAAGTGATTAAATCTTTTTAACACTTTCTCAATATAATGAGATTGTGTTAATCTAACACCATCCTGTACTTTAGTTATTTTTATTCCAAGAATAACTTATGCTTCTCCCAAATCTTTCATGGAGAAACTGGAACTAAGAAACTCTTTAGTTTCCTTAACCTTTTTCTCGACTAGTTCCAAAAATGAACATGTCATCTACATACAAGCAAATAATGACCCCTTGTCTTTGGCCATTAAATTTACTGTAGATGCATTTATTAGACTGATTTATTTTGTACCCATTAGCCAGCACCACTTGATCAAACCGATCATGCCATTGCTTAGGGGCCTGTTTTAAGCCATAAAGTGACTTAATTAATTTGCAAACTTTATGCTCTTGTCCTGCAACCACGAAACCTTCCGGTTGCTTCATGTAAACTTCCTCCTCTAATTCACTATTTAAGAATGCAGTCTTCACATCCATTTGATGAATTACTAGATTGTGTATAGCCGAAATGGCAATTAACAATCTAATAGTAGCAATCCTTGCTACTGGCGCATAAGTGTCAAAGAAGTCAACTCCTTCTTTTTGTTTAAAGCCTTGAGCAACAAGCCTGGCCTTAAATTTGTCGATTGAACCATCAACTTTCATTTTCTTTTTGAAAATCCACTTGCACCCTATGGGTTTACAACCATTTGGTGGATCAGTTAAAATCAATGTATTATTTCCCATTATGGAATCCATCTCATCATTAATTGCTTATTTCCAGAAAGCAACATCATGAGAAGTTACAGCTTCCTCAAAAGTCTTAGGATCATCTTCTATATTAAAATATAGATTTTTAGTCTGTGTAGACTCCCTTGATCCTTCAATTAAATACATTTGGAAATCTGGACCAAATGTTTTTATCTTTCGTGCTCTTTTACTTTTTCTAAGTTCGGGTTCCTTTGACACTGCATGATCATGAATTTGATCATCAACTTTGAACCCACTAGAACTAGGAATTAAATCCTGAGTTCTATTTATTGATGAGAATCTATTTTCATCAAAAATAGCATCCCGGGACTCTATTACGGTATGAACCGAAACAAAGTCATTTGGTTCTATAACATAGAACCGGTATGCTTTACTGTGTACTGCATATCCTATAAAAATAGAATCAATGCCTTTTTCTCCCAGAGCCTTTCCGTACCACAGCCCTACATCCCCATATTTTCAAATAATTCAAATGGGGTTTTCTGTTGTGCCAAAGTTCATAGGGTGTCACCCTATTTCTTTTATTTGGAACTCTGTTGAGTACATAACATGCAGTCAACATGGCTTCTCCCCAGAAACCTTCACTCAGACCGGAAACTGACAACATGCAGTTTACCATTTCCTTGAGAGCTCTATTTTTCCTTTCTGCTACACCATTTTGTTGTGGTGTGTAGGGTGTTGTGGTCTCATGAATGATACCCACAGATTGGAAAAATGCCGGTTCATAATACTCACCGCCCCTGTCAGTACGTAAAATTTTTACTAACTGACTAGTTTGCAATTCCACCTCCAATTTAAATATTTTAAATTTTTCTAAGGCTTCATCCTTAGAGTGTAGGAGGTACACATAGCAGTATCTTGAATAGTCATCAATAAAGGTGACAACATATTTTTTATTTCCCAGTGAAGGGGTGCTATGAAAATCACACAAGTCACTGTGCACCAATTCAAGTAAAATTGAATTCCTTTTCATACTAGGAAAAGAATTCCTAGTTATTTTATTTAACATGCATGCAGTGCATGGTTCTTTGGTTAATTCCAATGACGGAATTAATCCATATTTAGCCATGTCAAATAAACGCACATAATTTACGTGACATAACCGTGAATGCCATAAAGATGATGAACACACAGTGTAAACACAACCATCAACTTTACTAATATTCAACTTAAACATATTACAACATAGAAATCCTTGGCCTACAAACGTACCGGCCTTGGATAAAATAAAACGGTCTGCTTCAAATACAAGCTTAAAACCACACTTGTTTAATACAATGCCAGAAACTAAATTTTTTCTAACATCTGGGGCATGATACACGTCTGTGAGCGTCAATTTCTTTCCAGAAGTAAGCAACAACTCAACTTGTCCAATCCCTTTCACCTTCACCATGGAATCATTTCCCATGTACAGGCTTGGACCATTTTCCAGACTCTTATAAACCTTATAAAGATTTATATCTTTGCAGACATGTCTGGTTGCCCCAGTGTCAACCCACCACGAGTCATCAGTCTGCATGACACAAATTTCAGATATCATAGCAATGAAATTTTCAATACTATCAGAAAAAAGATTAATAAATTTACCTTGTTTCCACTAGCCACTTACTTGGCCATGACCACAAGAAGATTTACCTTCCATTTGTGCCTTTCTTTTCTTCCAGACTTCACAGTCCTTTTTAAAGTGTGGACCGTTGCACACCTAGCATTTCACATATGCCTTCCCTTTTCCTTTTCCATTCTTCTTAAACTTAGAAGATTTGGTGACCTTTCCCGGTTTTCCTTTCCCTTTGCGGTTCCCATTTGGTTTGCCTTCATCAACAAGGTTGATGGTAGAACCCGAGGCCCTGGTGTCCCTTGCACCGCCCTTATTCTTACTTTCCTTCTGTCTGATCCCTTCCTCAACATACAGGTAGGCACCAAGTTACTCCATGGTAAGTTCTTCCTTCCTTTGCATCAAGCCACGATGTACCTTTTTCAAGGAAAGTGGCAACTTATCTATAATACTGGCAATGGCAATGGAGTTATCCATATTCATGCCATGTTGCCTTATCTGTCCAAGGATCCTGACAATCTCATGGAATTGTTCCATGACAGAACGATTGTCCCCCATTTTGAATTCATTGAATTCACTTACAAGGAATTTCTTGCTAGAGGCATCCTTAGATATGTATTTTGCCTCAAGCACATCCCACAGGTCCTTAGAGGATTCCTCATATTGATAAATATCAAAGAGGGTGTCAGACATACCGTTCAGAATATGGCCACGGCAGGCGAGATCATCATTTTCCCACTTGAGCCGGCGACGGGTTGCTTCAAGCGTCTCATCCTCTTGTTCCACTGGCTTCGGGGTGCTCAGCACATATCCCACGTTCAGGGCTGCAAGGAGGAACTTCATCTTCTTTTGCCATCTGCGAAAGCCCACGCCCTCAAAGTGCTCCAACTTTGGGATGTTGACAGCAAAGTCAAGAACCCGGAATTCATCATTCCTCAGAAATGGGATTAAAAGCTTATAGATTGTTGGATAAATTTCGGGTAAGAGGAGAAAACAGGAGAGGAAATGAGATCTTCAGGCATGATATCACTTTCCTATAAGCTTTTAATCTTTCCTCTATGAAAGCAACGAGGTATCAAGATTAAATCTTATGGGATACAAGAAGATGAAAACAAAGTTCTTATGTTGCTTGGATAAGAACTTACTGTAGAGTTATTGTACTGTGATATATCAGGATATCATGCAAAATAAATTGCGTATTTGATCAGATGACACTCCTAGAATTTATAGAGATAAATTCTAACTGTTAGGAGCAGTTACTGGAAGTTTATACCAGTTTAAAAACTGACTTCCAAAGATATATATGAAATATATTCTTTTTGGGTTTTAATATTATGGTTTACGTACGTAAGTTTTGTACCCAAATATGAAATTATGATTTTAAATAATCATATTCATATTTTAATAGCTCCAATATCCTTAATGCATTTTGAACATGCAAATTAAGATATTAACTTATGCGTACGTAACTCACCTCTTAGTTATGCAAACTTTAATTCAAGCTTCGAGACATCAAATGCCTTCTACATGCACGAGACATTGAGACATCGAGAGGTAAAAAGCAGTGCGTAAATTGCCTTCGAGACATCGATTCCTTGCGGACCTGCGAGACATCATCAAAACAATTCACGCAAAACTCAGTTCGGGCGGAGGACTGACCTCTCGCGAGACATCGTTTTCCCGTGAACCGATCTCTCGTGCGAACTGACCTCTTGAGGAATCTCTCGCGATCTCTCGAACAACCCAAAAAACATCTATACCAAACTAAATAATATTTATTACTCCACAACTCCAAAATATTATTTAAGCTTGCATGGTATACATCTGAACCATTAATCTCCATTACTATATAAATATCCAACACACTTGAAAGTGTCTTGAATATATTATATATCCTTCACTCATTCAGTATATTAATTGTCGTCCAATATCGTCTCAAAGTAGATAAGGACTTATTTAAACATAAAAGAATACTTTAGGATAAAAAGTCCACTAATTCAAACGTCATCTTGAACACATTGGGATCATAAATTTCTCAATCGCATCAAGTTTGCGATAATTTGGCTAGCAATATTTGATGATTCTCCTTAGAAGAGAAAAGAAAATAACATTAATTATATCTATTAATACCCTTAGAATACGTTAGTGTATTCTTTATTTATGACTTTTGGTAAGTTTTAGTATTGGCATTCCGTTTGATCGTTATGATGCCATGACCTAAACTGGCTATGAATTTTTTCTCTATTATAATATTAACATTTCATAAATGTGTATATATTGAATGCTATGGTTATTTCTTCTACAAAATTTTAGCTCATACTATGAACCAATTTAGGCTTTAAATATTTTTTTGAAAGCCATTATAAGTGGGTATGTTTAAAGAATATTGGACAAGTTATATAAAGTCCACATACGCTCCAAAAGAGTCATGAAATTGTATAAAATGATAAATTCAATTGACAATCATGAAGATTGTACCATATCCCTTATCTACACTCTTTTTGAAATAATGATTTTACTTTAAGCCATATAGAACTTGAAGACTTGAAGATTGTTATCTTCAGGGAGAGACGAGGAGTACATTTACTCAAATCAATCATGAGGATTGGGTCTTAAATGACTAACAGTTGTACTCTTTTGCAACATATGAATACATGTGTTGGTTCTTTGTGCTTTGTACAAATTTGCTGCATCACATTATTACCTTGTTATCACTTTACTTATAATACTTTTGCTTTATGATTATGGACACCGATAAAAAGTGAGATAAGAAATATAAGAGTAGCAAGTCTATCAGCAGATATTGTCATACCACACTTGGTACAGTTCGAAACAATTGTACCAGCATCTCTTTCCTCACATAGACTCTAGAAGAGTGGTGAAATACTTGAAAATTATTGTCTTCAGAGAGAGCAACAATATTCTAAAGAAAGAAGATACAAATTGACTTTTAGTTCATAAGAAAGGTTATGAACACACTACAAACAAAGAATTTAATTTTTTGTATTCAACACCTAAATCTGACTTAATAGACTTTATCTTACGATTAAAAGAACGTTCAACCAAACTACGAAACTGATCAAAGATGACATAAATATCTGACTTCAATTTCATTGGAAAGTACCAAGTATAACGAGAATAATCATCCACAAAAATAACAAAGTAACAAAAATCACTAGATAAAACACAGCGGCTGGTCCCCAAATGTCAGTGTATATTAAATAAAGAACATTCGAACTAGAAGACTCAACACGTGGGAAAGAGAAACGCGCAAATTTACCCATTTAACACGTAAAACACAAGTTAGAATTACAACGAATAGACGACTAGACCCACTAACCAAACAAGACGGAAGAATGCGATTAAGAACCCGCTGATGTGGATAACCCAAACGATCGTGCCAAACAGCAGTAGAAGCACAAGTAGAGAGAAACATAGATAGAGACGAACTAGGAACAGGTAACGTGTATAGCCCACCAAAACTATTACCCTAGAGAAGGATTTCCTTGGTGTTGATATTCTTCACACACTACTACAAAAAAAGGATACTATGTCGCATAATCAACGTTGATTTTTAACAAATCGACGTTATATGTCAATAAAATAAAGCAAAAATCATATATATTATTTACGACGTCGGTTTATGGCAAAAACCGACGTCGTAAATATTTTTTTAAAAATATTAAGACATACGACGTCGGTTCTACATAGCCAAACAAATTAAATCAATTTTGTACTCAAACAAAATTAAATCCATTTTACTACATGCATTTTAATTCACCATTCGGCCAGCTGCTGCTTTCATCCCCTCTCCCCAAATGTTTTCCTATTTTCCAGTTCATCCAACTACTTCCACCAAACTGCCCAGCCCCTTCTCCAAATGTTTTTCCATCGTTCACAATCCAATCCAAACCCTTTGCAAATTTCACCAAACTGACCACCGTTCGCAAATTTCAAACTAACGCTCGCAGCTTTCCACCGTTTCCGACGGAAATCTGCTACGCCAACCGCCAAGAAGTCTTCTCCGCAACCGTTTTCGATGGAAGTTTGCTCCGCCAACCGCCAACCGCCAAGAAGTTTGCTCCACCACCATTTCCGAAAGTTTTGGAAAGCTTCCGTTCCGCCAACCACCAGAAAGTCGACTGAGCTTCTAATCCAAATGCTTTCATTCCAGAGCTTCTGATCCGAAAGCTCGTCCTGAAAATCACTCAAGCTAGACGTAGTTGAGGCTATGGATTTCAAGACCGAACTCAGGTTCCAGAGCAGCGCTGTTGCGGGGCTTCAAGAGGAGGCTGAGGCAATGGAAATCTCTGTGCTATTCATTATGCAGAATTATCGCATAGGATTGGCTGATTTTTATTTTTTTTTAATTAAAACGAGATATGGCGTCGGTTTTTCTAAAAACCCGACACCATATCTCTATTTTAAAATAACAAAACGAGATACAGCGTCGGTTTTTAAAAAAATCGACGATGTATCTCTATTTAAAAAAAAATGACATACGACGTCGGTTTTGTGAAGAAATCGACGTCGTATGTACTTATTAAAAAATTAAAAATAATATACGATGTCAGTTTTTCAAAACCGACGTTGTATAATTTATTTATAACGTCTGCTGGAACTACGTCGAAAAAAAACCGACGTCATATGTCCAAAATAACCAGCGTTAAAAGGTATTTTTGTAGTAGTGACAACAAAAAAAAAAAGAGGGGTGAAATTAAAAAAAAAAACACTTTATTATTTGACGCAAAACGTTAAACAGATAATAGAGATGTGGAAAGATTAGGGACATGTAAAATATTAGATAACCTAAAATGCCTATACGGGATATTAAAGGAAACATAACCAATATGACTAATAGATAGTCCCATACCATCACCGACGAAGTGTGTCATTACCATTATACTCTTAAGAAGTAGAGAGAACAACTTTGTCAGGAGTGGCATGATTAGTTACACCAGTGTCCGGGAACCAAGAATGTGAGCCAGAGTTATCGGCAGAGGGAGCCCCTTGATAAACCATGTGTGCCTGAGGAGAGGAATCGCGGCTGTAACAAGTAACTGTAGTGTGACCAAAATTCCCACAAAGTTGACACTTCGGCTGCCAATTATTATTTCGGTCGCGTCCTCTACCTATGTTGCTACCACCACATAGCTGCCAATTGCCACCTCCACGTGATTCACCACTATCACCGCGTAACTGCCTAAAACGGCCACTGCTGCCGCGCGACTAGCTACCACGCCCATGCTGCCCGCCACTCTACGCAGTAAATGGCGCCGGTGCATACATGGCGCTACCGTACTCATCACCGATGATGAACTTCTGTGCCCCAAGGAAGTCTGCGAGTTCTTGGAGTGTGATCGGTTGATCGCGAACAACAATAGAGGTAGTGAGCGGACGGAACTCCAGCCGAATACCTCTAGAAACATAAAGGTTATGTTCGTCGAGAGAGACCGACCGACTGGCGAGCAATAGATCCTCAATCACCACTTGCGCACGTCTGATGTAGTTAACAACCGAAAAATCACCTTGCTGAAGCCCCTAAAGCTGTCCGAAAAAGTAGAGAGATCTAGCGCGGGAAAACGGAGCCAGTGACTGTTCGATCACATTCCACACCGCCTTGGAGGTTCTACGACCGACTACTAGGGGCATAACCTCCTCCGACAAAGGGGAGATCAACATGGAGAGTAGCGCCTGGTCACGTCGGACACAAGTGTCACTGGACACAGTAGTGTGCCCTCAATGAACCCCATCAAGTCAAGGCCGTGTAGAAACGGAACCACTTGTGTCCTCCATATTAGAAAATTTTTATGCGTCAGTTTGATACTGATGAAGTGATGAGCGGTGGACAGAGAACTCGCGATAGAAGACATCGTAGAACTCATAGCAACATTTGAGACAGTCCATTTAGAGGAATTAACAGATCCGTCTTAATTAGCAATAGGAACCATAAAAAAAACCATAGCTATTTGATACAATATGAGAGTTGTAGTGTTTGTATTGAATGGATTAATTACAGATGTATAGATTTACAGAAGTATATATAGTAAGAGAATCACAGGGAGTCTATGATAGAGAGTCATAATCTAACTCAAATACATAGAGTCTTAATAATCAACACTATTGAATATTTGCCAGTATGATTGTTTCACTTATTCCTCACAATACCACTAGTCTAAAATTGATCATTTGTTTATTATTAATGATGGTTTCATTTTAGTCTAAACAATATATATTTTGCTTACACCCGCACAAACTCATTAGTAAACTAAACAAATATATATATATATATATATATATATATATATATATATATATATATATATATATATATATATATATGCGAATTCATACCATTTTATACCAAATTTATATTGTATTCATACCAGTTTATTGTATGTATATATACGTTTTCAGTATGTATTCAATATATATAAATACATGATTTTCACATAATAATATTTTTTTAGAATGTATCAAAATTTTTTAGTGTGTGTGCACACACACATATACATACATTTTTACCATAATATATGAACGTTTTTCAAAAGAAAATTGAAAAGTGAATTTCAAAAAATCTACCTTCCTGAATTTGAGGTTTATTGGTTTGATATGAGTTGTCTCCATTACCGCCGGCATAACATCGTCTACGAAACTGACGGTGGTGGTACCTTAGTTTTTTTCCATTTAACGGATATTTGTGGTGGCAGTGTTGGCTGTATAATCGGTGCTCTTGGATGGCTCCGATAAAAGGAGGCAGTAACGACTACAATCATTGTTCTATGTCGGAATTGTAGGAATCTGCCGCAAAGTTGGAAAACACATAAGGACATAAGTTTTGAAGAAAGAAGGATTTTAAATCCAGAGGCTTTTTAGACTAGATCTGGGAATTTTAAAAAAAATAAAATTTTGTGTTAGGCTTCTTAATCAATTGGGTTGTGCTTTAAAATTATTATTTCGGGCCTGCAATTTCTTAATCAATTGGGTTGTGCTTTAAAACTATTATTCTGTCGCGTACAAAAATACGACAAGCTGATAGACGACGGAACGGATTCCTTCGCAAAATGTGATTCGCGACGGAACACACACACACACACACACACACACACACACACACACACACACACACACATATATATATATAGGATCAAATAAAAAAGCTTCTACAGGTAAAAAAAAATTGTACAAATTCTACCGGTAGATGCAGTCCAATTCAACAACCCAAATTGAATATTCATTAAAAACTGTGTGGTGGCATATTGGTAATTTTGAGGAAGTTGGTTAGATTGTCTTTTGTATTTGAGTGCATATTTTTCTTCTTCAAGTGCACAGTTTTCATTCTTCAAGTGCATATCCCTCTTTTCTTCGAGTGCATCAGTTTTGTTTTAGTACTAAATTTTTCCTTTGAGTGAAAATGTGCCTTTGAGTGCAAACATTTGGCCTTCAAGTGCACGTTTTTTAGCCTTCAAGTGCATGTTTCCTTTCTAAGAGTGCACAATTAATTTTCTTCTAATTTTACCTTACCTTCTAGTGATCATCTTTATGCTTTCAAGTGCTCAATTTCATGCTTACAAGTGCATGTGTGTCTTACTATTGTGTTAAAATAATAATAATAATACTTAGCATTCCATTGAACCCTTGTTTTCCTTCTATTGCATATTTTTAGCCTTCAAGTGCATGTTTTCCTTTCTAAGTGCATAATTAATTTCCTTTGAATTTTCCCTTTTAATGTCATTTTTTTCCTCTTGCCTTCTAGTGATCCTCTTTATGCCTTCAAGTGCTCAATTTAAAGCATGTGTGTCCTACTATTGTGTAAAATTTCTTTTAAAAAATGCTTAGCATTCAAGTGAATCCTTTTTTCCTTCAGTGTAGATTTTTTGATTTCAAGTGCATGTTTCTTTGTCTTCAAGTGCACAATTCTGGGCAGTATTTGTTATATCTTGTGCATTCTTTTCAATAACATATAACTAAATTTCTAATGAAATTTGTAAGATTTACAAACGATTTGTATGGTAATTGGTTTAATAACACTTAAGTAAAATAACCTCCATTTTTTGTACCATAAGTTGCATCAATTACACATCTATTTGCCTTCTGTTAAACAATAGAATAACAAAACTAAGTATTCGTATATATGTTCTGTGTGTAAATGTACAGGAGAGTAGAGCTATATATACTAGTGTAGAACTAACCCTAGCTACAGGTTACTAACACTAAAACCTAGGGCTAAGAGTAAATATCTCAACTAACCCTTATATCTCTAACACCTTCGAGTGCTAATTTTTTTTGTCTTCAAGTGCACATTTTTGTACATTCAAGTGCATGGTTTTGAGCTTTCAAGTGCACATTTCAATAGAATTGATTTTAAAAGAGTCATTGGTCCTGGTCCACCGCATTTTCGCACCGGAAGAAGCATGCACACCTGATCATAAATCTATATATATATATATATATATATATATATATATATATATATATATATATATATATATATATATATATATATATATATATATATATATATTTAACAGAGATCAAATGCAGCGGATGTGTCCAAGACTCTAAGTGAAACATGCAGATGAATGATAGTCATTGATCTTGCCAAAATCAACGTTCAGGATGAACACAGATTAAAAAATATGCAATGACATTTTGGTCATTTTGCGTATTGTTGAAACTTAATGACCTAGCGTACCATGCGTGGGTTCAACAAGATCAATCGATCTTGTCACTCTTGATCTCGTCACTCACCGACGAGGTCATGTACCTTGCGATCGGCAAAGATACGGCGAAGGCGGTCTGGGATTCAATTACGTCCACATTGGCTTCCTCTTTGCGCAGCAGATGCTTAAGCCTTCTTGGCGAATTTCAGACCCTGAGACAGGGCAATAGCTCGCCGGTAGAGTATCTAGGCAAAGCTCAGATGATTGTTGAAGCTCTGTCGTTGGCCGGCTGTCCGTTGTCATCCAATGAGCAGATTCTCTATGCCTTGCGTGGATTACGACCGGAGTACAGGTCCATGGCGAGTGCATTAACGGTTTCCTCCGCTACGGTCACTCTAACGCAATTAGCAAATCATCTCCGCAATTAGGAGTTTATTCACTCCGAAGACTTTGTGATCTCCGAGACGGCTTCTCCTGCGCAATCACCCTCCGCGTTCTATGCGGGTCGTGGCAGAGGAAACTCCGAAGGTGGCGGCCGGCAGTCTTCGAACAGCCGAGGCAGGCAGTGGCGTGGCCGTGGCAATCAGGTACGCAATCGCGGTGGTGGTTCCCCTAGGTGCCAGATCTGCAGATCGTATGGGCATATAGCAGTAAACTGCTTTAAACGCTATGCGGATCGCCCATCTCCTACTGCTAATGTTGTTGTCGGCACTGATTCACCGCCGGTCACACGGTCAGATTGGTACCCTAACACGGGTGCTACATCTCATGCTACACCAGATGAGAGTATGTTAGATCATTCGGATGTATACACAGGTGGTGATGTGCTAAAGGTCGGAAATGGAGCAGGTTTGAAAGTCTCCCGTGTCGGGCATGCAACCGTTCCCTCAAGTTCCAAAAATTTGTCCATGTCTAATATTCTATGTGTCCCGAAATTATCGTTACCTCTCTTATCCGTTTTTCAATTTACTAATGAAAACAACGTGTTCTTTGAATTTCATAATGATTGTTTTTTTGTGAAGGACTGCAACACCCGAGCGGTTCTTCTTAGAGGTTCCACAGTGGGCGGTCTCTACAAATTACCACTACCGAAGTTTCATTCTGCGTTCCTGTCCGCTCGAGCCTCTTCCGTAGTATGGCATCAATGGCTTGGGCATCCCCACACTCAAGTCCTTCATCGACTCCTAAAACAGTGTCCTGTTACGAGCAATAATTTACATACTCCAAAACTCTGTAAAGCGTGTCAGTTAGGCAAATCTGCACGCTATCCTTTAGATAGGGTTCCTAATACTAGCACTAATGTCCTAGATTTGCTATATATAGATATTTGGGGTCCGTCTCCGGTTATGTCATCAACCGGAGCATTGTATTTTGTTTTGTTTGTCGATGATTTTTCTCGCTACTGCTGGTTTTATCCTTTACAGCTAAAATCGGACATATATAATATATTTGATTCTTTCCAGGTGATGGTAGAACGTCAATTTTCACGTTCTATCAAAGCCATCCAGTCCAATTTAGGTAGTGAGTACATACGGTTACACAAAGTCTTTAAATCTCTCGGTATCATTCATCGAAAATCATGTGCTTACACCCAAGAGCAAAACGGGCATGTAGAACGTCGAAATAGGCACATTGTGGAAACTGGCCTTGCCCTTCTTGCTAATAGTTCCACACCACATGAATATTGGGACTATGCTTTTGAAACGGCTACATGCTTGATCAATTGCCTACCCTCGTCCGCCATAAATTTTGACACTCCACATTTCAAAGTGTTTCAAACTCAACCTTCATATCACTTCTTTCGTGTCTTCGGGTGTCAGTGTTACCCATATCTTCGCCCTTATAATCGTCACAAAATTGAGTATCGGTCAGCCCCATGCGTCTTCCTAGGTTACCCCATTTCTTTTCGGGGTTATCGTTGCATGAATCTTGACACGGGGGCTATCTTTATCTGTCGACATGTCCGCTTTGATGAGACCCTGTTTCCCTTTGCTGTCAAAACTACTTTGCAGGTTGGCTTGCCGGGTGATACACCATGGGGAGTTGGCCTAGTGCTTTCACAGTTTTTACCTGGGCATTCAAATACCCATACACCGGTGACACAAGATCCACCGCCTTTAACTCTACAGGCACCTGCTTTATCAACGAGCATCCAGACTACTACTAGTCATACCCAAGCTCACACAGGTCGCACACGTCGTAAACCTCAAGGTTCGGGTGATCAGCAAGATGGGCATGCTATGCGCACACGGCGCAAAACTCAAGGTACCGGTAAACAATTTTATGCTCTCAATACCACCACAGAGCCCACTTGCTACTCTCAAGCAGTTGGTTTTCCGGAATGGCGTGACGCTATGGATTAGGAATTTAATGCCTTGCTACACAACAACACTTGGACACTTGTATCGCCAACACCTGCAATGAATATCATTGGCTGCAAATGGGTGTTTCGCACTAAGCGGAAGGCCGATGGAATAGTTGACCGACACAAAGCTCGTCTCGTGGCAAAAGGCTTTAATCAGGTGGCCGGTGAAGATTTTTCGACACTTTCAGTCCAGTTGTTAAACCGACAACAGTTAGGTTGCTGCTATCTGATCTCATGCAGTGTCGAATAACTGGACCCTCCGGCAACTGGACGTGCAGAACGCTTTTTTAAACGGACGTCTCTCTGAAATTGTTTTTATGAAACAACCACCTAGATATGAAGACCCTACGCACCCGAGCCATGTGTGTCATCTTCAACGATCACTCTATGGTCTTAAGCAAGCACCGCGCGCATGGTTTAAGCGTCTTCATGAGTTTTTAATCTCTACAAGGTTTGCTGCCTCCAAAACCGATGTGTCACTCTTCTACTACACTGCTGGGGTCTCCCGTGTCTTCTTGTTAGTGTATGTCGATGACATCATCCTAATGGGCAATGACGCTAAACTAATTACTACGCAGTTAGCCCGGCTCTCTGGCGCCTTCAAGATCAGGGATCTGGGTACTCCGAATTTTTTCCTTGGTATTGAGACTATCTTCGACGACAGAGGTATGCTACTGTCTCAACGTCGGTATATGAAGGATATTCTATCTCGTGCTGGCATGTCTGATTGTAAACCGCTTGCCACTCCTACCGCAGTTATACAATCCTCTACTCCGTCACTGACACCTTATGATAATCCGGCACAGTATCGTCGCATTGTCGGGGCACTACAGTATCTCACCATTACTAGGCCTGATCTCGCCTTTTCCGTCAACCGCCTATGTCAGTTTATGCATTCACCAACTACTAATCACTGGGTTCTTTTGAAACGGGTATTGCGGTATGTCAAGGGTACTCAAGATTACGCCCTCCACATAGCTTCATCGCCATCTACAGAAATTCATGCTTACTCTGACTCAGACTGGGCTGGTTGTCCAGTGGATCGAAAGTCCACGAGTGGTTATTCTGTGTATTTTGGGGACAATCTTATATCATGGCTTTCCCGCAAACAGCGGACTGTGGCTCGTTCTTCCACTGAGGCTGAGTACAAGGGTCTGGCTGATGTTTCTGCTGAAGTCACCTGGGTTGTGTCTCTTCTTCGTGAGTTAGGGCTGGACTCCGGCCAACCGGGCCGCTTATGGTGTGACAATCTCGGTGCTACTTATCTTGCAGCTAATCCAGTCTTCCATGCTAGAACTAAACATGTCAAAATTGATTTTCACTTTGTTCATGACAAGGTTGCATCAGGTGCGTTCCAGGTCAATTTCGTTAGCAGCAAGGATCAGCTAGCTGACATCTTCACCAAGCCGCTACCTGCTGTTCGGTTTCATACTCTACGTCACAAGCTCAACGTTGTAGCAGTTCAACCTTGTGCTTGAGGGGGAGTGTGAACTATATTATTTGTAATTGTTTTTATATTATATAGTTTTTAGTTATTACTTAGTCTTTTAACAATAACATGTATGTTAGGAGAGTTCTCACGTTAGCTATGTTAAGAGGACTCTCCCTCTCTCTCTTTGTTCAGTTGAGAAATTCAAACCCGTTAATCTAATCCTTAAGGTGTGTCGTTTTAATACTTAAGGTGCACCAATTTAACACTTAAGGTGTAGCATTTATACTCTTGAGAACTTAATGTGCATTATTTTTTGAAACTTAAGGTGTGTCATTCTAAAGCTTAAGGTGCATCTTTTAAAAGCTTAAGGTGCGTCCTTTTAAAAATTAATGTTCATCATTTAAGCATTTAAGGTGCGTCAATTATACATTTAAGGTGTATAAGTTCGCTAATTAAGGTGCGCCATTTTAACACTTAAGGTCCGCGATTTTACTACTTAAGGTGCGCCTTTGTAACACTTAAGGTGCGTTATTCTAACACTTACGGTGCGCCATTTTTATACTTTGCTTCTACCAGCTTATAACACTTAATATATATATATATATATATATATATATATATATATATATATATATATATATATATATATATATATATATAGGATTTGGATCCAGTGAGATCACTCTAGTTAGACGAGATCGTGAGATTACATCTTGACCATTCATTGTTTTTGTTTTATGGTTCAAATTAACTTTTAATTATTAAATATTTCAGCGCTGGAATTGGATTCAAAGAGGGCACGCAAGTAATTTCTATCCTTATTTGCATAATTAAGTTTTTTGAATCCCCTTTTTTCCTCGATTTTTTCCTTTTGCGAGTGTGCTTCTCTCGGATTTGAAGTTCTCTTCTTCTGTAGGTGATCTCTTTCCGCAATTTCGCACCAGTTTCCATCCCTCGACGTCGCCTAATCGTTTTCCCTCTTGCTTGTCGACGTGTGTAGAAGCAACATACATTGATGTGCACACGCTAAGAAATAGTCTTTTTGGTAGATCAGATTGTTATTGTTGTTGTACTACTTTCCCCTTCTAGGCCCATTTGACCTGTTGAAGATCTTATATTCTGGTTCTGGTCCTATTCTTTCTACTCCTCTTCTTGTAGTCCAGCTGGGGTGGTTGTGTTTGAGAAGCTGAATGTCGTTTCCACCTTACAAATGTGTTGTACTCTAATGTTAATTTTGTACCATTTGCAAAGCCTCATGTCCTCAAAGAAGTGAAGCAGAAACTTGAGATTGGAGCGATGAAGTTTGAGGTGCTGCCCTACTTCCTGAAATTCATTTCTGAACCATATGCCATTATCCCTTTATATGATTATGAGGATCCTTTTTCTGTTAATTTGTGTACTGCCTTTTTTAATATTCCAAGGCACTATTATGACAATCACAATGAAAACATACTATACTTCAAATTTGGAACTTTTAACGTGCTATCATTAATCTTATGGTGAATACGGGGTTCTCTAATACATGTGTAACACCCCAATTTTCAACTCTTACATTTATTACAAATTCGTAATAATACATCAGCGGAAGCTTACATCTTATCAGCAGAAATTTGGGTGCTACCGCCGCACTTAGAGTGAAGTTTGTCAAAGATGAGCATGACGAAGTGGATGTTAGGATATGCTGGGTAGGACTTGAGTAGCTGCTATACTAACTGCATAGCTAACTAACTCCTTAAGAGCTTTTATGCTTCAAGAACTAACTTGAAACTGTCGCTTGGTGAAGATGCCGCCGAGACGAAATGCGCCTGCGGGTAGCGACAATAACCTCTCTGCGATAGATCGAATGGTTCAGGCCATGGAGAGAATGGCCGAGTTGATGCTAGCTCAGCAAGGTCAAAACCAAAACCAGAGGCAGCCGAGAGTGGATTATGCTAAGGCGATAGCCAGCCGCCAGCCACCGTACTACGCGGGTGAAGAAGACCCGGTAATCTTGGAAGAATGGATTAGGACGTTTGACAAGCTGCTCAATGCAGTCAACTGTCCTGCAGATCAGCGAGTATCTTCCGCCGTGTATTACCTGACGAAAGTCGCAGACAACTGGTGGTCAACAGTTGGGCCCGACTTACTGCAAGACCCAGACTTTGGCTGGGGGGAATTTAAGGAAGAATTGAGAGGACAATTTTACACGGAACGAATCAAGGGAATTAAGTGCGAAGAATTCTTGCGACTGAAGCAAAAGGGAGAAACTGTTCAGGTCTACTATGACCAATACGTGGAGCTGATGCGTTTCGCTCAAGAAATCGTGCCTGACGAAGCGAGTAAGGCCAGAAGATTCGTACGTGGACTGGATTGGGCTGTGAGAGGGGCGATTGCACCGTTTATGTGCACTACTCTCAAGGAGGCATATGACAGAGCATCCGACCACTACCAAGTGTACCTGGATCAACAGGAGGTCTACAACAAGAATAAAAGGAAGGTTGATGATAGCCCGGGGAAATTCAGGCCGGACAACAAGAAACCTGACCAGGGGAAATTTAATCCAATGCAAGGAGAAAGGAAGGGAGGAATGAATCAGAGGAGAAATTCGACTTGCCGGAGATGTGGACGGGATCATCTCGGAGAGAATTGCCAAGGGGAGAAGATTAGGTGCTTCAAGTGCGGTTTCTTGGGGCACAAGTACTACGAGTGCCGAACCAGGATGGACAATTTTCGGGACCCCTCTCAGGGAAACAATCAGAAAGGAGGATTCGGTGGGAATACCAGCCAGAAACCCGTGGAGACAAGAAATGGAGGAGGCAACTTTCAACAAGGACACTGGGGGAGGCCGACCAACTCAGCTCCAAATCCCACCAACAAAGGGAAAGCACCCGTGGGAGAAAGCAGCACAACAAACCAAGGCAAGATCTACGTCGTTAACAGCAAGCAAGCTCAGGCTAGCGACGTCGTAACTGGTACCTTTCTCGTAAACTCAGTGCTTAGCTCGGTATTATTTGATACGGGAGCTACCAATTCCTTTATATCATCTACATTTGCGGATAGATGGAAGTTATGGCCTACCGTTAGGTTAGATCTAGATGTCAAAACTGCTCTAGGAATAGTAGTGGTCCGTAGAGAGAATTATGACAACGTTGCAATAGAAATAGCGGGATCTGACTGTCCCGAAAACCTTGTTCGTTTTGAACTTGAGGGCATCGATGTAGTGCGCGTGATGGATTGGTTAGATAAGTATAAAGCCCGGATAGCGTGTAATGAGCGAAAGGTTGTCCTACGAGGACCAAAGGGAAGGAGAATATCCTACCGAGGAATAGGCAGGCAACCCGAGTCAAGGTTGTTGACAACACAGAAATTGAAAAAGTACACTCACCAGGGATGCATAGTGTATCGCTGTTTGATGTAAGATGCCGAAGTAGAAGAACCTGAGATTAATCGAATCCCAGTTGTACGTGAATTCCTGACGTATTTCCCCGACGACCTCACGGAAATGCCGCCGAAAAGAGAAGTAGAGTTCACCATCGATCTCGTACCTAGAACCTCACCCATCTCGAAAGCACCTTATCGAATGACACCCAGAGAGATGGAGGAACTGAAGGCGCAATTGGCAGAACTGTTGGAGAAAGAATTCATCAGACCAAGTGTATCACCTTGGGGGCGCGCCAGTACTGCTCGTTAAGAAGAGATAAAAATGGGAGCCTTAGACCGCGCGTAGATTATAGAGAACTCGATCGAGTCACAAATAAAGAACAAATATCCGTTGCCGAGGATCGACGATCTATTCGATCAGTTGAAAGGAGCAGGCGTATTCTCAAAGATTGACTTACGATCAGGGCATCACCAAGTATGAATCGCGAAGAGAGATATTTCTAAAACAGCATCAAAAAGGAAGTTTCGGGGACGAAACTATTTTAAGGGGGGAAGACTGTAACCCCTCGTCTATTCCGATAAGTTTAGGGTTCGAAAAAATATATATATATTTTTTAGGCTATGACATTTATGAGACGATCTCTCGGTACTTCAGAAGAATTATTATAAGTAAGGACAGTTAGTAATAAGCTGCGATCGTACGTCCCGGTCACGAACCGTAAAAATTTTAGGAACTAGTATTCAGACCCGATTACCCTAGGAAATGAATTTTTAGACATCATACTATTATTCTTGAATTTCCTATTTAATTAGATTAGCCCATAGCAGCCAAAATTTATTTGTGATCGTACATCGCGAAATTTCGCGGTGTACCGAACCTAGCCCAATTTTGAGGTTTAGTTTGGGATAAATTTTTGGTGTCAAAATTCTTCCTATTTAAATTATTTTCCACCGAAACTTTATCTGTTTGGACCCAACTGATAAGTTTGAAAATATTTCATTATTTTATTATTTTTTTTTCTTAATCTTATCCCATAAGCCAAGTGGGTGGAAGATATTTTATTATTTTATTATTATTTTTTTAACCTTATCCCATAAGGTTACTCTTATCTCATAAGGGAAATATAAATGCCAAATTTTATTCCATTTCCCTTGTGTCTTGACCGAAATGAGAGAGAGAAAGGAAGAGTGGAATTCTTCATCTTCTTCCTCCTTGAAGCTTCAAACTCCATAGCCAAAATCCTTCTCAAGTGTCAATTTTGTTCGGTAAGACTTCGATTTTATTCGGTAAAAAGCTTTGTATTCCTTCCTAGATCATGAATCTAAGCTTAGTTTCTTTGTATTTGTTGTTATGGTGTTGATTTTGATCCTAGGGTTTAAGGTGAAATTTGGGGAAAAGATCCAAAATCCATCTTATGGTGTTATAATGCTCTCAAAAAGGTAAGGAATCCCTTAAGTCGGTTTAGTCACTTGAAATTGGATAATTGATTGTTTGATTGAAATATGATGAGATCTAAGTAAAATTGTTATGTACATGTGGTATGTATAATATATATGTAATTGTATTTTACATAATATATATGTACAAAATGTTGTGTTGGTGAGTTCTCATTAATGGTGTTGTTAAAGTTGTTATGAATATGGATGTTGGCAAATAGATTATGAGATGGTGGTTCTTGGATGATTAATAGCTTACGAGTATATTAACGATGGATTTAAGTGGTACTTAAAGTTTAATGGTGATTTATGGGCAATAATGAATTTTGGTAATTAATGATGGTGGATTAAGGTGATGATTAAGAGTACTTAATGATTAATTATGGTGATTTGGTTCACGTTGAAGCCTAGTGATGAGGATAATGTTGGACTAAGGACTAAAGATTTATGTTAAGTATAGATGGGTAAGTTGTTGAAGGTGAGAAATTGTGGACTAAATATGAGTTATGGGCATCATAAATAAGTAAGGATTACAATATTGATGGGTTAAGACTAATGAGGGTAATTATGCATATGGGTTATGGTTTATTGATTTAAGGTGGAAATCAATTATGAATTATGGTTAAGGGTGGTGATTAGTGATTAAAATGGTGATTAGGAACTATTATTCTTATTAATAAATAAGGAAAGTTATGAAGATTATGAGCTTATAAGGATTATGATTAAAGATTGGATTAATGATGGAATTAAATGAGGATGATGGAATGATGGATAACGTTATTGATGATGGTGATGTCATTATGTTGTTGATCTAAGAAATTGAATTGTAATTATGGTGGTGATATATAATGCTATGATTATGGTACATGAGTTATGAATTGGTGATTATGAATTAATGATTTAGATTAATGGATAATTATGGATTATTGTTAATAATGGTGTTAATGCTTTCGATGGCTTGATAATGATGTTATAATGTTGTTGACTTGTTGTCGATGATGGATTACAAGGTTAGTAGTTACTAATGATAATAATTAATGCTTAAGAGTGATTAAGGTCAATTGTTGGATTATGGGTGACTAAGTATCGATTATGGATGTGTGATTTCCTTAAGTTATAATGATGTTGATGATAGTGGAAGTTGTTGATGACGATAGTGAAAAGGACAACTATCTATTAGTAGTTAATGGTGGAACCGTGATTATGGATCACCGATGATGATTGGACTGTAAGATGGACTGAAGTTCATGATAAGGAATAAGTATTGGGAATAGATATATGTAGTGTTAGTAGAATATATAAGTATCCGATGAGTGACCAGCTTGTATTCAGCTGTATTTTCTTCTAATTTTTGCTCGTGCTTGAGCTATGCTTGAAAAGCCTTTCGGCAGGTAAAAATGTTTATGAAAACTTACGTTGAAGAACGTATGCTATTTTGGTTGTCAAAACCTTATTTTTGGGGAAAATACCACTTTTTGTATGAGAAAATGATGTTTGAAAAGCCTGCGGGCACTGAAAGTATTTTGAAAATCCTTCAGGGGCTAATGAGGTAGCGAATTTTAAGTATTGGACTCAATTGTGAAATATGTCCAAAAAAAATGATTTAAGAAAGAAAAACTGAAGGAAGGAAAATGTTTTCAAACCCTTAGTTTCTGGAATAAGGTGGGGACCTACGGGAAGGCTTAAATGCCATGGCCCGGGGTTGGAATAAGGGTGGACCTACGGGAGGGCTGGAGTGCCATGGCCCTAGGTTGGGATAAGGAGACCTACGGGAAGGCTGGAAATGCCATGGCCCGAGGTTTGTATGATCAATTCATACTGTGGGCGAAGTCTATTCGCCGAGTACTATATCACCCGGAAGGAAAAGGACTCCTACGGGGGTGTGCACACTTAAGTATAGTCACTCTATGTTCGGGTAGGTGTCGTTCTTATGAACCTAGTGAGGCTAGCTAGGAATCATTCCAACGCTCCTATAAGTCCAGGGGATCAGTATTAGACCGGGTGATGACCACTGAACCCGAGTTCAACGATCCAAGTGGTCAAAAGTGGAGAAAGGACTCCAAAGGCCTCACACTTTCTATCTAGAACTAAGTGGAATTTTGGAAAAGTGGATGTAGTTACGCTGTAGCTACGGGAAAGAAAGATGTGACAAGTTTTTAAGTACCCAAAAGTTGTGGGTGATCTCTCTTTGAAAAGTAAAAAGTGATGAGAATTTCATTATGAGGGAAAGGTTTTTCTACTAATGTGGTTACAAGCAAGATGTGTGATTTATGTTTTCTACTACTTACTAGTATGCTTAATTGTTAATAATATATTATTGGGTATGAAAATGATTACCAAATGACCTTGTCAAGAGGGAAAATGACATGAGACGTCATTGAATTTTGCTCATAGTGTATGCAAGTTGTTCTTTATAACTGTTGCAGGTAGAATCTTTGCAGATGAGTAAGGTATAGGGTTTTCTATGTAACAATTTTTACAAAACCTTTATTTAGTTTTGAATAACCCATGGATATCCTTACTTAGCCGTCGCGCTAACTACACTTCACCGTGTCTCTTATCAGATGTTGTCTAGTGTGGGCTCTTGTAGCCCGATGAGCGCTGAGAGCTCATCTAAGTTGTGTTTCCAGCGTTGGACTATGATGATTATGTGCAGATCCTGCTTGATGATGACCCCTACGCTCCTCCTGCTCCGCCCTCTCCGAAGAATACTGTTAAGAACAACTCCTTCCTTTTGTTGTGTGAATATCTTTTGTAGCCTAGTATGGTTAACAAGTTGTGAACAACTTAAACTTTCATGTTCTTGGACCCAATGGGTCGACCCTTGTATATATAGTAGTAGCTAACCTAGCTACCTTCCTTTCTTTCCGCTGCAATATATACGTAAAGCTTTTGTCAAGTAGAAAGCGTGTGAAACAGTTCTCCTTCTTTAGCCTGTGCATCTAGAGTGGACTCTTTCTGGATTTGATTGGGTTCAGTCTAGGTGTGGCGGTAACCACTCCGGATGTACGGGATAGCCGAGCCGGGGTGTTACAACATGCATTTGTGTGAGTTTGAATATAGTGGTATGTGCGGGGTCATTTTACCCAGTATAATACTTGGATCTGTGCAATCACTTTACTAGGTGTGTGGTTAACCATTAGGCCTGTGCTGTTTAGGGTATAAGTGTGTGCGTCTGTATCAGTTGGAGTCCATTGTGCATGCTATTTGCGTTATTTATCTTTTTCAAATGCTATTCTTTTAGTTTTACCAATTCTCACTAGTTTTTAAATGGAATCAAATTATATAGTATTAATGTTCATCACCCTATTCTTTAGGTACATAGGGTGATAAGGGCAGTTGCAGAAACCCTGTTGCACTTCTGTAGGTTTATCATCATAGTGCCTACATGGACAGAATGGTGCACCCAATGAATCCTTGTGTTCTACCAGTCTCTTAATGACAGCAGCAGTGACCCCTTTGTCCATACAGAAGTAGGTTCTAGACTTCCAAGTTCTGCTCTGAGAACTTCCTCATCTCAACAAATTGCTCAGATGGTTCACGTTCAACTTTAGCGAATACAACATGACGGCGCTGAGCGTAAGAAGGTCGGCTACTGGGAGTAGTAGCAAGGGACGGAATGCCAAATCCAAGATTGTAGGGAATCGATGCTGCTTGTGATGGTAAGTAATGTCTTAGAAACGATGGATTAGGTTTACGCCTCAGTTTTACAGAGAAATATCTGTGGTAAGTATTGCAGTAGCTCAATAGGTTATTATATTTAAATTTGGGGGATTGACATTAAAAAAAAGTCCACATCAGCAAATTACTGGTGCCACGTCATCAGGGTAACTTGTAAAAAATTCTATGCGAAAAAAATTTAATGATTTGTGGAGCGAAATATCAATTATAAATTATTAGGGTGCAACATGAAGAATCGATTATAGTTCATGGTGCAGAATGATACTTTAGCCTATTAAAAACAACTAGTAGTCCACCCATGCGATGCACGGTATAACAATAAAATTATAACAATTGTCTTTCAAAAATATATTATAGACAGAAATTAAAAATTATTCCGTACTAAATAAAGACTTCCATTGAAAAACATTGCATATAGGCATTGGCTCTAACAAAATGAAACAAATTTTTTATCATTCATCTATAAATTATTAAATACTTCCTTATATACATGATCAAAATAGGTCACTACAAAATATAATACACTCCTAAAAATATATATAAAAGAATAATTTTTTTTAAAAAAATAATAAATAATTAAGTATATTAAATATATACCTATATCTCGCAATTGTGCACTTCTATTAACATGTTGAATTTGATTTATGGAATCAATGCCCCTTGAAGTTGTTGGCTGTAAGTTATGCTCAATATCAATAGAATAAGAAAGTACTATATTCTCTCCCGGACCTATAATGCCAATTCAAATAAAGGAAAAAAAAAAAAAAGACACACCCATCCAAACATACTTTCATCCGTATGAATATGAAAGTAATAATTATATCATGGGAAAATGGCACTTTTTCCCCCTAAGTTATGTGCATATAGCACTTTTTCCCCCTGAGTTATTAAAGTGGCAGTTTTTCCCCCTCAGTTATTTTAAAAGTGGTAGTTTTCCCCCCTGAAATGTTAAATTGACATTTTTGCCCTTAAAACAAACTATTTCATTTATTTTTATTCTCCAACCAATTATATTACTAATATGCATGGAAGATTACGGTTCGATACGAACCTAATCAAACACCGTAGCACTTGAACTTAAAAAGTATGGATGGTTACGGTTACAATTCAGAACCGAAAAAAATATAATAAAATAATTGTTAAATTTATACTATTTTTAAATAAGAAATAAAATTATAAAAATAAATAAATAAGTTTTGATTGGCGGTTCAAAATCGAAATTGGAATCGAACCGTACTGATTTATCAAATAAGTATTTGATCATTTTCACTATATATGAATGTGGTTCAGTTCCGGTTTACAGTTCAACAATTATTTAATTTTATTTTTTCGGTTCTGAATCGTAACCAGAACCGTCCATACTATTTCGGTATGATTGCTACAGTGTTTGGTTAGGTTTGAACCGAATCGTGATCATCCATACATATAAGTAATAATTTGTTGGAGAAAAAAATAATGAAATAATTATTTTAAGGGTAAAAATGTCTATTTAACATTTCAGGGGGAAAAAGTGCCACTTTAATAACACAGGGGGAAAAAGTGCTATATGCACATAACATAGGGGGAAAAAGTACCATTTTCCCTTATATCATTCTAAATAGCATACAATTGTAAATAACTCTTACCATATACTATATCATATAATAGTACCTGCCCTGCATTGAGTGCAGTACATATTCAACTCAGAAGCTACATCACCTATATGTAAATCATTTGAAGTATGAAAAACATTTTCTACAATAATAGGAGTTTAATATTTGAATATTGCTGACTTTGTTACAATATAGTATCTGTTGACAACAATTCTCAACAAAATACTCCGTAATAAATAAATAATAATCGATAATTAAAAATTTTTAGAATACAATTACTACTAACAGTAATAATAAAAATAATAATACGAATACTAATAATAAAATAATAATAATAATAATAATATAAAAAATAATTTTAATAACATAAATTAATAAATACATATATAAATATAAATATAAATATAAATATAAATGTAATAAATAATAATTAGTAATTAAAAATTTTCTATTACAATTACTAGCGTACAAAATAATAATAATAATAATAATAATAATAATAATAATAATAATAATAATATTAATATCTTCCCTATTTCTGCGCTTCAACCCAGACTTCTTCCCCATTTCCCTGCTTCGTCTTCCTCGCCAAACCGACTCTCCCTCCACAGAAATGGAGACGAAGCCATAGAAATCCAAAAAGCCCACTTCACTCCGTAATCCCCAGGTTCAACCCACTCTTCCTCCCCATTTCTGTCTTTCGTCGTCGTCTTCCTCGCCAAACCGATGGCATCACTCAGTACACAGAAATGGAGACGAAGTCATAGAAAACCAAAAGCCCACTTCACTCCGTAATTCCTAACACCAAATTTAACTCCAATCCGCACCTAATGAGCTAAAATAATCAGCATAGATCAGTTTATTGCAGCCCTTCGTACAGTCTTCGACCTAAGTTGCTTCAGAAGAAAAAACTCAACATCCATGGCTATACACAGGCTGCCTACATCATCTGGTAAGTTTCAATTACTCTTTACTTAATTAATTAAATAAAAATCCTAACTTTATAATTAAATAAAAACCCTAACTCTTTATCTACATGTCTATATACATCTGAGAGTGAACAAAGGAAAATAAGAGTTGAAAGCCACTCCAAAGATTTGACGGTGTACATGCAGAGCAATCATTTAGTCGAAAAGTTCCTCTCCAAAAACTCTAAGATAAAAATGATAAAGGTAAATACATTCTGACCTAAAAAAGTTATTAATTTTCCTAAAATTTATATTCCAATGTCTGAATTTGTATAAATATAGATTCTTAGCTAAATATAACTTATGTGTGTATTTTTATGTGTAATTGTTTTGTACCACCAAACACTACCTACAATCTGCTCCTAATTCCCCCATTTCAGCATCGCAAAGCCCTGACAGAACATCTTGAGATCGTTCTGGCACTAATCTGTTTCCTTTAATATATATTCTTGAAATTCCATTTTTTTTGTTAGGGTTAAGTATTTGTTCATAAATTTGTAGTCCATTTAAAAGTAAATTTGAATTTTGCTTAAATTGTTTTTTGGTTTAATGAAATTTGTTTGTATGAACTGTAATTACCAAAAAGTTTAAATCATTGATTTTATTGGCGATTTAATCGTATTTAGTGTTTAGGTATATAAATGAATTTCAATCTCAATTCTAATTGTATGTTTTTAAATTTCCACAGTGAAAAATATATGTTTTTTTAAAAAAAATATGAATGGATGAATATTTTTTTTAACTATCATTATCTTCATATTATGTTTTTTTTTTACCTAAATGTGTAAAAGTAGTATATTTCAAATTCAAATTATCTGTCTTATTGAAAAGAAATAATACTAACTTACGATCTAATCTAAACAAAACTGAATATATTTAACCTAATATTCTAATAGTGTATATGTAAATTTATTGCAAGATTAGTAGAATGCATGAAATTGGTAAGACGGTAAGACCACACAACAAAATATTGGCCTAACAATTTTAGGCAGTTTCACTATGTACAAAATCACTTCCTCTTATACTGTGTATATCCCAGTCAAAATAGATATTACCACTAGGGTTTTCAACGTTGCGCTTCACTTAAGCTTAGAAGTACAAAAGAGAGTAATTTACTCGTCGCACAAGTAAGCAATCTCCAAAAATAGATACATAGCTACGAAACCAGTTAAGTTTTCATTACACCTTGATCTGTCATTGTCTGATTTCTCTTGCATCCAATGCTTATTGAGCCTTTTAACTTCATGCTTGGTTGATGTGTTTTGTTCTGAATTTTGAGATTCTGCTTGTAAATGAATTTGTTATATATGTTATTACATGGAAGCATTAGTATTTATCAACCTCTTTGGCAATTGGGTGATGAACAATCATTACAGCATGCTAAATTATTACTCTGTACTTTTTATCAGAAAAGTAAATGTAAACACTGCTTATTTTGCACTGGAATTATATTTCTGTGGAAACTTATGTTTACACCAAGTTTACATTTTTTAAATATATTTAAATCTATAATTAATATATGAATCAATCCATAAAACAGTCAAATGATCAGGAACACTCAATCTTTATTACATTTATGAATAAATAAATTTAAGATGCAATAGTACTAAAAAAAAATAAGATGCAATAAAAATCTAAAATTTCTCCATAGGGGATATAAGTGCTGTTAATACAATGAATATTTTTTTTTGTTTTAGCCACTTTACAAAGGAGTTATTTATGAATCCCTTGGCATCTAATCCTCTTATCTATGCTTATTCTTCAATCTGACCAACATTGAAAAGCTATATTAATTCCCCTCTTCATTCTCACTCATTTATATATTGCAGTTTGTCACCTATGATTTTTCAAAGAATATATTAAATTTAGAGGATAATGTGATAAAAAAAATTTACCTGAAAATTATGAGGTCATCTACATATGCTCCAAGCACCATCCTTGCATCTATCCATGAAAGAGCCTCACTAAGATACACTAAATTACTCCTCAACAGGACACCAGGGTTCCACTCTATCATGCATAGAAACATAAAAATGAGATTGAAGCTCTCCTATTATTTTCCCTCAATTTAAGCAGTGTTGACAATGAGAATAAGTCATACTTGGTATATAATTTCTTAGCTTTGGAAGATTTCATTCATCTAATAGTTATTGATGAGAACTCTGCTCACAGGACAATTTCTAGTGCTCTATTTCTCTAATTTGTGTATTTGTAGAAATTCATAACTGTTGTTTGAATATAAAACAGTAAACATAAAATATTAACTTAGGATCATCCTCAATGAGGAGTCTTGTTATGGAGAGTGTATCTCCATCACCTATTATTTATGTTAATTTTTTTTTATACAATGTAGGTTGAACCACTGTATTATATATGTTAATTTTTTTTTTGAAAAAAATCATAATTAAAGACAGAAATGCTCTTGTATTTTGTTGATAAAGGACCAAAAATGGTCATGCCAAAATAATACTAGGACCAAAAGTGGATGTTTTAATAAAAAGGGACTTAAAATGGATTGCCACATATAAATCTAGGACCAAAAATGGAATTAACTCTATATGATACTATAACAAAAGAAGTACATATTAGAAGTATACCTTATATGATTTATACAGAATATAAATAACTTGAATGAGAAGTTGTACCTATTAGTTCTTTCTCATCAACCTCCTCTTTGCCTAGTTAGCAATGTTTTGAAAGAAAATATAAGTATATATTGTTGAAAGAAAATTACAAAATTTATTTACTTACCTTTGCATCATGAAATAAGCATTCCATGCTTTTGATTGGTTTTTTGTTCTTGATTCAGACAGCTCATACTTGTGAACTAAAAGTACCCTCATGGCTTTTCGTGTGTGATAAAGATGGATTTGAGACCCAAGAACAAAGTGGCTAGACATCAAGCTTCAATTGCTATGCTTTATGCTTTACAGTTGAACAACCTAAAGTAGTAAAAACAGCAGCAGTACACATTGTTATTTAACTATCAACTAACATCTTGATCATGGAGTAAGCACTCTATTCTCTTGACTCCTTTTGTTTTATTGCTTTCAGGTATTGCATATGTTGGCACCAAACGAATATGGTAATAGAGCTCCATACAAAATTGCTTTGGCTGTAAAATCTGGTTTGAGTTGAGATGCAAGAACAAATTGACCAGTCAAGGCTTCAGTGCGTAATGAGTTAGATTTGTGGATCAGGGGTGTGTGAATGGAGCCATTTAATTGTATATGTATATATATACACCCAGAAAGTAGAATAGATACAACAAAAACAATCATCACTACCATAGCTACTACGTGAAGCTAAAAAGGCATAATCGTTTCCCAAGAAGGAAATGAAAGAAATTAAATTAAATCCTATATATAAAAAAGCTAGATGTTTTTGGCCAAAATTTTTGGCTCCAATTCCCGCTCAAAAGATGCTACGTCGTTTTAGTGATAGCATGATCAGTTTTACGCCGTGTTTAATGCTATTGAATTTTAGTATGCTGGGACTCTTGGTTTGGATAAATTTTTAGTTTAAATAAATAAAAGGTCGTGTCCATTACTTATCAAAACCTGAGCATTAATGAACCTAATTCAATCGGCAGTCGTAAAATTTCTTAGATATCTAAACGTTGGCCTTAATGCTTTTAATTCATTAAGTTACATTAATAGGACTCTAAATGATGGCCTATAAAAGGAGAGAAAATTCAGTTCAGGTATGCCATTGGAATTTTACATACATACAAACACATTCACTAGAGATTGTAGGATACAAAATGCCGCCGATGTACGTCTTGGCCACTGATATATCACCGATGAGAACAACCTGTGCATTGAAGGTAAGATGCATTCGAACGTATGAAGTGAAGGAACGTAGGTCCACTGATGTTGTGAAATGTCTAGAATGTGTCTTCCATGATAGCCAGGTAATCTTCTGACCTGAAAAATGCATCATAAATATCAAGTTTTATATGAAAAGTGTCTATATACAGCACATTCAATTGATAGCACTGTAATTTTTGTTTATTTTTCATTGTAGGGTAATGTTTTACATGCTCACATCCCACGCGAGCATGTTGTTAAATTTCAAAACCAGTTTGTTGAAGGCAAAGTTTATTGTCTAAAAAACTTTCTTGTGGTCACTAATTTTTATACTTATAAGACGAGCCCAAACAAATTTATGGTTAAGTTTAATTACTCTACGATTGTGAAACAGTACAAGAATTTAAATTTTCCTAGGCACATGTTTCGTCTGAGAAGTTTTAAATCTTTGAAAGAGTCTGAGAAGATTGATGACAAAGAACTCATTGGTAAATTATCAAACTCATTTTCTATTCTATTCTATTCATTTAGTACACTGTTTATGTGCTCTAATTGAATTTTTTTTTAGATGTGATTGGAAGGATCGTTGAGATTTATTCTCCTATAGAAAAGATTGTAGGTGGAAGGCCTTCTCGGTTGATTGACTTCCTCATAGAGGATGAAAGGTAAAGTATGCTGAGTTATTTCCATTGTTCTTTTTTTTTTTTTTTTAATACTAGGTTGTCTTTTGGGTTTTACAGTGTAATCTATTTTTATAACTGTAGTGGTGATGAAATGAAATGCACAGTATGGGACGATCATGTCGATAAGGTCGACTCTTGGTACAAAAAAAGTACCGATGTTAATGTCATTATTTTGATGCAATTCTGTAGGGTCAAAAGTGGTTACAATGGTAAGTACACAAAACAGATCTATGTATAGTTTTTTTTTTTTTTTTACCAAACAGTCTACATGTTTCAATAATATTTTTTTTCTTTGTGTTATTTTCAAAAGTTGGGGAAACTAAGCTTTCAAGCTCCTATGATGCCACCCAGTTATTTATCAATGAACCCATTCCTGAAATTATCGAGTTTAGGGATAGGTAAAAACTACACGGTCATATAGTTTATATTAAGACCTATAAACATTACTAATCTCTCATTTAAATTCCAAAATTGTTTTATCTCTATTATAGAATATGTGGTGAGAAGACTCCTATGCGTAGTATTTGTTCTATCTCAAGTATGTCTGCTACAAATACTTTTGACACATTCAACACTGGTTCTATGATTATGACTACCATTAGTGAGGTGTATGAGAAGAAACATGTAGTTTTCTTAAAATAATTTGATAAAGTGTTATGTCTAAATTGTTTTTAATATATGTTAAGTTTTGTCCAGTACGGCGATTATTGGGTGGTGGCTAAGATCGTTGGTATAGAAGGTGCTTTGGACTGGTGTTATAACTCATGTAAAACACAAGGTTGTAGCAAAAAACTGACCCTAAATACCAAGGGCCTCTATGATTGTTACAAGTGTAATAAGACATGGGCAGAAGGAATTTTGAGATATAGGATTAAGGTGAGAGTTGTTGATAGGAATGGTAATACACCATTCCTTTTATGGGACCGGGAATGCAAAGAGTTGATTGGCATGTCTGCTGTGGAACTGAGAGACAAATATCCACAGGTAATGCACAATTACTCTGAAAATGACTTTGCTTAACAAGTATAAACTTTAATTTCTAATATATCTAATCTCTAATTTATAGGATAACCAACTTCTGCCCAATGAGATTTTATCCTTGTGTTCTATGGCACTAATATGGAAGATTGCTATGAGGAAAGAACAGTTTGATAACCTTCATAATGCATTCGCTGTTATGAAGGTTATTAACGATCCTAAATTGGTTGATTCCTACTGTCCTGAATTATTGGAAAGCTTTGATAACGATCCTACTTCTAAGCTTCAGTCCAATGACTGTTTTGAATCAGATGAGGTAAAATTTATATACTGTTTAAAAGTGGTGATGTCTATGTTGTATTAAAACTAATGATGTCTGTTGTTTTTTAGGAGTTTCTTTCTGAAGGTGAGGCTGAAAGTCCTCTAGCCATAACTGGAAATGCAAAGGATGTAGAGGATTTAGACTCCGGTGCTGTTAAGCGATGTCTTCTGGATGAGTTTTCCTAAACAAAGACTTCTTCAAAGAAACTTCTCTTGGAAGTCAAATTGGAGAAGACAACTGATGATGCAGGTTAAGACTTAAAAATATATTGCATGTTTTAAAGATGTTTTGTAGACATTGTTTTGGTCATTTGGGACTGCTACTTTTAAAGGACTTTTTGGTCATGTGTTTGGCTTTTTTGGGGCAAGAAACTTATCTAAGGACTTTTTAATGATCTGTTTTGTGTTCCCTGAAATCCTAAACTTTCAACTTGATTGTTCTATATCTCAATTCTAATGACTGTTCACTAGAGTTTTGCCTACCATTAAATACAGGTCAAGATGAAGGAGTTAAAAAGGTGGCATTATAAGCTACATGACTGCATAATGTGTTATATTACATGGTATGATTTCTTTTCAATTTACACTTACTATAGGTTACTTATGCACTAATCCTTTTCAAACATTTATTTTGCAGGTCAACAAGGAATAAAGAAACAAAGCCTGACCACGTAGATCATAAACTATGAAGGCAGTCGAAACTGTGTAGCATATTACAATTGTATTTCAATTTTACTTTAACAATACAATTTAATTTACCCAAGTTGACAACATTAATGAATGTTTAAGTTCTTTAAGCACTACAAAAATAAGTACACATGCAATAAATGTATGCCAAATTCACTGAGATATCACATGCAATATGACCCAAAAAATTCTACCAAGTTACTCAAATAACATGTAAAAACAGTATCATATAATAAAAGCTCAAAGATACACTATCATGTATCTAACTTGCAAAAAAAAAATGTCTTTTATCCTAAAGGAAAACTGCTATGTCAGTTAAGGAACAAATCAACATATGCTGCAATTAACTTTTAGATGAAAGCTAATTCAACAGTAATAAAACTAACCTTTGAAGCCATATCCCATAAGAAAATATGCACACAATTTCGACAGAGACAAAGTCCAGAGGTCCAGAGTCCATTGTCATCATCCTGTCATTTTCCAATAAAATATGGAAAAGATCAGCTTATTCGAGTCCAGCCAAGTCTACTAGAAATGGAAGGGGCCAAAAAAATTGTCCATAAAGTAGTAAATAAAAAAGCAACAGGACAATTCATTCATGTGAGATATAATTAATTCCATCAATTTTCATATTGACCAACAAGGGAGAAAAAACTCAGCACTTTAACAGAACTGAAAAATAAACAACCAAACCATGTACAGTGTTGTAAATTGCTAGCAAAAAGGAAAGTTTGTCCAACTACAAGCTACAAAAGGTATTTAAGAAAGATCTAAATAACGAATTGAGTCCATTAATGCTAAATTACTTGAGAAGGTTGAGTCCATATAGTTATTCTCCCATGGAAATTACCAATGAGAAGAGTACGAGGACATGAAGTAGGGCACCACTCAATAAATTGAACCGAGTCATGAGGTGAATCTGTAAAATTGTAAAAAAAAAATAAAAAAAAAATCCAAAGCAGCCTATTAAGTTGAGTTGTAAACTAACAACAAATATTAGAGTCACTGCAATATCAACATACTAAACACAAAAGAATCATTAATCATAACTTCAAACAAAGTTCATTTCAAGCCAATGGTAATAAAAACAAAGTAGCTAATTCAAGTTTATGGACCAATACATCAAGCCAAAACCCGTTTAACAATTTCTCATTACAGAATGTTCAATTCCTAAGCCAGTTATTTAATGAATGTTTTCATACATGTAACTCTGAAGAACTGGAATCTTCTAATCTTCCATGTAAGTTAAGACCCCAAATAGTTAACCTGTATATAAAAATTGATGGTTCATGAAGCTAACATCATCATCTAACCTGTTTATATATACGATTATACAAAATCTAATTTGGCAGTGGCAATGTAAGTTAAATACACAAGCATACTAAACCTGTTTAAAAAATTCATTTGAAAAAAAAAAACTTAAGGATCTATGTAAAATGCACTAAATATATACCTTTCAGACTTTAAGATATGAGCTGCCAAAAAATTTAATGTTGGTTCGGATATGTGAAGACATAATTTAGAAACTTTACAGTCCCCAATATGAAAAATTAACACATATATAAGAACATCACTCAATCAACAGAATTTAAATATGATTCTAAATTTTGTTCTCTAAGGTATACAAGATTTCGATGAAATGAAGAAACTGTCAAGTTCCACAGTCATTGGAAATAAGAGGAAGCTACCATACTCAGCTAGCCAAGGTTAGTGAATAGTTTTCAGTATATACAAATTATATAACTGTTCTTCATTACACAAATCAGTTAGGGTAATTAGGTGAGATAGGATTTCACAAAAAAAAAATAAAAAATAACTCCACATATATTACATTCATGAATTCGGCATTCCATATATATTCATAGAACTGAAGTTTCCCTGCCTTAGAAACCCTAACTACACATATATTCATAGAATTGAACTTCGACTACCATAGAACAGAACTTCCACTTCCACTAAACACAAACTAAATCCAAAAGCCTTAATCCACAATGCATAGATAAGAATAAGAATTCACTAATTAAAAATCAAAATTAAAAAGCCCTAATACAAGCTTGACCGCCCTTCTCATTCCTTCTTAGATTTTCGGATCTAAACAAACATATAGTAATCCCGTCTGCCAAGATTCGGTGAATTTAGTAGATTGGCCACAATTTCCATTTCAACATAGGTAAATCACGATTGGCTTGAAAATCAAACAAAGATGTTCTTCGATTTCTATAAACAGCTACCAAGTTCACTTCGATCTACGACTCATAAAGTTGTCGCTGAAGAGAATCAAAGAAGAAAGTGAACTGGAAATGGGAAGAATGAGATGAAGCAATGAAGTGTGAAATGGGTGGAGGAGATGAGGCGTGGTTTCTAGAATAAACCACGCCTATCTCTCATTTACGGACAGTAATATTATATATACATATATATATATGGGTTGTTGCTATTCCTACCACCCATGGTGCAAATAACATTGAAATTTACAAAATATTACAAATTTCAATAACTTT
>CP025657.1:12466526-12533120 GCA_003576665.1 Ipomoea trifida
GGTAGTTTGTTACCCACCGAGGGTAGTCAACCAAAATTTGCTCAATTGTACATACACGACACAGATAATGAAATTAATAACCGTATTTCTTCTGTAAGGTATGTAATTTTTTATTTACTACAAATGTAAATAATGTCATTTAAAGTTACTACTTTTAGTTATTTTTTTGTTTATTTATTTTTTTGAGAATAGTTTTATTTTATTCTTTTAGTTATTTTAAATACAATAATTTTAAATGTTAATTGTAGGAAGAACAATGACAAAGATAGCATTCATGTTGAAGTTGTCTCTGATATTAAAAAAGTTTTGGACGAGAACAATGTGTTAGTACAATCCTTCCGCAATGCAAAGACACATATTCAAGCAAATCCACGGGTAGAAATCAAGATGAGACTAATTGACAAACGTAACAAAGATGCCCGAACATATAACCTCCCAACAGCGTCTGAGGTTGCAGCACTCATTGTAGGAGACTTGGAACCAACAATGGGTCAACGTGACATATTGGTCGAGACTAGATCTGGTCTCTTGAAAAGGATTAGTGAGTTGCACCCATCGTACTTACCGTTGCAATACCCACTCTTATTTCCATATGGAGAAGATGTCTATAGAGAGGATATACAGTGATGTAAAGATTCCAACAACAAATCCAACAGTAGGGTCCGCATAACAGCGAGGGAATTCTTCTCTTTTCGGATGCATGAACGACCCAGAGAGGTCTCGACTTTGTTATTTTCCAAAAGGTTGTTTCAACAGTTCTTGGTAGACGCTTACACAATGGTGGAAACTGGAAGGCTCATATACATAAGGAACAATCAAAAGTCATTAAGATGTGAAGCTTACAAAGGGTTGTCAGATGCACTAACCCGTGGTGAGATTGATCCTAGCACACAAGGGAAGCGTATTATTCTACCATCTAGCTTCACGGGCGGTGCTAGGTATATGGTTCAGAACTACCAGGATGCTATGGCCATATGTCGTTGGATAGGTTATCCAAATATATTCATCACATTTACTTGCAATCCTAAGTGGCCAGAAATTGAATGGTACTTAGGTAAGCGTGATTTGAAAGCTGAAGACAGGCCCGGCATTGTTTGCCGAATTTTTAAGATGAAGTTGGATGATCTAATAAAAGACCTTCGAACTAGAGAATTGTTTGGTACAGTTAGAGCAGGTGAAGTAATGCAAGTATATAAAAAATTCGTAATTTAAATTTATTTTTTTAAATTACTAATATTTACATTTTTTTTGTAGTCATTTACACTATTGAGTTCCAAAAGCGTGGTCTATCGCATGCTCACATTATACTCTTCTTAGCAAACAATGATCGGAATGCGGGGTGCAATTTTATTGACAAAATGATCGCAGCAGAAATACCAGATAAAGAAGTTGATCAAGAGTACTACAAATGTGTTGAAGAATTTATGGTCCATGGTCCTTGTGAAAATGTAAGAAAGCAATCTCCGTGTATGGTGAATGGAAGGTGTTCGAAGCATTTTCCAAAGAAGTTTGTTGACTCATCGACTTTTGATGATGATGGTTACCCAATATATAGACGGAGAGATGATGGTAGGTTTGTTATGAAAAGTGGTATTCAATTGGACAATAGATTTGTTGTACCACACAATAGGTATTTGCTGCTTAAATATAAGGCTCATATGAATGTGGAATGGTGTAATGGGCTCATATGAATGTGGAATGGTGTAATCAATCAAGATCAATCAAATATTTATTCAAATATGTTAATAAAGGGAATGATAGGGTCACAGCTAAGTTCTATAAAAGTACCTCTGACAGTAATGGGAATAAAGTCATCGATGAGATTAACATGTACTACGACTGTAGGTACATATCAGCTTGTGAGGCTACTTGGCGACTATTTAGCTTTGAGGTATAGTTTAGAACTCCAGCGGTGGAGAGATTGAGCTTTCACCTACCAGACTGCCAAACAATAATTTTTGAAGATGACGACCCAGTTGACAACGTATTGATGAGGGAGACAATTGGTCAAGGTATGTTTAATGGTTGGTTTGAAGCGAACAAAAGGTTCCCCGAGGCTAAGTTATTGACTTATATTGAGATGCCAACTAAATTTGTTTGGAAAAAGGATATTCGAGAATGGAGTCCAAGAAAGAAAGGTTTTGTCATAAGTCGTATTTTCTATGTAACACCGGGTACGGGAGAGTTGTACTACTTGAGATGCCTTCTAAACATAGTTCGCGGGCCTACAAGCTTTGAGGAAATTCGGTTTTTTAATGGTATATAATATACTTCATTTAAGGATGCATGTTATGCCCGTGGTCTATTGGATGATGATAAGGAGTATATTGATGCCATTAAAGAAGCAAGTGATTGGTCATCTGCTCATTCTATGAGAAAACTTTTTGTGACATTGTTGACATCAAATTCATTTAATAGGCCTGAAATTGTTTGGAAGGAGGTGTTAGATTACCTGTCTGAAGATGTGCAATACAATCAACGCATATTCTTATCAATTCCAGGCAAGCGTTCAATAAGTATTTATTTTAAGCACATCTCTTTCATTCGTAAATAATAATTTAAATATATTAATTATTGCTATATCATTACAGATTTAGTTTTAACAAATGAGGAGAAAGAGAATCTAACTCTAATAGAGTTAGAAAAATTGTTGCAAGTATACAACAAATCATTAAAAGACTTTCCTCCCATGCCCACACCACGAGCTGCTTCTACAAGGTTAAATGGAAATCGTTTGTTGTTTGAAGAGCTGTCATATGATCGTGCAGTTCTTGCAGATGAAAGCGATAGGTTTGTTAGCCAACTCACTGAAGAGCAACGTGGTGTTTATGATACAATAATTGGAGACGTGTCATCTAACAAAGGTGGATTGTTTTTTGTTTATGGTTATGGAGGAATAGGGAAAACATTCTTATGGAATACCCTATCTGCCTCATTGCGATCTCAAGGTGAAATTGTTATCAATGTAGCTTCAAGTGGAATTGCTTCACTATTGTTGCCAGGTGGCAGGACGGCACACTCAAGGTTTGCTATACCAATTAACATTAATGAGGACTCCACCTGCAATATTAAACCCGGTAGCGACCTTGCTGAGTTGATTTCAAAGGCAAAGTTAATCATTTGGGATGAAGCTCCAATGATGCACAAACATTGCTTGGAGGCACTAGACAGAACTATGCGAGACTTGCTTCGTTTCACCAATCCTGCAAGTGAGAGATATACATTTGGTGGTAAGACTGTAGTACTTGGTGGTGATTTTAGGCAGATTTTACCAGTTATACTGAAGGGCTCTAGGCAAGATATTGTTTCTTCAACCATCAATTCATCGTACTTATGGGAAAGTTGTACGGTTCTAAGGTTGACAAAAAATCTACGTTTGGAAAATATGGAAAATGCTGAAGAAAAACAACAAGTAGAACAATTTGCAAAGTAGATAGCTTCTATTGGGGATGGTACAGCAGATGCATCTAACGAAGATTGTCCAGAGGTTGTGATTCCAAATGAGATGTTGTTGTCATCAAATGGCGACCCAATTGCCACTATTGTTGAAAGTACATTTCCCATGTTCCAAAATGGTTCATGTGATAACAGTTTTCTTGAGAGTAGGGCAATTTTGGCACCAACATTGGATGTTGTGAACGCTGTTAATGATTACATGAGTAGCGTGCACAAAGCTGAGAGTCGAACATATCTTAGTTGTGATTCTGTATGTAGAACGGATAATGGTAGTGGAGTTCTTGCAGATGTTCACACACCTGAGTTTCTTAATGGCCTTAAGGCATCAGGTATATCAAACCATTCTTTGACATTGAAGGTTGGTTCACCGGTGATGTTGTTAAGAAACATTGATCACTCTCTCGGCTTATGTAATGGCACTAGACTGGTTGTAACAAGACTTTCTGAGCATGTAATTGAAGCTAAGATAATGCCAGGCAGTCATTCTGGTACAAGGGTGTTGGTCCCTAGGTTGAGTATGACGCCTTCAGATCCAAGATTGCCATTTAAGTTTAGTAGAAGACAATTTCCTTTGATGCTTTCATATGCTAGACCATTAAAAAGAGTCAAGGTCAAACACTATCTCATGTGGTTCTGTTATTAAAGAAACCGGTGTTTGTGCATGGTAAATTGTATGTTGCTGCTTCAAGAGTTAGTAATCCAACTGGGCTCAAGATTTTACTTTGTAGTGAGTTAGAAAGTTGTTGTAAGAAAACAACTAATGTTGTTAACAAAGAAGTTTTCAATAATTTGTAATTTAGATTTATATGAACTCTCTAAAACCAATTTAACATTCTACTTTATAACTATATTGTTCAAATTTTTTATTTCTCCAAACAAAATTTTTCCTAATATAATCGTATATTGGAATTCTACTATAGCAATTCAATTATTTAGTACTTTGTTAGCATCCTTATATACAAAAACAAATCATTATAATTATATAACATTGAAGACAACGAAATATCGATAGCTTATTTAATTATAACATTTATTTTTATACTTCACATTCCGTGCATCACACGGGTGAAATACTAGTTAATATAAATACAGATAAATACCCATACACTAATAGGATTAGACTCCTAATTAATGTGAATGATTACAATCTCTATCATAAATAAATTCAACCAATTAAAACAATGAATTCAAAATTTTGTTAATGATTACAATCTAAAACAAAAAGCTTTACCGCTACTAACACGTTTTATAATACCAATGACTTTGGAAATCAAAGGGGTCGTTTACTTTATTTTTCTGTTTTTCCATTTCCAATTTTTCATTTCTCCATTTCTCCAGTTTTCCTTTTCCATTCTTCCAGTTTTCCATTTCTCCAGTTTTCTAATTTTTATTCCCTATTCCTTCAATTTTTCATTTATCTAATTTTTCGATTTCATTAAATACAATCATCACATTACATATAACATTTGTACATTTCTACAACAAAGATAATAATAATAATAATAATAATAATAATAATAATAATAATAATAATAATCTCTAATATAAAATAGCCATAAGAAGAGCAGTTAATGCAATTTGGCAAAAGTTCCCGCCCAAGCAGAAACGATGCCGTATTAATTATAAGGGGTATAATCGTTTGTTATTATTTTATTAGCTTAGTATTCGGCGTCGATTGGATGGTAATATATCGGCACCCGATATATTATTAATTGAAGACATGGATTAATGAACCAGCACGTTTTGCAGGTTTAATGAATTGAACGATTCGATTCTCAATGACAACATTTAAGACTACTAGCAGAGACCATTTAGGTCTGAAACTCTTGGCCTATCTACAACTGAAGCCTATATAATACAGGTTTAATCACTCAATACAAACAATCGCAAAAGTACTATTTTATCATAACTAAAGTGTTTTCTTCGAATATGGGGATGTATGTTCTTGCTCGTGATTGATCAACCTTCAGGAATAAGAGCGCTATCAAGGTAAGGGCTGTACATACGTACATAGTTATGGAGAGAGGAAAGGTTCAACTGAGATCAAATCCAAAGAGATTGTATTCCATGATGAACAGGCATGTCTCCTTCCCCATTATTCACCTGCGAAATAATATTTCTGCAGTTAGTATTGTGCACAGTAAAAAATTGTTGTGATAATGGTTGCTGCTGCAAAGTGGGCTGCAGATTTGGTAATGCTTTGCATCCTCTTTCACTTTCTCTTGAAAAATAATAGAATCCTGTAAAAATGAAAACTGCATAGTTGGTAAAAGTAATGGAGTATTAGGTTCAAACAAGGTATCAAAATACACACACACAGTGTAAGACTTTTTCCTCAAATTTGATATGTACTGTTGAACTATACAATTTTTTTTTTCATTCGTTATTTTTGAAGCAGTGGGAAAATGGTTATAAGTACACTTACTGATGTATTCTAAAAGCAGAGAGGTAAAATCTTTATTTTTCCATGATTTCTTTATAAACAGCACTCTTCTTTTTGTTGTGTTCCAAAAAAGTCAAAGAGATTCAGTGAAACTAGAGAAACTGTTTCACTGAAGAGACAATTAATGACCTAAATCGGCAGAACTATGGACCGAAAAAGTCTGGACGGTTTACAGTACACATTGCTTAGTGCATGTGATACTGTTTTAATGTTGTTCTTTAGTGGTTTGAGACTAATATCATGCATGTGAAAAAGGATGATTTTATGGTCAAATTATAAATTTACTTAATATTGTCTAAGACATATCAAGTATCGGGAAAGCATAATATAATGCTGTGAATGTAGATTTTTTGAGTTTTTTTTCAGGTTGGAATCTTCAAGGATTAAGACCTGTTACATCAGCAAGACTAGAAATCAACCTAGACTCAAGGGTACTGCATTAAGGAGTACATTTGGAAACTAAGCCTAATCATGAAGGTCAACATAAATGGTACAATTAAGTGGTAAGGGAAATGTATTAAACTGTACCTGGTATTTTTTTTTTTTGAAAGGCTTTGTTGCATGGCACATCTGTTTAATATCCAATTAACTGCACTTTCCTGTAAAAAATAAATAAATGTTGTGTGTTGTGACAGGTTCTTAGAACTCAACATGTATTAAGATGTTTGTTTAACCAAACAGAAAAAATGCTATGATTCCAATAGTTGCTAATTTTTATAAAAATAAAAGAAACATAATTAGGCTTGCTTTGGATTTTTTTCCCTTTTAAATGATAATTACTGTCTGCTGTTAATATACTTGATATGTTGATTTTCTCACCCATTGATGAAAAAGGTTATGGCCTAATCACTAGAAACAACTCTGTATCCGAAGTCTCTTTCAATGCTAAAAAGGGTAGAAACTAAAGCTACTGATTCAGCTCTTGTGAAGAGAAGCCTTTTGGAGGATTTTTCATCAGTAGGGGTTGCTAAAAAATCTAAGGCTGTTACTATAATAAGGAGAAGTGGAAGTGAACTAATGATGCTATGTGGTATTAGTTAGTTTTTTGAGATTATCTGGTTTGTTGAATTTTAACTGTTACGGCCATTTTATGTTCTTATTTTGTGGTTGGTAATGTTCAGGTTTATGGAATTTCTATCAATGTTGTTTTAGTTTTGCATAACCTTTTTTGTTATTTGTCATTTTATATTGCTTTGCATTTTGTAAGTTGTTTATTGGAATATATGGTGTTGCTCTGTTTTTATGAAATGAGGTTATTCTTTTGTGGCACAGTTCACTGTTGGTGAACTCTGGGGAGGTCTATCCAATTGCAGTTCACATAATTGAAGTGCCTTGAAGATGTATTACTGTGGTTATTTAGGAAGAACTTAGTTAGTTTGGTGAATGTAGCTTGTGTGGTTTTTGTTGTAGTTCCTCTGTTTATATTTCTGCTTAAGGATGTTTTTTATTTGAGATAGTTGCCACAAACTTTTATTTTTATGTCTGTTCTACAAATTGTATTTTTTTATTGCTAATTGTCTGCTTTATATTTATGTATATCATTTATGGTATTTAGATTCAGTATTTTGTGCCTAAAAGCATTTATATGAGCCAATTATTGATTTTATTAGTGATACTAATGGGAAAAAAAAAGCTATGGATTAATTACTGACCTGTTGATGTTGTTTCTTCAATTCTTTAATTTGCCAATTGTCCTTGACGCTCCACTGTTCTTGATTTACCTATAACTCATAAAAGAAGAATGATTTTTTAGTTATCTTATTAAAAAATGGCAGTATAAATAACACATAATTGGTATCAAGAAACGTGAAAAATATTAGTTTACTAATTAAACCTCAGTTAAAGAATACTTAGGTAATATTAGTAGACTAATTAAAAGATAATATTAGTAGACTAATTTAAAGATAATACTTTTTTCCCTTCTTTTGAAAATAGAACAGAGCAACCGCAAGCTTTCATATAAAAAAATAGTGTTCTCAGTTCTGTAAAAAGGAACCTTTCTCAGAAAAAATAGCGTTTATATGCAGTTATATATAAAACATGAAAAATGCAAATGCATTGATCAGATAACCAAATGACTACAAGATATTGAGATTGAAATAAAATCTGTAAAGAATTTTTATTCCCAATAAAATAGGCAATGCAAGAGTACAAGTCTAAGAATTATTAATCATTCTATTGTTATTATCAATCTTTGAAAGTATTATAAAATGGGATCTTTTACCTGTGTAAGAGATCCATCCTCATTTCCAGTTCTAGCCTTCAAATGTAGATAGCAAGTAGCAGCTTAAAGAGAAATGAGAAAGCTTGCAACAGAAAACATGAATAGGCAAATAAATGTATGGTTACATTGCTGTAAATTATATATGTTTTTTACAGTAGTTTTTTTTTTTTGTTTGTTTGTTATAGTATGATAAAAAAAATGATTAGTGATATATAATACTTCATTATGTAATTAGTATCAAAATAAATTACAGTTTGTAATTTAAAGGGAAACAAACTAGAATATATTGTAAACTGATTTTATAAATAATTATAATTATCCAACTAAATATTACATAACCGGAGAATCAAGCTGGAAATAATTAAAAAAATATATGTTAATTAAATAAATTAACAGATTAAATCATTGAACATAAATTCCAAAGAAAATATACGTAATCAGTAAATAAATACAGGAAAAAAATATTGTCTACAGATTTTAACGGTACAAATTTAATATTTTAGCTAGATATTTAAAATTTTAGGTAATAGAGTCTTATCTTTGCTTCTTCGTTCATATCCCTTTCAATTGCTTTTCCAGCTTCAAAATCCTTCTGCATGCTTACACTTATTTGGTCTATGTATTTATCTAAAAAGAGGTGAACAAATCAGTTAGGGTTTATGGGAAAATAGGTAAAACTATATTTATAGATTGTAAAATATAAAGAAAACTTACCTAATAGTGTAGGATCTTTCATCCGCAGCCATTGAAGACGATCTTTCTCAATGGAAATGTTTATGGGTACAAGGGTATGAATATGTGTAATGGGTTCGTTCGCGAGGTTAAAATGATGGAATTGCAAGCATATTATCACTTTTTTTGGTGATACGTAGCTTGGATTGAGGTTTATGGTGAATGAATGGTCTTGGTTTCCATTTTAGTTGAGGGGGCGAGGGTTTTTGGGCAGCAGAGCGAGGAAGACGACGCGAAAATGGGGGAGGGAATTTGGGTTGAGTCTGATTGGTTTGGTATTTATATGTGGGGTGGTTGGGTCGGGTTTGGGCTTTGGTTTTGGGCTATATATATGAATTGGGCTTTGGTATTGGGCCATGGATTTGAGTCTGATTGGTTTGGTATTTATATGTGGGGTGGTTGGGTCGGGTTTGGGCTTTGGTTTTGGGCTATATATATGAATTGGGCTTTGGTATTGGGCCATGGATTTGAGCCTATGTGGGGGGCGAAAATTAGTTAAAATATTACATTCTAACCGAGGGTGTAGTACTTAAAGAAATTATTTTTAAAGATTTGTTTTTTTTACTGTAATTTATTTTTGAAAGATTTATATTTTATTTTATTGATTTGAGTTATAATATTGCATTTTTGTGTAATTTTGAATTATTATTTATCATTAAAAAAAATTGTCTAAAGATTATTATTTTACATCTAATTTAGATTTGTGAAAATAATTGTTTTGTAATAATGTCAATGACACCCACTGATATAAGGTTGCCATTTAAATTCCAAAGAAGACAATTTCCCGTAATGTTGTCCTATGCAATGACTATAAACAAAAGTCAAGGTCAAACTTTGTCACATGTAAGGTTATTTTTAAAGAAGCCAGTGTTTGTCCACGGTCAACTTTACGTTGCTGCTTCAAGGATTAGTAACCGGAAAGGTTTGAAGTGTTTAATAATTTGTAACTTCTGTTTATGAAATACACATTTTTTTTTTCTATCAATTCCTTCTAATTTACAACATTCGGGTAATATAGTCAACTATGTTTTCACTAATCAATAGCATTACTATGATTTCCATTGTTCAACGAAGGCGGTTGCCAACTACAATACATATCAAATAGGGCAATTTTGGCACCCACACTAGACGTTGTCAATGAAATAAATGAGTATATGACTGATTTGCATGTGGCGGAGAGCAAGACATATCTAAGTTGCGATACTGTCTGTAGATATGATGCTGGCAATGGTATCCTCGCGGATATGCACACTCCTGAGTTCCTCAATGGCTTGAAAGCGTCTGGCATACCCATGGTTGCAGTAGGCGCTAGGCGCTAGTCGGGCGGTAGACTAACGCCTAGCGCCTAAGCGGTCTAGGCGGCGCCTAGGCGGTTCTAGGCGGCAACCTATAAAAATAAAAAATTAATTCATGTGTGCGGGTGTATGTCATATATTATATTATATATATCTCTTACTTATATAAATAAATAAATTTAAATATATATAAATATAATAATAAAATTAACAAGGCCGACTCGCTCGAGTTAACTCGGCTAACTCTGCCGAGTTGAGCGAGTTAACTCGGCCAAATTCGGTCCAGTCGGTCACCAACTCGGCCGAGTTAGGCGCTAGGCGGCCTCCTAGGCGGCCGGCCACCTAGGCGGACGCCTAGGGAGCAATTCGCCTCGGTCTAGGAGCGCCTAGCGCCTAGGCAGGTGCCTAGGCGGCCTAGGCGGGGATTTTTGCAACAGTGGGCATACCTAACCATTCTTTAACTTTAAAGGTTGGATCTCCGGTTATGTTGTTGAGAAACATAGATCACTCAATGGGTCTATGTAATGGTACAAGACTTATCATCACCTTAATAGCTGATCATGTTGTGGAGGCAAAGATTGTTTCAGGGAATCATGAAGGTCAAATTGTCTTGATACCAAGGATGTCAATGACCCCAACTGATACAAGATTACCTTTTAAATTCCAAAGAAGACAATTCCCGTTGATGCTATCATACGCAATGACTATCAACAAAAGTCAAGGACAAACACTGACACATGTGGGCTTACTATTAAGGAAACCAGTCTTTGTTCATGGTCAACTATACGTTGCAGCTTCAAGGATTAGCAACCCAAAATGTCTACGTTTGTTGTAGCAAATGAAGATACTGACAGTAGTAATTATACTACAAATGTTGTGTACCATGAAGTTTTTAATAATTTGTAATCTTAAATATTATATTCTTTTAAATAAAGTAAGTTGTTAACGTTGCTTAAATATTAGCTTTAATCTCATCCGTGCAACGCACGGGTATAATACTAGTAATAATAATACTAATAATAATAATAATAATAATAATAATAATAATAATAATAATTTATAAATAAACGAAATTCCATATATATATAACATTTGTACATGTCTACAACAAAGATGATGATGATTAAAGCATTTGTACATTTCTACAACAAAGATGATAATGATAATGATAATGATAATGATAATGATAATGATAATGATAATGATAATGATAATGATAATAATAATAATAATAATAATAATAATAATAATAATAATAATAATGGGGAAAGCACATGTTGCTCAATTATATAATAATAATAACTAGTATATATAATACATTTCTACATTATTGCGTGCGATGCACAGACATATAATGTAGGCTAAACATTAAAAGTAGTGTAAAAAAGAGTAAAGTAGTATATGAAATAATTAATTAAAAACGATTACAATTTCAATTGTATTACACATTATTGGAAACTTCATTGTTAACAACATTTATAATCGTACTTACAGATGGTAAATTATCTTCACTTATAAAAATTGTAAACTACATTAGCAATAGAATTACAAATAATTTTTGATTCATTGCAAAATACAATTTTGAGGCCATCTGGTCTTGATGCAACCACATATAATTGACCATAGACAAAAATTGGTTTCTTTAAAATCAATTTAACATTCGACTTTGTCCTTAACTTTTGTTGAGAGTCATTGCATAAGTACTTTTATTATATTAAAAATGTACTTTTTATTTATGGTTCACACAAATGTGTATACCATGGTCTGTGAAATAATTATTGTCACACATACCAACTTCAAAGTCCAAAGGTCATTTGTTTCCAACCAAAAAAAAAGAAAAAAAGAAAAAAAAAAACTCCAAAGGCTAGGTATATACTCACTTTTGGTTTTCCATTTTCTAGAATTCTCTTGTACTCTGTCTCTTATCCTCTGACTTCTATGCAATGGCGCCGCTCACCCCTGTCACCTCTCACTCTCTCTATCTCTCTGCTCGCACCAACCTATAGTTTAAATGTTTTCTCCCGCATGCACGAACTAAATATTAGAAATATTGTTGTTGTGTTATAGTGAGAAGAAAGTTTATACAATAATGCTAAATACAGTATAAATATATATGAATATAATTCATAATATTTTTTAAAATTAAGAAAAAATTAACCAATAAATAGAAATTACACACATATAAATGTTATTTTAAAATATTTAATAAACAAATATACTACTTAATATAACAAAACAAAGGTAAACTTTATGATAGTATCAATGGAAATTGTCTTCTTTGAAATTTAAAAAGCAAGATCATACAGTGTCATAAACTTATAGACATCCCTTGGTAATATTTGAGAAATATTTTATGCCCTTACCGTTAATAATCACACTGAAAGGTGTACAAAGTGAAACGATCTCTGAAATACACCAAATATATTTCTTTCATTTGTTTTTCATCCATCACTATTTATATAAGACGTTTTAAAAATTTGATTAGATGTTAAATCTTGATCCTTTGCAAATAAATAAATAAAGTATTATATATACACACACACACACACACACACACACACACACACACACACACACACACACACACACACACACACACACACACACATATATATATATACATATACATATATACATATATATATATATATACATATATATATATACATATACATATATATATATACATATACATATATATATATATATATATATATATATATATATATATATATAATTTTGATAATATTATAAATATAATATATTATCATAATAACTAAAAAAAATAAAAAAAAAAAAAAAATAAAAAAAGAGACACCAACGAATCCAGAAGATTCATTTCTTCATCTCTGTCCCTCTCCAGTCTCTACACTCTGTTTCTTATTCCATCCTCCTCCTTCTCCCTACTTTTCTGGAAATTTCCAGTGGTAGATCTAGGGGTTATGAGAATTGGAAAGACCATTGATGTTTACATTTTGATAGATTTTGGATGATACTTCACACATGATACTTCTACTTCTCTCTACTTTTGTAAATTCCATTAATTTTTATATTTTTAAAGATTTCGGAAATGATCTTGTAAATTTCCTATCATGCAGATTGCAGGGTGACATATACTATAATCTGTACTAAGTTTTTCTTTTTTCATTTTTTTTTTGTTTTTCAGGAGTTGAGTTCGCCGAATTTATTTACCGGCGAGATCTGGGTAGCACTTCCCCAGGTTTAATTTCAGATGATACTCCACAGTCGAGGTTAAATGTTTACACAATATCTCAATTTTTTAACCTAGGGTAGCAGTATCTACATTAGGAATATTTTAGGGTTTACATTTCAACATAAACTTTAAGCTTATAGATTATAAGCTTAATCTGGTTCGTATTTACAGATCAAAAACACTGAAGTTAACCTTAATCTAAGAATTTAGTGTTAGTATTCAAATTTTATCATAAACTCACATGAAAACCAATATATGTGGATGGGTATACAAAATATGATTTATACTATAAAATTTTATACACTGTGAGCATTACATTAATCTGAGAATTTACAGTGAATATTAAAAATTTGTATCCTTAGGTTTCCTACAGAAACATTTTTATTGAAATTATATCTTGTTAAATATAAGACAATAGATGTGTACTATAAGTGAATACATATAAGTGAATATAATGTTATAGTTACTGATAGCACTTCATTTGTATGTACCAACTTTATTTAGCAGGTGCAATACCACAGAATTCGTATTCCATAGTTTTTTTTTTAAATCCTATTCCATAGTTGATTTGTAAGGATTCAACTTGAGGTACAGACTCCTGCCATACATATTACAGTTTTTATTACTTTTAATTTTTGATAAGTATGTTGCAAAATATAATTTGATATCACGTTATGAAAACCCAAAGTAGAAAAAGATCATATATTAGAAATAAAAATACATTTAACAAAACAGAAAAACCAATACTAAAATAAATAGTTTTAGAACACTACTATTCTTGTATGGGCTAAACCAATACAATATCCTCTTATTGATTGCTTGCTTGACAGCTTCAATGGCATTAAATAGTTATTCATGACAGACGATGTGTCTAATTACCTGCAAGAAAGACTAAAAGAAGAATGTAAAATAATAGAAAATTTTGTTTATGTTTCCATTGCATTTAAATTGTCATACAATAATTTTACAAACATCCCAGGATTATATAAAAAATGTTTCGATCAATTCAGGATTTTAACTGATTTTCCCAATAGTTTTCATTACCTGGACAGTATACAATCGACATGTTCTTATTGCCTACTTCTGAAAGCTGAAGAAAGCAAGGTAAAATTGTAAAAATAGAGGTAGTTCTAGTGTGATGCAAACCCTCAATATAACCTATAGTGTGTCTCAATTAAAGAAATGAGGGATTCCAAAGAGTTAGGGATTTTCTTTCAAAGGGAGGTTACCCCTATCTGCTAACCTGATGATTTTTCCATTCTTGTATCAATAACCCAAACAGCCCTTTAAGCAGAGTAACAGCCCTTTAACCTTCAGAGGTGTAGAGTTGAAGCAGATGGTTCGAAGGAGGAGGATTAACAAAGGTTTATATAAACAATCAATAAATTCAAATCTGTTATTGAGCTCCATAATGACTTCAAGTCTTGGAAGATGGAACAGCAACAAAAACGTTTCATAATCCAAGAGAAATTAATGATTTCGCAGCCTTGATATTACATCTGAATTTTTTTAAAAGTTTTTATGTATTAACAATCTCTATTATAAAAAAGCCATAAGGATAGCATTAAATGCAGGTTTGTCAAATTCCCGCCCAACGGGAAACGGTACCGTTTTATAAGATAGATGGATAGATAGATGGATAGATAGATGGACGTACAGATCCGGTGTTAAAAAAGGGTCGATTAGCGATATCTTTTAATGTATCTTTTAATCTATACATTAACGGCAGAAATAACTCACTGTAAGGAATAATTGTTGTTTCGTTGGAAACCGAATCGTTTCCAACGTTTCGCCAATCGAGTTGATTGGGATATGGGTAATAGCAAAGTCCCAATAAAATGGAATTATTGTGAGTCTAAGACTCTGGGAGATTCAAAACTGTAATGTATTCAATCTATTATATATTACAGTACACATATACATATTCCTTCGAGAACAGCTTAACATTTAAAAATCCACTGATAGCATTTTGCGTTTGATTTCCTCCTTCCTTCGATCAACCATGGGAATGTACATCTTGGCGTGTCAATTATCCACCTTCAAAAACCATGCTGCAATCAAGGTGAGGGTTATTCGGACCTACTTGGTGATGGAAAGGAATAGCCGGGAAATAAAGAGTAAGGAATTGGTCTTACACGATGAAGAGGTATGCTTTTTTACTCCTAAATAAATTTGCAGGTTAGTACGCAACATTGTCTCTGAAAAATGAAAATAAAATCTGCATTACGGAAATGGTTAACACTGTAAAAAGTTGTGAACTGATTGTCAAACTTTAGGCCATACCTTTTCTGCATGTATATCATTTTTTATTGTCCCCTGTACCTGTCAAACGGTATGTGTTTTTACTCCTAAACAAATAAACAAATTTGATTGTTAGTACGCAACATTGTCTCTGAAAAATGTATGATAATTTTATTACTGTGTGTATTAACAGGGCACAGTAATTCATGCTCAGATTCCATCAAATATTGTACCCAAATTTCTGGATAGCTTTGTAGAAGGAAACGTCTATGCTGTGAAGAATTTTTATGTTGTTTCAAATTATCATACATACAAAACTAGCATGCACGAATACGTGATGCAATTCAATCACGAAACTATTCTAAAACAGTTGAGGTCAGACCATTTTCCATGGCACATGTTTAGGCTAAGATCATTTCAGAGTTTGAAAGCAAATCCAGATTTAAATGTCAAGGAGCTCATAGGTAATAATTATTTACTGCCTATACTTCTCTACAATTTTTTTTTTGAACTTAACAGTGGGTGATAATTTTTTTTCCATACATTTTGTATAGATATTATCGGACGTGTTGTTCAAGTGTATGCACCCCAAGAAAAGACCATTCAATGGAATAAAACTAGGCTTATTGACTTTGTGTTAGAGGATGCTCAGTAAGTATCAAATTTGTTTTCATGGCTGTTTAATACATCGACTGCTCACTAAAATATACTTTACTGCTTTTGTGTTTTATGTTAGGGGTAGTAGGATTACCTGCACATTTTGGGACCAGCATGTCTCCAGAATCGAACACTTATATCAATCACCTTCCACCGAGCCTGTCGTTGTGTTGATTCAATTCTGTAGAATCAAAATTGGTTTAAGAGGTTAGTAATCTTTAAATGTTAGTAACTGTAACATTCAAATTATTGATGCTACTAAATATGTTTTTATTTACTTTAGATTCTGAGGTGAAAATCTGCTCTTCATATGATGTTACTCAATGCATCTTTGACATGGATTGCCCTGAATTTACAAGCTTTAGAGAGAGGTATGTTTTACATAATAGATATGTATTGTAGTAAATCTTATTTCATAGTCAATAAAAAAAAATATCATAATTGCCTTGCCTTACAGTTTGAGAACCATTGATCATCCAACTCCCATTCGAAGCATAGCTTCTTTGTCATCCTTTAGTTACACAAACACAGTGGATGAGTCTACCAGTCAACCTATGGAATTACTGACCATAAATCAAATTTATGACAATGATGAGGTACTCACACTTAAAGGCTTTTTTCAATAGATGTTTTTAATCAAGTAATACTCACAAAAACTGATTTCTGTTTCGTTGCAGTGGGGAGAATTCTGGGTAGCTGCTACGATATCTGGTATTGTCAATCCCATGGATTGGTGGTATAGCTCATGTCAAAAAAATGGCTGCAACAAAAAACTTAAGCTTTCTGAAGGGGTTAACAAATGCTTCAAGTGTTACCAGATCTGGGAGGAGGGGATTCCCCGTTATAAAATACATTTGCGTGTGGTTGACATTAAGGGTAATGCTTCCATTTTGCTTTGGGATAGGGAATGCCAAGAATTGATAGGAGTTCCAGCAAATGAACTTTATGCAAGGAATAAGGTAAGTAACTCACTGCTAATATTTAATAAGGCAGAAATTTTGACATACTGAACTCAAACTTTTTTTTTTTTTAAATGGTTTTGCAGACAAATATGCCAGTGAAGGAGGTAATGGATTTGGTAGGGAGAACAATGTTATTTAAAATAAAAGCCGGGAAGGATGAGTTGGCCAACCGTGCCAAGGCCTTTCCAGTCCTAAGAATTAATACTGACCCAGATATTTTGAAAATTCACTGCAATGACCTGTTGAAACTTAAGGATAACGAAGGCAGCCATGACTTTCCTATAAGTCTTGGAGATGATGATTTTCTTGAGGTTAGTATAAAACTTACAACTTAAAAAATCCATTTAGCTTACTGTGGTTAAATTTTCACATTTCACTACTTATTGTGCACTGTAGGGTTTTATGAGCGATGAAGGTGAAAGCCCAATAGCAGTGTTGACACCTGCTACTGTTGGAGATGCAGTTGATGGAACGGCTAAAAGATGTTTGCTAGATGAATTCTCATCAACTCAATCTTCCAAGAAAGTGAAAGAGACTAAAGTAAAATTAGAGAAAATTGATTGACTGACTGCTATGTGTGGAATGACCCAGCTATTGGACAACATCACTTTAATTTCAGTTTGAATGGATGTGTTTTGATACTTTGCAGTACACATATTTTATTTATGTGTACTGATTTGAACTTAGTTTTTGTTTTGTAATGTTTTTTTTCTTAGACAATCTATGTTATTTCAGTTCTCATATCTGTGCAGGTAATTATTATTTGTGGTGTGTTTTCACAGCATTACATACTGCTGTGAAGGTATATATATGTGTTTTTGTTACAGGTTGATGATCCAGTATGCTGAATTAAGAAGGCAGAAGAATGAAGAAGAAACAATAACTTCAAAATTAGAAATCCAGTATACTGGATCATCAAGGCAGAAGAATGAAGAAGAAACAATAGCTTAAAAATTATAAATCAAGTATGCTGAATGAAGAAGGCAGAAGAATGAAGAAACAGTAGCTTAAAAATTAGCACTTTGCAGATATTGGAAAGTAGAGAAACGATTTTGCCCCTTTGTGCATTAGATTCTTTATAGGGAAATGAAAATGCTAAGGAGTTCAAGTAGTCCAACTATCTTAGCACTTTGTTTTTGGGATTTAATGTATAAGTTTTGAAAGTGGCAAAATTTCTGTTTAGCATATGGGCTAATTATGTCTGTTTAGCATTTGTGCTTACAGTTTTCATAACACATTGCAATATTTAAAGAAATCACTTTATAGTTATACTATAATTATATTTAAAGTATATATACCTAATCAAACAAAAGCATAAAGTTGAATCAGTACCAATTGTAGTCCAATACCTGTGTAGAAAATAAAGTTGAATCAGTACCAATTGTAGTCCAATACCTGTGTAGAAAATAAAGTAATAGTAAGTCATTGTGGATTCAACACTATTATCCTAAAGATTTGAACTCTATGGACACAGTATCAATAAAAAATTCTAAATTTTTTAAGTGTAAACTCAAAACCTGTGCAATTTTTTAACTGTAAACTCAAAACCTGTGCAAACTCATTTTCTAAATTAAGAAAAGGGGCAGTGCCTTTAAATTAACCTCTTCATGACAGTTGAATTTTCAATTTATGAAGTTCAAAAGTTTAAGTGTTGCAGGGAAGAACAATACTTAGTTTCAAAAGTATCAATTATGGAATGTATTCTTTAAAGTCAGACCTTCAAAAAATTAATCTTATATATTTAAATGATTTAAATCTTATTAATAGAGAAAATAGGAACGCAGTCACCTTTAAAATGCTCTATTTCATCACATATTAGCAAAGTATACCTTGAATATAGCATCAGAATGAAAACTCATCATTTGCATAAACTAGAAAACAGATGTTAGGAAAGAATGATTTCTGAAATCATATATAATAAGAAATATAAAGTAACAATGTCCAGGAACTATAGCCAGTTACATGATTATGTACCAAAGATTCTTCATAGGGAAATGAACTGTAGCCATAATTCCACCTTTTAGTCTTCCAACAACAACATCATTCACTGCAGAAATAACTCTTAAACATCTAAAGTAAATCTATATTCAAAGCAAACCAACCAAATAAAGTGCTAAGAGGCAGTACCTAAAACCTGTTATAGCTGCATACATACTAAACACTCTTGAATATTATAACAGGAGAATTGAAAACACCCACACAACATGCCATACTAGAGCTATTCCAGAAGATGAAGAAGCTCACCAATTCAACAATCATTGGCAAGAAGAGGAAGAAAATAGCTGAAAACAAAGGTCAGTTTCAAAGTATTACTTCAAATAGATCAGTAATTCAATTGCGATAAATGATTAGTTTATAAATTCCATTACATGCTGTACAAATCCAGAGTAATAGATTCACAACAAAATTAGATACTTACTGTTGCTCTACAATCTTTGTACCCAAGAATCAGAACTAAATACATTTATTCATAGCGAGAAGAGCTATTTTAGAGTTTAGAAATACCCCAAAACAGATCCGATTACTTTATTTTCTGCAAAAACCGTACTGTTGCTCTACAATATAGGTACGAATTAGCAAGAAACAGTAAAAAAAGAATGTGACACCCCAACCTCACATAGGCTGAGATAGCTAAAACTTAACATAAAAGCTGCCAATCTCAACCAACAAACCAAGCATAGCGGAAGCAATTTTAAACTTAAGGGCGTCATGCCACACCTAGGTATTAACAAAGCCTAGATGCACAGGCTAAACAAGAAACGAACGAGCTGTCATATCATAAAGTCTCAAGACAAATCCTCAATCATCATCCATAAAAATCCAAAGGAACATACTCAAAGTACAGAACAAGAGTATCAAAAGATCTCAAGGCTCACAGGCCATCAAAACAAAGTCTAATCAGAACTAACTAAGGCTAATGTCCTCATAAGGAAAGCTCTAGCGCGCTCACGATGCAACTACTCCATACCTGGAAAACACGCAAAGAACCATTAGCAAAAGAATGCTAAGCAACCACCATTCACACCCGCAAGGAGATATAGATATACATAAGCTTAGAAATAGGTTTACACACCCATATAGAATATAAACACCAACGAACTGTACAACAGTGCAAATCGATACTCAACAAGGATAAACTGAACGAATCATAAACCAAGACTCAATCCAATAAATCCAATAACCAATAACGAAAGCATAATGCATAACGAATCATAAATGAGATACCAACTGAACACAATCCAAAAGGGAACATCCCAACTCAAGAGAATGACAAGGTATCAACCGAACAATCCAAAGAACTCATAAGAACCAACAGAGAGAGACATCCCAACATCAACCTCCCAACCAAGTCACACCATAGGTTAGAAGTCAATAGTCACGAGTCAGACGGGGTGATGAGTCCCACTCACAGGGACCGAAGTCCAATAGTAACCAATAGTAACCACAGGGGTAATCAACCCAAATCACAGGGGTAGCGAACCCAATAGTAACACAATAGTAGCACAATAGTAACACCATAGTCCACAACCAATAGTAACCAATAGTAACCAATAGTAACCAATAGTCCACAACCAATAGTAACCAATAAGAGCACAAGGGTCCACAATAGTAACACAATGGTCCATCACCACAACCATACTCCAACACCAACTCAACCAACCAAGACGTGGGTTCATCTCAAATATGAACACCAACCAACTCCCAGATCATAACTCAAAAGATCAATAGACCAAGGACACCAAGAATGGAAACCAAAAGCATGAATCAATACTCCAAACTAAGGCATCAAATGCTCAATGAAAGACATGAATAAATACTCCAAATACATGGTGAAATACTCAACAAAACAATCCAACAATGATCTGAAACAAGGGACCAACAACAGACAACAATAGCAGAAACTGCTCTCTGGAAAACAAAGTCCCAGAGAACTAACGGAGCTCACTCACGGACCACAGTCCTCCGCCGAACTACTCCGCAAGAAGCAGCCGGACTCCCTCAGCGGGCCACACTCCTCCGCCCGTGTCATCCGTTGCCACCTTGCGGATCGCCCTAGCGGGTTACATTATACCGTTCGGGTCTTCCGCAAGGCCAACCCCAATCCCAGATTTCCAGAACCAAAGCAGACATGAACAAATCCAATTTCCAGAACACAAGATCAGACCAAAGACACTCACATTTCATCCAATTTAGAGTCCAAGAATAAGGAAATCCATAACATCATTGATCATACAACACAAGACAAAGATCAAGATGAAATCCAACAAAGAGAATCAACAAAATAGGCTAATCACAAGGAATTTTCAGGATTTCCAATCACCAAATCAATATATATAGAATAAGGGAATAAAATAGTTTTGATGGACATGGATGGTTACCTCAAAGAGCTTTTCCTACTCCAATAAGCCTTTTGCTAGCTCAAGAAGCCCCACCTTCACCTTGATCATCTTTTCCCAAAGAATCCCCAAAAGAACACTTATAAGATTATGTAAAAAGGCTATCTAAAACACAAAATGCAAGATGAATCCTAGGATAGATGCACTTACCCACTCCCAACAAAGCTTAAAAGAACAATCTTGGCTTGAAATCTTGTAGGGAAGATGAAGATGAATTTTAGGGAAATTTGGAGAGGAAATGGCGCAAGGATGAGTGTAGGAGGAAGAAATGAGTGAAAGTCTTTAGGGCATTTGATCTTCAAATTATATACCATGAATACATACAATATTTAGGGTGTAAGACATTTAAATGATGTGGGCTTAAGTAATCTTATAGAATAATGGGTGTAGGAAAATTAATATAATCAAGACTAGTAAGTTGGGCTTATTAGATTCACCCCTTACAATTTAATTACAAGAATTAGCCCATAGCAATGTCTTAGGATCAATATATGTCTATATATAATATATAATCAAGAGTGTGGGCTTGTAGGAATATTTAATACCAATTATTGCAAGGGTCCAAATTAAATAAAATCCCTTACAAGAATAAATACAATTAATTGGGCTCTTGATTAGAATAATCAAATTAAGCTCAAGGAGTGCAATATATATACTTATATATTTAATAGGAAGAATTAGCCCAATTGGAATTAATTAATTTGCCCGAAGAATTAATTAGATTGCCCAAGGAATTAATTAACGAACGAAAGGCTTGAAAGGAATTTACGGGGCGTTACAAAGAAGGTTAGCTATTTATTTCCAAGCAACCAGCAGAATTAGTAACATCTATGGAAACCATAACTTCAACTACATGATTAACAAAAGAAATGTATTAGATCTAAAACAAAATCAAACACTTAGCTCGGTTTCCTTAGTTGAAATCTGCATTTGGATCTCCAGAAATGGTCGTCAATCGCATGCAAATAGGAGTAAACATGTTCGATTTAGGTTCGATTGCGCCCAATACTTACTAGAAATGGTGGTTTAGTGTTCACCCTCGGTCGGAACGACCTAGCTCGGAAATGATCTCGGAACGACCCAGTACTTCAATTCTGCTGGGCGATCGCCAGAAATGGTGACTGTCGTTCGGCCAAAATCGCCAAACAGGATCGATTTAGGTTCGATCTCCACCAATACTCATTCGAAACGGTGGTATACGGTTCACCGTCTGTCGGAATTCAGAACAGAAAACAAAACCCAGATCTAAGGATAGATAATGACAGTCGTTTCCCTTTTGCTCAACGCCAGATATGAATTGCCTAATTTTTTTTTTCTTAAAAAGCAATTGCCTAATTATCTAATTTCTTTGATTGGGTTATTTGGGTATTGTGAAACTGGTGATGGGCTCATTTTGGACCCAAGTTTAGTAGGGTAAATTTAATACAATAATAGGGCCTCATTTTCTTGGTTTGGTTGTATATGCTTAGTATAAATGCAGTTTTTTACATATGTTAGTTCAAATTAAAGAGAACAATTAAAATTTAATTGCATGTAATTATTATTGTACTATAGTAATACTATTATAGAAAGACTGTAACGTTCTCACAATTTTATTTTATGTGCAGAGAACGAAATACCACAATTCCCGCTAAATAGTGTAATACGGAGTCCTGGATCTGGAAATGAGTTGCAGCAATCCAATCATTACGTCTTTGGTGTTTTTGAAAAGTCCATAAATTCACCATTGAGCATTATAACTCATAGTAAGTATTCATATAACTTACCTAATACATATCATAAATTTTATTCATTTATTTGTCTGGGGCTATTTATAGTTTTTTAAAATTCATTTTCTACCATTTGGTAAATTTTTAGGTGGTAAATTAGTCAAATCGAGTATTACTTGCACCAAAAAGCTGTGTCAAGGTGAAAGATCGAATAAAGGTATGCAATACATTAAATAACATTCTATTACTATTTTGCCAATGTTAGACTTACAAAAGATGTCATTGCAAATTACAGAGCTAGGCTCGGCAGAATTGACACAACTTCGAGTTCCATTTAGTGATTTGAGTAATGGTTAGTTTTCCTACACTATACAAATTTGGTTCATTTAATTTGCAACAACGTGTAACGCACGTTGCGACCAAAACATTCAGTTGTTCGTACTTTAGTTAAGTTGTTTAAAAAAATCATTTTCTTTAATTTGTTGTTCGTACTTTACTTTACTGAGATGTAATATTTTTACTTTAATTTATACGCTTTGTAGAAAATGCTGTTGCAATTTCTTGATTTAAGATTAAATAATAATGTTAATGAAATTATCTCTTTGTTAAACAGTTCAATCTGATGTTCAAGGTTCGTTGTGCCAACCAAATCAGTCAAACATGACTCGCTTAAGGTCAAGTTTATCCTTTGATTATTGTCGTAATTTAGAAGATGAGTTTGCACAGGTTTTGCAAGAAACAACGCCGGTTACATGCGAATCTCAGGGTACGCAAATTTTTTTACAATTCTGGATTTTCTTTAATGGTATACATCTTTAATAACTTTGGTATTACATTAAATACTATTTATTGTTATTAGGGGAATACTATTGCTAATTTTATTAGTAATTCATTTGGTTACTTGCATTGCCCATTCAATTGTATTTCATAGTTATGATAAAACCCTGCATTGGAATATTTTTTTTCCAGGTCGTTATTTGCCTAATTGTTTGTTGGAAAGCACCTGCAATATGCAAAGTAGTGGTATCATTTCTCATGAATCTGTGCCAGTGGTTCAAAATTTCGAACAATTGTTACTTAATGTTGACACAAATAAAGACTCTTTACTGGGCCAACAAAGTGGTATGGATATTTGTTGTTTTGTTTGATCATGTATGTTTTTTTTCTATTTTGCAGACTGTGTTCAATGTGGAATAATATATGTTGTACCATTTTTAATAAGTTATATATTACATTAAATAGTTCTTTTTTCATTCAAAATAATTAAATACCATTTACTCTAACAGTAAGGAAATGATAGTTTTAATAAGTGGTGCATTGTATTAAGTACTTACATTTAGGTGATATTTATTTTAAGTTAATACAATTTCTCATTGTAAATGTTCTTTTTTACAGGTAATTATCTGCCTAACTGTTCTTTGGAAAACAATTGCATTATGCAAAGAAGTGAAAAAAGTACGCATGAATCACCACAAGTTGTTAGTAATTTTGAAGAATTGTTCCTTAATGTTGATAGAGTCAATGACGCTAATGACCCCCTAGATGCTGGTATGATTTTTTTTTTATACCACACATTATTTATTCATGATAATGTTTTTTTAACTGTTAATTATCATTTACTTTCATGTTACAGTTAGTTACCACGATATTGGTGACCCCAATAATATATGTGAACACTGCAATGCTATCTTCTGGTTTGAAGAGCGAGTCAATAAGTCGGTGTGCAAAAAAACACCAAAATATTCATCGTGCTGTGGACATGGGAAAATCAAGTTGCCCAAGATGCGGATACCTCCTAAAAGGATTTTTGACCTTTTCTTTACTAAAGGACAAAAACAAAAAGAATTTCTACAGCACATTAGGAGGTACAATAACATGTTTTCGTTCACTTCATTAGGAGCAAAGGTCGACAAATCCATAAACTGTGGTAATTCACCACCCATTTTTAGAATCAATGGACAAAACTTTCATTTAATGGGAGGATTACTTCCGCAAGAAGGGAATAAGCCCAAATTTGCCCAGCTATACATCCATGACACAGAAAATGAGGTCGAAAACCGCATCAACGCATTTAGGTAATACTCTTCATGCAAATTATATTTATTGTTAACATTTTTGGAATACTTATATTAATTTATTTTGTAGCAGCAATTCACAGGATATCGATCAATTACATGTCAATATAGTGGAAGATATTAAGCAAGATTTAGATGATCACAATGTGTTGGTGAAATCATTCCGGTTAGCAAGAGATGAAATTCAATCTAATCCACGAGTAGAGTTTAAGATGAGGTTGATTGGTAAACGGAATGCTGATGCCAGGACATACAACTTACCTTCTGTATCTGAGGTAGCTGCATTGATCGTCGGTGACTTGGACCCCACAATGGGTCAACGAGATATTCTGGTTGAGAGTAATGCAGGTGGCCTAAAGAGGATAAATGAGCTCAATCCAGCCTATTTGCCTTTGCAGTATCCTATTCTATTTCCGTATGGAGACGACGGTTACAGAGAGGATATTCAATTCAATGTCACCAGAAACCAAAATGGTGGTGGAAGAGTTCGTGTGTCACAGCGGGAGTTTTTCGCTTTTAGGATACATGAAAGGTTTAGTGAACTGTCCACAATGCTATATGCTAGGAGGCTTTTCCAGCAATTTCTGGTGGATGCATACACCATGGTTGAATCGAGCAGGCTTCTATACATTAGAAACAATCAAAAGGCATTGAGATGTGAAGCGTATAAAGGACTTGCAGATGCTTTGACAAGAGGAGAAGTTGATACCAGCAAACAAGGTAAAAGAATAATTTTACCATCAAGCTTCACTTGCGGTGCTCGGTATATGATTCAGAATTATCAGGATGCAATGGCAATTTGCCGACATAAGGGATATCCAAACTTATTTATCACATTCACATGTAATCCAAAGTGGCCCGAGATCCAAAGATACATGCAAAAATGCAATTTGAAAGCCGAAGATAGGCCAGACATTATATGTAGGATTTTCAAGTTGAAGTTAGATTCTTTAGTCAAAGAAATACGATCAGGGAATCTATTTGGTGTTGTCACTGCAGGTATCATGCATTTTACTTTCATAATAGAGAAAATGTTGAAATTTTACTTTCACTTTTTAATGAATAATATATTAAACTTACATTTAACTTTTATTTTGTTTGCTTTTCGTGTAGTGGTATATACTATTGAATTTCAGAAGCGTGGATTACCGCACGCTCACATTCTAATATTCCTACAAAGATTGGTAATACCCTTTACATCAGAAACTATGGACAATTTCATTTCTGCTGAAATTCCTGACAAAGAAATAGACACTGATTACTACCAAGCTGTTCAGGAATTTATGATTCACGGTCCATGCGGTATAGAAAAGCCCAAATCTCCTTGCATGGTTAACAACAAGTGTTCAAAACACTTCCCAAAGAAATTTGTTGATGTATCCACTTTGGATGACGACGGGTATCCAATTTACAAGCGACGGGACAATGGTAGAACTGTGGAGAAGAATGGTGTGCAATTGGATAACTGATATGTCGTACCACATAATAGATACTTGCTTCTCAAATATAAGGCCCACATCAACGTAGAATGGTGTAACCAATCCAGGTCAATCAAGTATCTGTTTAAGTATGTGAACAAAGGTAATGATAGGGTCACAGCGGAATTCTATAGAAGCACCACTGATGAGCGGTCAAATGAGGTTGTAGATGAAATCAGCATGTATTATGATTGCAGGTATGTTTCTGCATGCGAAGCAGCCTGGAGGCTTCTTAGCTTTGATGTCCAATTTAGGCACCCTCCAGTGGAAAGATTAAGTTTTCATCTTCCCGATTGCCAATCAGTTGTATTTGAGGATGATGACCGTATTGAAAATGTACTTAATCGACCGACAGTAAATCAAAGCATGTTCACTGCATGGTTTGATGCTAACAAGAAATTTGATTCTGCTAGGGCCTTGCCTTATATTGACATGCCAACGAAGTTTGTGTGGAAGAAGGATATTAGAGAGTGGCATCCAAGGCAGAGAGGGTTCTCGATTGGAAGAATCTTTTATGTACCTCCCGGAAGCGGTGAAATATATTACTTGAGATGTCTCCTAAATGTAGTTCGAGGTCCTACAACTTTTGAAGACATTAAGTCATATAAGGGTGTAATATATCCAACTTTTCGAGATGCCTGCTATGCAAGAGGGTTGTTAGATGATGATCAAGAGTACATTGATGCAATTAATGAAGCAAGTCAGTGGGCTACTGCTACAGCAATGAGGAATTTATTTGTGATATTACTTACCTCTAACTTGGTTAACCGCCCTGAAAATGTTTGGAATGAAGTGTGGCATCACCTATCAGAGGATGTACAATATAACAGACGTAGAGTGTTGCAAGATAGAGGTATGTGAAAAGCTTATTTAATATACTCTTTATGTTGTACAAATTTTTAAAATTTTTTTTGAGACAATTTCTTTTTTAAAATTCAGAGTTGTGCTTATCTGATGATGACAAGAAGAATTTGGCACTAATTGAAATTGAGCGATTATTACAATTGTACAACAAGACCTTGAGCGATTATCCTCACATGCCAACTCCAAACTATGATTCAGAATGGCGATGTGATAATCGACTGTTGTTTGCTGAGCTCAATTATGATCGTGTTGCATTAAGAGATGAGAGTGAGTTGATGGAAAAGCAATTGACTGATGAGCAAACTATTGTGTACGATACTATTCTACACGATATCCAGCAACAGAATGGGGGTCTCTACTTTGTATACGGATATGGTGGTACAGGTAAGACGTTTGTTTGGAAGGCCCTATCAGCAAAAATACGGTCACAGGGTGATATTGTCATCAATGTTGCATCTAGCGGTATTGCATCTTTGCTTTTGCCAGGAGGTCGAACTGCACACTCACGGTTTGCCATACCCATTGGTGTTACCGAAGATTCAACATGCAACATAGCTCCAGGTAGCCACCTTGCAGAATTAATTGTAAAGTGCAAGCTTATAATATGGGATGAAGCACCAATGATGCACAAGCACTGCTTCGAGGCCCTTGATCGGACATTGCGTGATCTATTGCGTTTCAGTGATCCTAATAGTAACAAAAAAACTTTTGGTGGCAAGACTGTGGTATTGGGAGGTGATTTCAGACAAATTTTGCCAGTTGTCCCTAAAAGTTCGAGGCAAGATATTGTTTCAGCTTCAATAAACTCTTCTTATCTCTGGGATTCCTGTCAAGTTCTTAGGTTAACAAAGAATCTACGACTGAACAACAAGGAACCAGGAGTTGATATGCACAAGGTTGAACAATTCGCATCATGGTTAGCTGCTATTGGAGATGGTACAATGGGGGGTCCTAATGATGGTTATGCAAACGTCGAAATCCCTAATGAAATGTTGCTGCCATCCACTGGTGATCACATAGCCACAGTTGTTGATAGCATTTTCCCTATGTTCAAACAAGGGTGTTGTCAGGTTCAATACATGGAAAGTCGTGCAATTTTGGCACCAACACTAGATGTCGTCAATGCAATCAATGAGTACATGACTAATTTGCATGTCGCTGAAAGCAAGACATATCTAAGTTGCGACACAGTTTGCAAATCTGATTCAAATGATGGTATCCTCAATGATATGCACACTCCTGAGTTTCTAAATGGTTTAAAAGCTTCTGGAATCCCTAACCATGCTTTAACTTTAAAGGTTGGTTCTCCTGTGATGTTATTGAGAAACATAGATCACTCCATGGGACTGTGCAATGGTACAAGACTCATCATTACCAGGTTATCGGATCATGTTGTGGAAGCAAAGATTGTTACTGGAAACAATGCAGACCAAATTGTCCTTATTCCACGGATGTCAATGACCCCTACCGATACAAGATTGCCGTTCAAATTCCAAAGAAGGCAATTTCCTTTGATGCTTTCATACGCAATGACTATCAACAAGAGTCAAGGTCAAACTTTGACGCATGTAGGGCTACTCTTAAGGAAACCGGTCTTTGTTCATGGACAACTCTACGTTGCTGCTTCAAGGATTAGCAACCCAAAAGGTTTAAAAATTCTAATAGCAAATGAAGAAGTAGAAAGTACTAATTCTACTACAAATGTTGTGTACCATGAAGTTTTTAATAATTTGTAAATTACTATTTCTAAATAATATACTGCTTTAATGACTAACATCTGAACCAAAATCCAGAACAATGTTTGTCATTCAGTTGTTAATAAAATTTAATTTCTTACTCTTAAATTTCTATTTTCCTGTTTAATAAATATCATTACTATCATCCGTGCATCGCACGGGTATAATACTAGTTAAGGACTAAGGATTCAATCTGTGGAATTATTGCTTTTGTTATGCTTATCGATGTAATAATTACTTGCAGCCTTTTATTAGAACATTTATATTTACCTTGGTAACAAACAATGTAAAAAAAAATCAAATACACATTCAATATAGTGTGCTAACATTGCATAGGTAAACGTGACATAATCTGAATACTAATTAATAGAACCGGATTCCTGGGTAGTAGTATGAAACGACAGAGTTTTGATTGGGAAGGAAATTGGCTCCAAGAAGTTGTTGCTTTAATATAATGATAGATGATAGATGATAGTAGATAATGATAGATGATAGAATAATAATACATAAATGGGGAAGAATGAAAAGATAAGAGAAAAAAGAATAAGGAAGAAAAAAAGAATGCAGAAAGAAACAAGGGATAAAAGAAGGAAAAAAGTCAAAAAACAAGAAGGAAAGAAAGGGAAAAAAAAGAAGGGAAAATGACACGTTTTCCCCCTATGTTACGTGCATATAGCACTTTTCCCCCCTGTGTTATTAAAGTGGTAGTTTTCCTCCTCAATTATTTTAAAAGTAGTAGTTTTCTCCCCTATAATGTTAAATTGACATTTTTGCCCTTAAAAATAACTATTTCATTTATTTTTATTCTCAACCAATTATTACTAATATGTATGCAAGATCACGGTTCGATACGAATCTAATCCAACACTGTAGCAATTGAACTTAAATAGTATGGACGGTTACGATTCAGAATCGAAAAAATAAAATAAAATAATTGTTTAATTTAGACTATTTTTAAATAACAAATAAAATTTAAAAATAAATAAATAAATTTTGATGGCGGTTCAAAATCGAAATTAGAACCGAACCGTACCGATTTATCAAAATAAGTGTTTGATCATTTTCACTATATATGACTGTGGTTCAGTTATGATTCACGGTTAAACAATTTCTTAATTTTATTTTTTTCGGTTCTGAATCGTAACCAAAACCGTCCATATTATTACGATATGATTGCTACAGTGTTTGGTTAGGTTCGAACCAAATCGTGATCATCCGTACATATATATAATAATTTGTTGGAGAAGAAAAATATATGAAATAGTTATTTTAAGGGTAAAAATGCCAATTTAACATTTCAGGGGAAAAATTGCCACTTTAATAACATAGGTGCGAAAAGTGCTATATGCACATAACATAGGGGGAAAAAGTGTTATTTTTCCAAAAAAGAATAAGGACGGAAAAAAGGGAAGAAAGAAACAAGTGGAAAAAAGAATGAAATAATAATAATAATAATAATAATAATAATAATAATAATAATAATAATAATAATAATAATAATAATCCATAAATGGGAAGAATGAAAAGATAAGAGAAAAAAGAGTAAGAAAGAAAAAAAAAAAAAAAAAAAGAATGCGGCAGAAATAACAAGGGATAAAAGAAGGAAAAAACAAGAAGGAAAGAAAGGGAAAAAAAAAAAAGAATAAGGACGAAAAAAGGGGAAGAAAGAAACAAGGGGAAAAAAAGAATGAAAAAAAGTGTTGCCATCATGATTCGACCACAAACCTCAAGCAACAATACTACTCTACACCCGCGCGTTTCCATTTTCCATCTTTCCACTTCTTCAATTCTCAATTTTTTTGAAAAATTTTCTATTTTTCCAAGTTAGTAAACGACCCCAAAATCTCTTTAACCCATTCTTCCCAAACTGCCGTAGCTTCATCCCTTATCTCTTATAAAATAAAAAAAAATAAAAAATAAAAACAACCTAAATTGCTTGGGCGGGAATTGGCATTTTCATTGGCCAAATCTATGGGCTTTATTTTATATATATATATATATATATATATATATATATATATATATATATATATATATATATATATATATATATATATATATATATATATATATATATATATTTATATATATATAAGATAAGATAAGATTCCAATTCTAGTTTACTCCTAAAGATTCTGATTACTATGAGGGTGTTTGGCAAAAGGCTGATAACTGATTGGTTTAGTTAATACTTGATGGCTGATTGCGTTAACTGGTTTGACAAGCTGGTTTTATTGGCTGGTTATAAAAAACTGTTTGGTTAATTAGCTGCTTATTAGTAGCTGATTGAATGTAAAATGACATTTAAGGGTATGCATGTATTTTATTATTTCAATATTTAAATATAACAAGAAGATAAACTCTTATTAATAAATAATTATAAAATTTGGGTATCATCTATACTGTTTTTAAGGATATAAGTTAATTATTTTTGTTTATTTAACTCTTATTAAATTATATTCTAAAACAATTTTTATTAATTATTTTCAATTTATTATTATTATTATTATTATTATTATTATTATTATTATTATTATTATTATTATTAAAAATGAGAAACCCGTCACCCGTTGTTTTTATTATTATTATTATTATTATTATTATTATTATTATTATTATTATTATTATAAAATAACAAACCCACCACCCATTTGTAAGTAAATTCCATTGATTTCAAAGGATAAAATAGTCAATATACTCATTGATCTCAACAAGCTAATAGAAAACCTACATTCATTAGCTTTTTAATTTTCAGTTTATTTGCCTAATAAGCCATTTACCAAACACTTCAAAATAGTTTATTGGTAGGTCAAACAGCTAAACTTGATCAAACAAGCTAAAATTTAGCTGATAAGCCAATAACCAAACACCCCCTATGTATTCCATATTGTTTCCTTATTTTACTTTAGTACAATCAGTGGCGGAGGCAACATGGGGTAGCTACTGCCCAAAATTATAAAGCCCCAAAACTACTTCGTTTTGGGTTGTTATATATATATATATATATATATATATATATATATATATATATATATATATATGGTCATGTTCAGGTGTGGCCGCGCCCTTACGTGCGACCGTGCGGTTTACACCACCCAATGTTAAGAAATGCACCACTCAATGTTACGAAATACACCACTCAATACATTGAGTGGTGTGTTTCTTAAATATGAAACACACCACTCAATGACATTGAGTGGTGTAAACCGCACGGCCGCACGTAAAGGCGCGGCCACATTTGAATAATATATATATATATATATATATATATATATATATATATATATATATATATATTTATTTATTTATTTATTTATTTATATATATATATACATATACATACTAGTAATTGCCCCGTGCGATGCACGAATAAAACTTATACATTAGCAAGTTATATTATTTTAATATTACAGGAATGATATTTTGTAAAGATATTTATTGTTGAAGTTTATGAATCAAAAATTTTTAATACTAAAAGAAGAATTTGTTAATTAGGAATAAGTGTATAAAATTTAATAAAATATTAAGACATGATAAAACTCAAAGATTCACTATCTAGTGTGATGCACAGACCAAAAATTATACATTTGTAAGTTATGTTATACTACTATTAACGTAAAACATATTTTGTATAAATATTCATTGTTGAAGTTTATTAATGAAATAAAGTATGTTGATTAGTAATTTTTATTCACTTTTTTTGAGATGAAAAGAAGAGTTGTTAATTAGGATTTAGGAATATATGTACCACTAATTATTATTAAAAAAAATAATAATAAGACAGTTTTTCAGGATACAGTATGGGATGTAGGATAATAATTTTCTAAAAAATAATACTAAATAAGTTACAATTAAGAATGAGTAAATATATACATATTGGCATTATATTACTAAGGTTTCATTCTATTCTGTATTTGATCAAAATGGACAGCCAATCAAATACACCCGGCCCATAATGTTAATATATATAAAGAAATTTTACATACACATATTTTTTTTTTTTGAATACAACTAACCCTATTACATTGTAATATCTGTTCATCTATACTTTTCTCAACCTGTTGAAGCACAAAGAGTCAATTTCGAGATCTCTTCCACTGAGACTCGAACTCATGACCTCCCATCTGAGGGTGGCCACTACATGCCAATTGAGCACAAGGTGCTTGGCTTACATACACATATAATATAACTAAGTTTCCAGAATCATCTTTATCTTCACTCACTATAGCTCTGCATCTTTCCTCTCTCAAGCTCACACACTAAGATTGGTAATATCTTTCGTTTAAGGGGATAATTGCATGCATTCGAATCTTGAGTATCTTTATTTGATTCAATTTGTAACTTATATTGATTACTCAATTTGGCGTAAATTAAGATTTCTCTAAACCTAGATTCTTCTAAACTGGTACTTGAGTGTTTTATGTACATCTCTCTATACGAATCTAGATAGTCCATTGCAAACTCCTTCCTCTCTACTTGAATCTATAGATTTTGTTAATAGATTTAGCTTGGTTCTCTCATACAATGATCCGTATTCACCATTTTCAGTTTTTTTTTTTTACAATTAAAAAAGAATTGTTGAGATAATGCCCATAAATAGATTTTACTTGTAACTAAGATCCCGTGAATAAGGCTTTTAGGTACATGAGTCTTGGTTAATGACTATCTGTGGAACCATGTAGCTCTGTAAGTGGATTATTAGTTTCATGTTGTTTTATTTCAGTTGCCTGCTAACTCTGTTTTTTTTTTGAACTAACTTCAACTAATATGCTCTTAACAGAATCAATATTCTTTATACATATATTAGACTATTTTTCAAAAAAATCAGAGTAAAGTTTAGTATCCATATTTCATACATTGCAATTGCTATAAAACCATGGTAAATTAGTGTTTCTTATAGAGTATGTTAGTGAAGATATGCCTGCTTTCTTATATATCAGTTTCAAATTGTAACTTAACAGCATATCAATGTGATATATCTTTTTGGATTCTTAAAACTCAGCAAATTTATTAATAGATCATTTAGTGTTTAAACTGGTTCCAAATTTGAAAATTTCAGTTCGAAGTAGATAAATTTACAAATATCAAGGACAGTGATAATATCTATATCACTGAAATAGTTTTTTGTAGAAATATGGATATTGTAAACAAACTGCAATTTAAAGAGATGAAACAATTAAATCGAGTGGTATCACTGTTAAATCAAATAAATAAACAATTGAGAAGATTGAAGTTAAATTTCCATCAAATCAACTATTTATGTTTATCTATATATCTGAAGCATGCATGAATACTGGGCAACTCCTCTTGTGTTGTCCAGTATTGCAGATAGTTTAATAAACTATCATGTTTACTTAGAAGTAATTTACTTGGAAGTAAACCTAATATTTTTTTAGAGTTTTTTCCCAAAATGGTCCCTCGACTATGGCTCATTCTCAATTTTGCATTTCGACTTTCAATTGCACCTAATGTGGTCCCTCGACTTTCAAAAACTCACCCAATTTGGTCCTCCGTTACATATTCCGTCAAATCAATGTTAAAATGGAGGGCATTTTCGTCCATTTACCTATTATTAGCCTAATAAACATTGAGAAATAGTTGAGGGACCATTTTGAGAATAGTCAAGGGACCATTTTGGGAAAAACTATTTTATTTATTTCATTTTTGTTTATTTTCATTTTTTAGACACTATAAAATTAGAATTTCTATACATTTTTTTCTTACAAATATAAATAGTTAAAATCGCGCAATCCAACCTCAAAATTTTTAACTTTCTTTACAGACTTTTCCCTCTAAATATACAAACTATTCCTATGAAGTTTTACAATAAGTTCCGTAAATTTCATAAATACTCATACTTCTTTTTTTTTTTTTTTTTTTTTAATGTTCATAGACAATCAATCACTATGTATCACATTAAATATTACTTTTACCATTGAAAATAATATTTTTTTTTTCAAGCGTAGACACTCAAAGAGTGTAAAATGTAGGGAAAATATTGGACCGAAAGGTAAATTTTTCTAGTAAACTTCTCAGGTGAGCCAAAAAGTAAAATCTCGTCAATGTTTCCTGCAATATTTTCTGTATTTGATTTCAAAGTAATTATTAAATTTTATATTAATTTACATTATTTAAGATATTGTATGACATCTTTTATATGTTTTCCACTTCTTATTTCTTTTATTAATTATTAATTATTAAGGCAAGTATAATTTATTTTGTAATATGGACACATTATTTTTAATAATTTTGATTTAATTAAATTATACCTTAATTATAAAAATCCTACCTAATAATTTTAGTATATTACACGAGACACAATAATTATAATGTTTAATAATTGTCAATTTGTATTCAACAATAAAATTTATAGTTAATTTTTAAGTCAATCATAAAATCTTTTATGTTGTGGGCACATTATTTTTTAATTATTTGAGTTTAATAATATTATATCTTATTTATAAAAAAATCCAAAGTAATATATTTAGTACTACGGATGTGACTAAGAATTATTTTAATCGGTGCTTAAAAAATGAGTATTTATAAAATTTACGAAACTTATTGTAAATCTGCATAGGAATAGTTTGTATATTTAGATAGAGGGAAAAAGCCTGTAAAAAAGTTAAAAATTTTTAGGATGGATTGCACGATTTTAACTATTTATATTTGTAAGAAAAAAAATGTATAGAAATTCTTATTTTATAGAGTCTAAAAAAATGAAAATAAACAAAAATGAAATAAATAAAATAGTTTTTCCCAAAATGGTCCCTCAACTATTTCTCAATGTTTATTAGGCTAACAATAGGTAAATGGACGAAAATGCCCTCCATTTTAACATTGATTTGACGGAATATGTAACGGAGGACCAAATTGGGTGAGTTTTTGAAAGTCGAGGGACCACATTAGGTGCAATTGAAAGTCGAAATGCAAAATTGAGAATGAGCAATAGTCGAGGGACCATTTTGGGAAAAAACTCTATTTTTTTACATTGATCTCTACAAAGTAACTATATTAGGTGCTTGAAGGTGGAATGAGTTATCACTTGTATATACACTACTCTTCCATAGTTCCATGTCTAATTCTTGATCTGTTTTGCAAATTGAGCCTCCTTCGAAAGTAGGGTGTTCCTTTCCTCGCTATCACAACTAATAAGATTTTGCAAGTTGAGCATTTATAAAGAATGTATGAACAACTGGTACCTCTAACATTAATATTGAGTACATATTGAGGATTGGTACCTTGTTATCAGAAGGTCATTTCCTTTCCTCCCTATCACAACTAATTTAGTTAGTTGCTTCATTCTCTGAGTAATCCAGTTTGTAGCTTATCACAACATGCTCAATATTCCCTTTATATGCAGATATCACATATACTGTGTTTCAAATTCAACATATACCAACTTTAATAGCACTTGCCTGCCAATAATCTTGGAATACTAAAAGATGCATATAGTATTAATATTTGCTGCAATCCAACTAGATAACTTGACAAATTTCCAATACTAAAAGGTTTCAACCATCTTTAATGCCCATCACCTTTGTAAAATAGTTGCTGATCTTTTTACTGCACACTTAAATTCGTATATTTCATATTTATTTTCTGTGTTTCACAGTTCATTAGATATTATTAAACTTGTATAGTTGTATCACTTGTATATTCTGATTCTCTGAACTGAGTAGTACCTAACATCTCTTTGAGTTGCATAATCTTGATTAATAAGTTCTCAATACTATGACCTTAACCTCTTTTTCAATGACCTCTTGCAGGGTGAGGGTCATAACATGTGATACACATGCCTACATTTTGTATACACACTCCAGAATAGGTATGTGCTCTTAGCACTTACCAAAATTTTTTAATTAAAATACAAATTCCATAGTTTATGTTATATGAACTATTGATTTTGCAGGAAACAAGCTATGTAATAGAACACTAACCAGACTAACCAGTAAAGGTCTTAACTTACAAATGTATAATTTTTGGTCTGTGCATCACACTAGATAGTGAATCTTTGAGTTTTATCATGTCTTAATATTTTATTAAATTTTATACACTTATTCCTAATTAACAAATTCTTCTTTTAGTATAAAAAATTTTTGATTCATAAACTTCAACAATAAATATCTTTACAAAATATCATTCCTGTAATATTAAAATAATATAACTTACTAATGTATAAGTTTTATCCGTGCATCGCACGGGGCAATTACTAGTATTGAAAATCCCAAGAGGCTAATTAAACATTGTTGAATCAAAAGGTTGATCACAATTGTTTGGCAAAAAGGAAGTCCAATTCAAGACAGAAAAGGAGTACATCAAGATTAGAAATCAAATCCCAAACAAACTAGGAATAACACCAATACTGTTTTGATTCTGATTAGTTGGCTATTTAAAGGACCTCTCACCATTACACCATCCACGAATTCCCTAGCTAACATTGTGAGGTATAAGAGGTTTTTGAGAGGATTCTAAATTCCCCTAGAAAGTAGTACATGTGTTTAGGTTACAATAGATTAGATAGGAGAAGATCAATCTATTGTGTGATCTATGGTCCCAACTATGTACTTTGAATATTAAGCTTTTAGTGGATTTAGGCAAATTCTCAAGACTAAGAAGTGCCTCGCAGAATAGGGTTTTTCCCAAACTGCGTTATCAGTCTCTTGTGTTACAACTGTTGTTTTAACATCTCTGTGTGCTGCGCATTACATTTTTCAATTGGTATCAGAGCCAAACTGCTTAAGTTATTAGCAGGATCCTAATGGAATTCCCTAGAGAAGGACTATCAAACAACAGACCACCAGCCCTAAGTGGTACAAACTACTCTTATTGGAAAGCAAGAATGAAGATTTAAATATTAGCCCAAGGAGAATGAGTATGGAATGCAGTTGAAAACGAATGGAAACATCCCCTTGATGACAATAACAAAGCAAAAGGTCTTGCTGATTGGAACGAAGAAGAACTTAAGGAATTTGACTATAACTCAAAAGCTATGAATGCCATCTACGGAGCTGTAAGTGAAGAAACATTCAAACTAATTGCTGCCACAAATGTAGCAAAAACAGCAAGGGATATATTGTGTGATAATCATGAAGGAAACTCAATAGTCAAACAATCAAAACTACAAATGGTCCAAACTCAATTTGAAAATCTGAAGATGGAGGAAGAAGAAGATATCACACAATTTAATAGAAGAATACTAGAAATTGCTGGAGAAGCCTATAACTTAGAGAACCCATTCCTGAAAACAGGTTAGTAAAGAAGGTGTTGCGATCATTACCAGAAAAATTTATGATGAAAGTAACAGCTATTCAAGAAAGCAAAGATCTCAATGAGTGCAAGTTAAGTGATCTAATGGGAAACCTTAAAACATATGAGCTTGAGATGCTGCAAAACAAAAAGCCTAATGGTAAAGGAATAGCCCTTCAATCAAAACAAGAAACCAACTCAGATGAAGATACTGAAAACATGGAAGAATCCATTGCATTGCTGACAAAAAACTTCAACAGAGTTCTCAAGAAATTTAACAAATTCAGAAACAAAAAACAAGAGTTTCTCAAATAATCAAGGGAATCCATCATTTGCACAAAGCCAATCCGTTAATGCCAAGAAGAAAGGAAATGCAAACCTAGATGGAATACAGTGCTATGAATGTAAAGGATATGGACACATTCAGTCGGAATGTCCAAACTACCTAAGGAGGAAGAACAAAACATATGTAACAACCTTGAGTGATGATTCAGACAGTGAAGAAGAGAACAACACAAATTTTGTGGCCTTTCTGACAAATCATGAAGGCAATGATGAATCAGAGGAGGACATGCAAGATCTATTAAACTCCTACACACAGCTGCACGCCAAGTGGGAAGAAATCATCACAGTAAACCTAAATCTCATGCAAGAAAATCACTTTCTTAAAAGTGAAAAGGAAAGAGAAATACTTCTTCACAAAGAAACCCAAGAAAAGTTAATGAAATCACTGAAAGAAGAAGACAGGTTGCTACAGGAAATAAGAAGACTAACTGAAGGTACCGTACAACCAGACTCAGCGGCAAGACAAGAGTCTGCAGTCGAAAACAGAGAAGTGTTACAACACCACTTTCAACACCGAAGAAGAATCAGATGTTACTACTGTCACAGATTAGGACACATCAAGGCACACTGCTATAAAAGACAAAATGATCTCCATAACAGAACCTAGGGAAGGCAAGAACAAAAACCAGCCCAAAGAGTCTGGGTCAGAAAAAATCAAACACCAATCACAGCCTATACTTCAAAAATCAGCAAAGAAACGAGTGTTTGGTACTTTGACAGTGGATGTTCAAGACACATGACCGGAAACCCAAACAATCTAGAGGACATCCATTACAAAAGTGAAGGACATGTAACCTTTGGAGATGGAGAAAGGGGGCAAATCATTGCCAGTGGAACACTGAATGTCCATAGTCTACCTAGATTACCAAAAGTCTTCTTGGTACAAGGTTTAAAAGCAAACCTCATCAGTATAAGTCAGCTATGTGAAGATGAACTGAGGGTAGAATTTTCGAAAGAAAATTGCAAAGTGTACAACCAAAGACATGAATGTGTCATGATGGGGAAAAGGTCCTCGGATAGATGCTACTCATGGGATAGCCATTTAACATGCAATCAAATCACCATCAATCAAACACTCCTGTGGCATCAACGAATGGGGCATATAAATTTTCATGATATGAAAAAGGGACTAAAAGGAGGAGCATACCGAGGTGTTCCAAAACTGGACATTGATGAAAATAGAAAATGTGATGCTTGTCTTGAAAACCAGATGACAAGAAGTAGCCACAAAAGAACACCAGGAATTCATACCTCAAGAATTATGGAACTTCTCCACATGGACCTATTTGGACCCACTCAAACAGAAAGCATAGGAGGAAAACGGTATGTTCATGTAACCGTTGATGATTTTTCACGATATACATGGGTAAACTTCCTCAGAGACAAATCAGAAACATTCAACGCCTTCAAAGTCCTCATCAATAAAATACAAAATGAAAAGGATCAAAAGGTAAGAAGAATCATCCGGTTAAGAAGTGATCATGGAAGAGAATTTGAAAACTCACAGTTCAAAACATATTGCAATGAGAATGGAATTCATCACGAATTCTCGGCTCCCAAAACACCGCAACAAAACGGGGTAGTCGAACGGAAAAATCGGACCATACAAGAAATGACAAGGGTCCTACTGAATCACAAAAGAATATCACCAAAGTTCTGGGCATAAGCTGTAAATACCATATGTTACTTGATAAATTGAGTGTACATACGAAAGGAAACAAACATGACACCCTACCAAATTTGGAAAGGTAAAACACCAAATCTAAAACACACACATGTGTTTGGTAGCGACTGCTACATACTAAGAGATAGAGAATCCTTAGGAAAATTCGACATCAAGAGTGACAAAGGAATCTTCCTAGGATACTCATCAAACAGTCGGGCCTTTCGTGTGTTTAATCTCAGAACAAACAGTGTGATGGAATCCATAAATGTAACCATCAGTGATGAAAATTCAGAAGAAAAAACTGATAATGAAGAAGAATCAGAAGTTGTTGAAACAACAGTTCCACCACCAATGAATGGCTCTGCATAAAAAACAGAAATAGAGACCAAATCAGAAGATGAGGGTGAAACAAACAAAAAACAGCCTGTCATACCAAGATCAAGGACCCAGAAAAATCACCCCCTCGAAAATGTTCTTGGAGATCTAGAAGATGGAATAAGGACTAGAGGGAAAAAGAGAGACTACCTCAAGATGTCTGAAGGAGATTTTTGCTACACATCAAAAATCGAACCAAAGAACACAACTGAAGCATTGTTAGATGAATTTTGGATAGAAGCCATGTAGGAAGAATTGGAATAATTCAAAAGAAATGAGGTATGGGAATTAGTCTCCAAACCACAAGATGTAAATGTCATCGGAACAAAATGGATCTATAAAAACAAAACAGATGAACAAGGAAACATAATAAGGAACAAAACCAGACTAGTAGCCCAAGGATACACACAAGTCGAAGGAACAGACTTTGAAGAAACTTTTGCACCAGTAGCTAGAATTGAGTCTATACGGCTTCTAATAGCCGTAGCATGCATCCTAAAAATGAAACTGTATCAAATGGATGTAAAAACCGCATTTCTGAATGGGTACCTAAAAGAAGAAGTCTATGTAGCCCAACCAAAAGGCTTTGAAGATCCATATCATCCTGAACATGTCTACAAGCTCAAAAAGGGACTATATGGTTTAAAGCAAGCTCCACGAGCTTGGTACGAGCGATTAACCCAATTCCTGCTGAATAAAGGTTACCAAAGAGGGAGTGTAGACAAGACACTATTTGTAAGAACTCATAAGAAAGATATCATGATTGCTCAGATCTATGTTGACGACATAGTTTTTGGATCAACACAAAACTGCTACAAGAACCAATTCATTACAGATATGGAAGGAGAATTTGAGATGAGTATGGTTGGTGAACTCAGCTACTCTCTAGGGCTACAGGTTAAGCAATTAGAAAATGGAATCTTTGTCTCACAAAGCAAATATGCAAGAAATCTTGTCAAAAGATTCGGGATGAATGAAAGCAAAGTTGTCAGAACACCTGTTCCAACAACAGAGAGGATCTCTAAAGATTCAGAAGGAAAAAAAGTGGAACAAACCATGTATCGAAGCATGATAGGAGGCCTACTCTATTTAACATCCAGCAGACCAGATTTAAGTTTTGGGGTAGGAATATGTGCCAGATATCAAGCCAATCCCATGGAAACACATCTAAAAGCTGTAAAAAGAATTATCAAATATGTAAAGGGGACCATTGACCTAGGTATATGGTACTCTTTTGACACAAACCAACACCTATCTACCTACTGTGATGCAGACTGGGCGGGAAATATGGATGATAGAAAAAGCACATCAGGAGGATGTTTTCTACTGGGAACAAATTTGGTGTCTTGGTTAAGTAAAAAACAGAGCTCTATATCCCTATCAACAGCAGAGGCCGAATATATCGCTGCTGGGAGTTGCTGTACACAACTATTATGGATGAAACAGATGTTAGAAGACTATGGGATCCACCAATCAACAATGACCATATACTGTGACAACAAAAGTGCAATAGACATCTCCAAAAATCCTGTTCAGCATTCGCGAACCAAACACATCGACATTAGACACCACTTCATAAGGGAACTAGTTGAGGATGAAATTGTAACTCTCACACATATCAGTACCGATAAACAATTGGCAGATATCTTCACAAAAGCACTAGATGGAAACAGATTCACCAAGTTGAGATCTGAAATTGGACTATGCCAAATATAGTCAAATAAAAAAAAAAAAAAAGGATGTCCGCATCACTCAAATTGGGCCACCTACGGCCCAAATACCCATCACTCCAATTGGGCCACCTACGGCCCAAACACCCATCTAAGCCCAGATAACAAAATCCCTGTGTCTTCTCTCCCACAACCACGCTCCACCTTCTCTCCCACGATAACACTCCACCCGCGACATCACCATCCTACCACCTCCATTACACAAACTCCACATCTCTCAGAATGGTGAGAACCCGCTCAAACATCTCAGGAAAAACACAAGAAACACCAACCAAAGATATGAAAAGATCAAAGAAAGCTAAACCTAACGCACCTCGGAGAGGAATTTCTCAAACCGAAAGGGCCGATAACTCCTCTGTTCCAGAATACACCGGTGACCCAGCCACCATCATCATGGACCCCGTCCCTATCTCTCAAGTACCATTCTAAGAAATCCAAGAAAGAAGAGCATCATTGGACGGAGACCCGCCATCTCCAGGTAACCCTAACCATCTCCTAGTTGAAGGTGAAGAAATGGTTCACTCTGTGCCAATAGCGGCCGAATTGGGGAAAATTTTGATTGTTGAACAAATTGATGAGATTTGCCCAACTATTGAACAAATTGGGGCTCTCAATTCGTCCCCCTCAGACACAATCGAGAAGAACATACACGACCTCTCACATGAAGAGAGAGAAACAGAAATCCCAACTGAGGCACCTAAAATAGACTTCCAACCTAGTCTGTTAAACATAGAGCATATCACTGCTCCCAGTGTTTAAACTATGGTTCCAACACCATCTGGAAAAACGCTGAGAAAAAGGAGAAGGGTGGATCCGTTTGAAGGGTCAGACCCCTGGGCAAAAAGGCCTGATGACTTTCCTATCTCAGCCAGACCACCACGAGGTCAGCCAAACATCCCACCACCAAGGAAAGAAAGATCAACAAAAAGAAAAATGAGGGAAATAGAGGAAGAAAAAAGCTGGAATAGTGAGGAAAGAGTAGGAGAAAGTGAAGAAATATCTGACCACATGGGTCCAAGAACACATGGGAAAACAGCATCAAGAAAATTCACCACCAAAGAAAAGGGAAAAAGGGTAATAGTGGAGGACAGTGATGTACAAAACAGTCCATCATGCCTTCCAAAACCCCACAGTAAAAAATTCCTAACCAAACAGAATGCCACTAAGTGGGACACCATCATAGCACGAAAAACCATAAATCAAAAATTACTGGTGCTAGAGAAGTTGGAAGACAATGAACAAATCACAGAAGCCTTAGTCAACAGTCAAATGCTTGGGACAGTCACAAATATTGAACCCTATGAAGAGAATGTCATCTATGAATTTTACAGCAACTTAGGCACCGGGACAACAACACCGAGTGATCCCATGTATGGAAAAGTCTACTTGAGAGGAAACTTTTACAACTTCACACCTGCCTTAATCAATGAATACATGTGTACTCCACCAAGGGAGGAAGAAGCAGAAGCTACTAGTGAATAAGTAGCTCAGGAATTAACAGCTAGAAATTTAAGCTTTGAGAAGAACAAAATCAAAGCAGCTTCACTGACAAGCAAATATGCCATACTCCAGAAAATAGCTTTAGTCAACTGGATGCCATCTCTCCATGAAAACACTGTCAAATGGAGTCTAGCAGAACTACTCTATAAAATAGGAAAGGGAATCAAAGTAAACTTTGGAGAAATGGTGCCAAATCATGAATGTCATTGAGAGTGGAATGCCTAAAGCTTCACTAATCTTTCCCAACCTGATACACACTCTGCTGGTTCAACAAAAGTTCAAACACCAAAGGCCCACAGTTCCACTGAAGCCACTCTCAATATCAGTTAAACTGAGAAAGGGAACTCATCAAAATGACCTCAAGACAACTACTCCTAAGGAAAATCCAACTGACAAAACAACACTCCTCAAGTACTTCCAGAAAAGACTTACAGAAATTGAACAAGAAGAAAGCTGGATCTCTAAAAGACATTTAGAACTCAAGGAAGAAAAATCAGAGGTAAGGCAGTGGGTGAAAGCACTAACAGAAGACACAGTAGAAGCAAACACTCAAGAAGAAAATCAAGAAGAAGAAAGACAAGAAAAAGAGAAGACAACAGATGACAATGTTGAAACTTCTGATTCAACATCTTCAGAATCAGAAAATTTTTGAGCAAAAAAGGGGGAGAAAGCTGCTGAGCTGCTGAATAATGCCAATTCCTGCTGAATGTTGCCAATTCTGCTTTTTGATGATCTACTCTGGTTTTTGATGATCTGCTGAATGTTGCTCAATCCTAACTTTTTGTTATACACTATGCTGAATGTTATGCTAATGCTACTGAAGATCAGATGAATATTATGCTGATGAATGTTGCTAAACTCTGTCTTATTGCTAACTCTGCTTTTTGATGATCTACTATAGATCTGCTAGATGAATAGTATGCTAATTTTTTTTCGCAAGGAGACACATGTCTGTACTGTTAATGACATGAAGTTCAGGATACTATGGTACTCATGAACACTGCTAATAATGAAACTCCTCTAAACTCAAATAGAAGCTTCATGAAGAAATACAGGAGAATCAACTAAGGGGGAGAAATCAAGGTTTTTGCCAAAAATTTGACAACGGGGGAGAGTGTTGAATCAAAAGGTTGATCACAATTGTTTGACAAAAAGGAAGTCCAATTCAAGATAGAAAAGGAGTACATCAAGATTAGAAATCAAATCCCAAACAAACTAGGAATAACACCAATACTGTTTTGGTTCTGATTAGTTGGCTATTTAAAGGACCTCCCACCATTACACCATCCACGAATTCCCTAGCTAACATTGTGAGGTATAAGAGGTTTTTGAGAGGATTCTAAATTCCCCTAGAAAGTAGCACATGTGTTTAGGTTACAATAGATTAGATAGGAGAAGATCAATCTATTGTGTGATCTATGGTCCCAACTATGTACTTTGAATATTAAGCTTTTAGTGGATTTAGGCAAATTCTCAAGACTGAGAAGTGCCTCGCAGAATAGGGTTTTTCCCAAACTGCGTTATCAGTCTCTTGTGTTACAACTGTTGTTTTAACATCTCTGTGTGCTGCGCATTACATTTTTCAAACATTACCATATTTAATTGCCGATCATTAATTATTTCAGTCACATGAACCATTTCGGCCAATCATTTCCATATTTAAGAACATTCATTAAATACTTTTCCTGAATCAAAACGACTGCGTTTTCTCTTTTCTTTGGGCGGGAACTTTTCACCAAAAAAGATTTTGCTATATTATAGTCAGTTCTTATATCGTGGACCGCGGTCCCAAAACGACGTCGTTTTAGTAAGTGGGAGACGGAGCCCCATAATTGACACTACAGTTCATTCCAAAAGATACTGCCTTACATTTGTTTTGATATTATCGAATGAAACTGTAGTTATATCAAAATGTAACTGTAGTTGTGTTGAAATGTAACTGCAGTGTATATGAAAAGATACTGAATAACAGTTTCAGATTTGTGTTTGATATTATCAAATGAAACTGTAGTTATATCAAAATGTAACTGTAGTTGTGTTGAAATGTAACTGCAGTGTATATGAACAAATACTGAATAACAGTTTCACTTTTGTATTTTTATATTATCGAATGAAACTGTAGTTATATCAAAATGTAACTGCAGTTGTGTTGAAATGTAACTGCAGTTGTGTTGAAATGTAACTGAAGTTGTGTTGAAATGAAACTGCAGTATATATGAAAAGAAAGTGAGTGGCGCGAATTCATCCGTCTGTTTTCATTAATTAAAGCGACGTCGTTTTGGGACAAGACCACGGTCCACGATATAATTTGCCTATTATAGTTAAGATATATATATAAATTTTTATTTTTTTATTTTTCATTTGTTCAGTTGTTTTCCTCCAGGCTCCAGCCTCCAGGCACTACGCATTTTCTTCTCTGTTCTATGCGTTTCTTCTCGCAATCTCGCCAGTCCACCGCCTCCCACCGTTGACAGTCCCACTGCCTCGCCACTCGCCAGTCCACCACGGCGCTGCGCCGCTTCCGGTCCGCTGCATCGCCACCGCCTATCGGCCTCCGCCTCTGCCTCGACCCTCGCCAGTGGCCTCAAGCCCTCGACACCAGCCACCACCCACCAGGTTTGGTCTTCTACTCTACTTCTACTCTTCCCTTACTAATTAACATCAGCTTCTCCCAATCTCACCAATGTTAATTTCAATAATTTATTCACCTAGTTTTCCTAATTTTTGGTTTGCCCTAATTTCTCTAATTTCGTTTTTTTTTGCATTAATTTCCCTAATTTTGAATTTGCCCTAATTCAATTGATAGTTTCAGATAGTTTTTGCCCTAATTGTCCCAATTTTGTGTGTGTTTTTTTAGTTTTAGTTGCTGCCGTAGTGCCCTAATTTGTTATTAGTTAATTACTAATTACTTATTTAGTTAATCTGGTAATGTGTTTACTTAATCTGTTAATGTGGATTATTTACTAATTTTACTTAATCTGTTAATGATTGCTAATTCACTACTTACTGAATGTTGATTCACATTAACAAATTACTGATTAATGTTGATTTATTGATTAATTGATATAAGGGAAAATTGTAATTTATTCCCCTCCATAATATGTCAATTATCAATATTACCCATGAATTATTAGTGGTGTAAATGTTGCCCCTCAATTTTCAAAACGGTACATATATTACCCCTCCAGTACGGTACGAGAGTGACAATATATGTACCATTTTGAAAATTGAGGGGCAACGTTTACACCACTAATAATATAGGGGTGACATTGATAATTGGCATATTATGGAGGGGCATAAATTACAATTTTCCCTTGATATAATGTTGATTCATTGATTATGCTTTAATGCTTATGTTTATGTTGATTTGCTAATTAGTAAGTTACTGATTTGTTGATTATGCTCATGTTGATTAGTTATGGAAAAATTCTTTAAAAGAAAATAAATCTTATTCGTATTTGATATTTTGTATTTGAACCTGATATTTGAACAGTTTTGTATTCATTTTACCTTTTCTACTAAGCCCCCACTCAACTTAAATTCTGGCTCCGCCACTGAGTACAACAGTAGTTTCTAAAGAGATTCTGATATGTGTAGCAGAACACAGTACTGATATAGTAGTACAAGGGTCTTTTATAGTGAATGATAAATGATTGTGAGTGGATAAGCTCTAATGGTGTGGGAGGAGCAGTGGTTGGGAATTAAGCATCTAAATCTGTTTATTGAGATCTTTTTCTTTTGATGGTTTCATGGAATGAGCACTAAAAATTAGTAGTTGAGGTTCATGAGTTACTCTTTAGGTTACACCATGGACATAAAAACTACTCCCTCCATCCCAAATTGTCTATCTTAAAAGAGGTGAATTTGCCAATTTGGACCTACATAAAATAGTTAAAAAGGGTTAAAAGGTTAATCTGGAAAATGTAAAAAATTAATAGTCTTTAAATTACGAAAGTGGAGATTGTTTTGGGATGGATTAAGATGGAAAGTAGGACAATTATAATGGGATGAAGGGAATATTAAAATTTGGTGGGCTATTAGTAGGTGGAAATGGTACTCCTCATAAGTCATAACTGTGGTAATTCTTTGCTTCCTTCTAATGGTCTTTGGCTAAAATTTTCTTCCTTACTAATTCTGCTTCAATAGATATGTGCAGTGTGGAGGCATGCTACATTTTCATATTGTGTGTTAGCTTCTTTAGTTCTCAATTATGGCCAGGGATCACTTTGGCAGGAGAAGAGTGAATTAAATAAGTAAATAGCTACTCAGTTAATAGTATTTACTCGCCCAATGGAATATGATCCTTGAGTGAATCTAAACAAAACTACATATAATAAAAAATGATGTTTTCTCTACTACCAGAAGAGTAGAAATGATCATGCTCCTTGAATACTTGAAATATTGCATTATTACATAATCAACTATGAGAAATCTCCTCCCATTCTGTCTTGAAATTCATCATTACCACTCAAATTGGACTTTGTTTTTATTCAAACTCATTTTTCTATGTGCATTCTGCAAAGATTCTTGGATGAAACAGCTTTTTGGATTCTAAATAAGTTCTTTTTTTTTTTTTTTTTTTTTTCCATCTAATTTACAGATAAAGATAATGAAAAAGTCAGGATATGGATTACAGCTTAGAGCTCCACCTTCCCAGCAGAAGAAACAGCCATCAAGACCCCCTCTCCCCACTGCACTTGGTTTTGGTGATGGGGATGATGATGACGTTGAGAAAGAAATATCTCGCCAAGCTTCCAAGAACAAGGCTCTAAGAGATGTAAGTCTAACTATATTAACAAGACTATGTTTAATCATTTTTTTTCCCCATAAAACTGGTTTTTATTTATCATAATTTTAACAAAATTCCTTTTTTGGCTGCTTGTGGGCTGTGGCAGATCGAGGAGCAGCATAAGAAGGCTCTAGAAGAGGATCCATCAGTGTTTGATTATGATGGAGTATATGACGACATGAAAATGAAGGCTGTTCAACCTCGAGCACAAGACCGTGAGGAGAGGAAGGTATTTTTAGCATTGCATTTATTATTGTTATTTTTATTATTTTAGGGTTACTGAATATTCATTTCTTACCTCCTTGATTCCTTTGCAGCCAAAATATATTCAACAACTAATTAATAAGGCCAAGCAACGTGAACGCGAACATGAGATAATATATGAGAGGAAACTTGCCAAAGAGAGAACTAAAGATGACCACCTCTTTGCAGACAAAGATAAATTTCTCACTAGCGCATACAAGAAGAAACTTCAAGAGCAGGAAAAGTGGATGCAGGAAGAGCGTCTTCGTGAGCTAAGAGAGGCAAAAGAAGATGTAAGTTGCTTTCTTGTTTGATTTTTCTTGATTTATCCTATTCATGTAACTGCCATGTTCTCTCTCTCTCTCTCTTTTTTCCTTAGAATTCAGACTCTGCACTTCATGTGTGCATGAGTTTTCCTGTTTATATTTATTTTCTGTGGGTTGATTTTCAGCTACACTCTCTTAAGCAAGAGCTGTACTTAAATCTTATTTGTTTTGCTCAAAGTTGACTTCTGAGTTCTGGAATATATCCTCATACTCTGTAATTTATACGATAATGCCTTCATGCATTGACTAAGGATTTTATTCTTCCTGATAATTTTTACCCATTTATTCTTTCTCTGTTCCCCTGTTGGCCTAAAATAATTGTTATGCTTTTTTGTCATTTCAACCCGCTATGATAATGTTCCTGCTTTACATCAACATATTGCAATGTCCCATGTGTTTATCTATATATCCCCAATAAATTTTTATGTGAATGACTTCTCCTGATTTACACATTACAACATCTTGTGAACTTCAATTTTTGAGTGAGTTGAACATTAGTTTTTTAAACTCTTGTTGCTCCTGCTTTTGCCTCTTTCCTTTGACAGGTTACTAAGAAGACAGACATTAGTGACTTTTACTTCAGCCTGGCAAGTAATGTCGCTTTTGGAGGTGGAGAGTCAAAGATAAACAAGCCCGAGAAGCAGCATGAAGAAGAGGTGGCAATTCAACCGCAAAAAGAGATTCCATCCTCGAGCACGGTGTCCCGAGACATGTCTAGGGAGATAAAGAGGCAAGAGATTGAGAGTTCTCCCAGTCCCAAAGAGAGGTCTCAACAGGCTGCAGATACAAGACCTATTTCCAATGCTTCCTCCGAAGAGAAAGCCATAACTGCACCGGCAGCTGATGATGGACTGGCTGTAAATGAAGCATTAATTAACGATCAACCAAGACAGGAGCATCATAAAAGAAGCGGCGATGCACTGGCTGCAGCTAAGGAACGGTTTATGGCACGGAAGAGAGCGAAGGAAGAAAGGTTAGTATGAGGTGCAATGTGCTCTTCTTTACCTAGTGTTGTTGAGGTCTGTTGGTAGCTTCATTTGAGTCATATTCTCACATCCTCTTGTCATTCTCCTTCCATAGTTCCATACAGATGCATACTACAGTCTCTTGTTTCAATTCATTTGTGGACCCCTATGATTGAGGGGAAAAAGCTTTAGAAATTCTTGAATATGTAGTAAGTGTTTCAAGTTTGTAATTCCTTATATTTTAGCAAAAGCTTCTGATCAATAATGTTACATTTGCCAAATCATTTAATTTGCACTAATGATGTAATAGCCTAATTATACTATACTATAACTTTGGCTTATTGCTGAAAAAGCCAAAAAATCTGTTGCTTTCTTCGTCCGGCCGCGAATAAAGGCTGGATGAAGACACCCAAGCCAGCGCTTGTTTTTGTTTGGAGTTTTTAATTTTTAATATTTAATTTAAGATATTTGTTTTTCTTAAAAAATACATTAATTTTTTTTTTTTTTTGCAACACTTATTCTTTACAAAGTAGTACTACTTCCGTCCTATTTTGGATGTTTGGTTCGTTTAACGAGGTTTGACTGAAGTTATTTTTAATCCAATTTACAATAATATTAAGTTTAGTATTAATATATAAAATTTATATATTTAGAAACTACATTAAAAGTACTATTAAACACAAAAAATTAAATTTAAAAATAATAAAAAATTACTAAAGAAAATAAGCAATGAAGAAAGAGTTGATTTGACCAATAGTAAATAGGACAGGTAAAATGGGACAGATGGAGTATTTGTTATATATATATATATATATATATATATATATATATATATATATATATATATATATATATATATATATATATATGCGCGGTCCCATGTGAATTGTCGCTAAACAATGAAATGAGAACGCTTTACAACTGTCCATGTGTCCAGATCAATGAATCAGATGTAATTTTAAAAAAATGACACCGTGGCATTTTTGTAAATAACTGAAACTTTGGTGCAAGTAATTGTGTTATAAGTGTACATAGTTTCACTTACAAGTGCACCTGTTTTCACTTACAAGTGCAAGTAATCAATTTACTTGCACCTGTAATACATTTTACTTGCACGTGTGCACTTATTTTCACTTACAAGTGCAAGTAGTTTATCTTATTAACATTTATGCACCTATGAACAGATACTACAATGTAATAGGGTCAGTTGTATTCAAAAAAAAAAAAAAAAAAACATTTATGCACCTAGGTGCATCTAGTTATAACATTACATGCACCTAGTTATAACGTTAGGTGCAACTACATTCTGGACATGTGGCGCGCTGCGATTCGTCCGTAGTTCTCTCTTGGGCGGCCCGTATGCACTTGAACGCCATCATATATATATATATATATATATATATATATATATATATATATATATATATATATATATATATATAATTAAAAAGTACATTAATTAAGTCAAGGTTTAATGACAAAAGTGAAAGATTTTGATTTATGGGAGAGCATGCAACTTCAAGGGTGTGAAAATTTTAAAATATATATAACAAAAGATATGAAACCTAATTAATTAGATAAAATAATTGAAAAAAAAAGTTATATTCATAAATACGTTTTAATTTTAAATTTTTTTAGTTAGATCAACTTTAAGTTTTTCATGGTGTGCGTATGGCTAGTCGCCTGGGAATAAGACACCTGTTAATTGAAAGTGAATCAAAGCGCATGATGGACTGTATGCGAGGAATAACTAGAGGAAATATGAGTTCCAACAACATTATCGTGAGGAGCCTTGAAATGCTAAAGGAATTTGTCTCAATGCACATGCGCCATATCTACCGGGAGCAGAATAGGATTGCGGATGCGCTAGTGAAAAAAGTTCTTTCTCATAATATGGGCCTCATTGCGATCGAGACAATCCCAAATGAGCTGAAGGATGCAGTTAGGGAAGACCAAATTGGAGCGAGGTTTTCGAGACGAGTCCCTGTTGAGACTGAAGACTGTGTTATCTAAGCATTATAGGGTGTTCCCCTCTTTTTTCTGATTGAAAAAAAAACTTTAAGTTTTTCATAGAATGAAGTACAATATAAACTTGTATCCTACATTAACTAAATGATTCATGAAAAGTAAACTAAAAGAGCATTTAACTTTAATTTGTTGCTAGTGAGATTCGAACTTGCTTAAGCAATTTAACATAAAATTTAAAATTCAATTAACTAAGATACTCAAGCTACTAAAAATTTGTACATAAATATAGGTTTTATATATAATTTAATGTTATATATATATATGTGTGTGTGTGTGGGGGGGGGGGGGGGGGACAGCTGTCTCCACTGTTTCCATTGTGGCTCCACTCGTAGGGTGTGCAAAAAAGTTAGTGAATAGACAATTCAATTGTTTAACCAACTTAATTAGGGTTTTCAAAAAAAAAAACAACTTAATTAGGTAATTATATTCAATATTATATTTGATATTCAAAACTAACTTTTTTTTTTTTTTTGGAATAATGAATGTCGATTTTCTTTACTATTATTTTTAATTAAATATGATGAATTAAAGTGCCTGTTTCATACAATTAAAACTTTCAAACTAAATTCTCCCAAATGCACCTCATATTAACAATAAATGTCCATTATTGTAAACGTTACTTGAGGTCTGTTAGTAGCCCCCCAATTTGAGCCACATTCTCACATCCTCATTCTCCTTCCATACTGTGAGCATATATATAATATGTGCAGTCCAACTATCAGCTTAGGCTTTTAGTTGAGATGGAGCACATGCTTTAATTTGGTATCAGAGCCATGCAAAAGATCATGGGTTCGAATCTCCGCGTCACCCTCAAAAAGAGACTTCCACGTGTTGCGCTCGGATATCGACCGCACACGTTGAGGGAGACAACCGGTTGTTTCAATTCATTTGTGGACACCTATGCTGTAGTTGACGGGAAAATGTTATAGAAATTCTTGAATATGGAAGTGTTACATTTAAGTTGCACTAAATGATGTATATAGCTATTAATACTAAACTATAATTTTGGCTTATTGGTGAAAAGGCCAAAAAAACTAATGTTGTCTTCAAGGTCTGGAGGCGATGAGACGAAGACAGCACATCACCATTCTGTCTTCATCCGGCGGCGAATAAAGGCTGGATAAATATAGTCGTGCTTGTCGTTTTTTTTTCCTCGAGTTTGTAATTTATAATTTAAGTAATTTATTTGACTTTTGTTTTTTTTTTTTTTAAATTACATTAATTTAGTCAAGATTTAATAACAAAAGGGAAAGATAGATCTATGGTTGACGGTAATAATGTTACCGAATACTCCGTAATATTTATATGTAAGTAAAAAGAAACAAATAGATTTGTGTTGCTAAGAATCTGTGCTTGTATTTTTATGGTTCTGAGGACAAGTGTGAGCATGTCTCATTTGTTGTTATAAGAACTCAACTTTTATACGATACATTGGTAACGTTACAATAATGGGCACAATAACATTTCAATGAGTGCAACGACTCCCTTAAAAAAGCGACATGACTCCTTAGTAATTAATTTATTTGAACTCTCCTCAGTAACTTTTACTCTTTGATGAAGTGATGCTTTAATAAGTGCATTGGACTCTATGTTAAGTGCATTGTTCCACCGTTTGCTTGACTCTTAATGATTACTATCTGGCTGTGTTAATTGGTTGATTCTTGACTATTACTATTTAATTATATTAATTGTTTTGACTCTTTCGTATTAGACTAAGAACGTTCTGAGTCTTTGACACCTTCACCAAGAACGTTTCACCTACTCACCCCTTTGGGTTGAACTTTGAGTCTTTGAAGGGGCTGTTGAGTGTTGAAGAAAAGACACGTAGAGTTGCTACTTTTAAGAGTAGTCAAGTCCACAGACTACAATTGAATTCAAGTGATTTTAATTTACCTTTCAGTGTGAGGGAATTAGGGAGAAAAGAAATTATAATTCGGAAGAATTGTAATTCAATGAATAAAGTAAGAATTGAAATTACACTGTTTGGTATGTAGGAATAGGAGTATAGAGAATTGAATGGTAAGAAACGATAAAATGACTGAAATGCCCTTATGTTGTAATAGTTGAGTAATAATAATCTATACTATTAATAAAAAAAATATCCTCAGTTTTAACTTCCCGCCCAAAACAGATCTATAATATTATGGTTTGCGTTATTGTAAAATATGGTAATACAATTCCTATCCCTAATACAATTGTAAATTAAAATAGAATTCCTAATAAAATATATTCTTCCCTACGTTCCTATTCGTAATACAATTCTAGACTAGAATGGTAATGGTAATAATTCAGTAGAATTAATTACACTTTTGGTCCTATGACTATAGATGTCTTGTTTATTTCAGTACTTGACTTTAAAAACTAACAATTTAGTCCCGTAACCATGCAATTTTTAACACATTTGGTCTTCCCGGCCAAATCACCGGCCAAATGTCGCCGGAAAGTTATAATTCATTTTAATTTTTTTAATAAGGGGGGTATTTTGGTCTTTTTCTCCACCTCTATGTTCTTCTTCTCCATCTAGTCGCCGGAAAAAAAGGGAGACAGTAACGTAACAGATTTTAATCAAGCCCTCATATGCCATCAAATATTAATGAACATCATGAACACATATCTAGCTAACATAACCTGCATCCATGAACATATAATCCATATTAGGATAGATAAAGAACCAAAAAATGGTACCGGAATTGAATCAGCCTACCATCGGAAACAAACAAAAAAAAAAGAGGAGAGTTTTAACACATCTTCCCGCAGATTGAGATTTAGTAATTGTCTTCTTTGATCCCCAGTCTGCAGATTATGTTTCAGAAAACCCTTTTTTTGTATAAATTTAATAAGTAGGGTTTTTGAGGAAGAAGATGAATCACAAGAGTCCGCTAGTAGAAGAAGCATAACCAGGCAGATCTGCTGCGAAGCCATTATTGCCACTCCAGAGTTGATCATTTCCTGACATTCCCAGAAAGTTTCTTGATAAATTTAATGCATTGCTGTTACTGTGTTCTTCTACCGCACCTTCACATTTACCAGATTAGTTGTCCCGCCGCCGGTTTCAAAGGGTTTTGCTTTGAGATGATTTGTTGCTCCGGCGGCGTATTGATCAATTCCGGTTTCGAATTGGTACATGCCACCGGCGGGCTGATCCAGGCCTGATAAGAAAGGGAGTTGCGTGATTCCTTGTTGGAGTCTGAACAAATTCGTGAACCGAGCGGATAAATTTATGCCGCCGGAGTTGTTTCCTGCCAGGAATTCCATTTCGTTTGCGCTGTAAGTATGAAGAAATTCCTCCTTTTCCGGCGACTAGATGGAGAAGAAGAATAGAGGTGGAGCAAAAGACCAAAATACCCCCCTTATTAAACAAATTAAAATGAATTATAACTTTCCGGCGACATTTGGCCGGTGATTTGGCCGGGAGGACCAAATGTGTTAAAAATTGCATAGTTACAGGACTAAATTGTTTGTTTTTAAAGTCAAGTACTGAAATAAACAAGACATCTATAGTCATAGGACCAAAAGTGTAATTAATTCTAATTCAGTATATATATTTCTCAATGCAATCTATACTATTAATAAAAACAATATCCTCAGTTTTAACTTTCTACCCAAAAAAGATCTATAATATTATAGTTTGCGTAATATTGTAAAATATGGTAATAGAATTCCTTTCACTAATACAATTGTAAATTAAAATAGAATTCCTAATAAAATATATTCTTCCCTACGTTCCTATTCGTAATACAATTCTAGACTACAATTACTAATGGTAATAATTCAGTATATATATTTCTCTGCAATGCAATCTATACTATAAATAAAAACAATATCCTCAGTTTTAACTTCCCGCCCAAAACAGATCTATAATATTATGGTTTGCGTAATATTGTAAAATATGGTAATACAATTCCTATCACTAATACAATTGTAAATTAAAATAGAATTCCTAATAAAATATATTCTTCCCTACGTTCCTATTCGTAATACAATTCTAGACTAGAATGGTAATGGTAATAATTCAGTATATATATTTCTCTGCAATGCAATCTATACTATTAATAAAAACAATATCCTCAGTTTTAATTTCCCGCCCAAAAAAGATCTATAATATTATGGTTTGCGTAATATTGTAAAATATGGTAATACAGTTCCTATCTATACTATTAATAAAAAGAATATCCTCAGTTTTAACTTCCCGCCCAAAACAGACCTATAATATTATGGTTTGCGTAATATTGTAAAATACGGTAATACAATTCATATCCCTAATACAATTGTAAATTAAAATAGAATTCCTAATAAAATATATTCTTCCCTACGTTCCTATTCGTAATACAATTCTAGACTAGAATGGTAATGGTAATAATTCAGTATATATATTTCTCTGCAATGCAATCTATACTATTAATAAAAACAATATCCTCAGTTTTAATTTCCCGCCCAAAAAAGATCTATAATATTATGGTTTGCGTAATATTGTAAAATATGGTAATACAGTTCCTATCACTAATACAATTGTAAATTAAAATAGAATTCCTAATAAAATATATATTTCACTACGTTCCTATTCGTAATACAATTCTAGACTAGAATTACTAATGGTAATAATTCAGTATATATATTTCTCTGCAATGCAATCTATACTATTAATAAAAACAATATCTTCAGTTTTAACTTCCCGTCCAAAATAGATCTATAATATTATGATTTGCGTAATATTGTAAAATATAGTAATACAATTCCTATCCTAATAGAATTGTAAATTAAAATAGAATTCCTAATAAAATATATTCTTCCCTACGTTCCTATTCGTAATACAATTCTAGACTAGAATTGCTAATGGTAATAATTCAGTATATATATTTCTCTGCAATGCAATCTATACTATCTATACTATTAATAAAAACAATATCCTCAGTTTTAACTTCCCGCCCAAAACAGACCTATAATATTTTTGAAAGGTTACTTTGAAAGGTTTTTCTCTATATTTTTCTAACTCAAATGGGTCGAATTTGAGAACCAATTTCTCATTCACCCATTATCAGTTTTGAGCGTACAATATATCAATCTTTTCGTCTAACTACGAAGAACACGAATCCACTTTGATCCGACCCAAATCGAAAGTGGACCCCACATATATTTGTACCACAATATTGCCAGTAAAATGCCATTTTATGCTTTTTTTTCCAACATTTATTTGTCCAGAGAATATCAACGTGTTGAAGGAAGAAGATATATAGTGAAGGGCAATATCATCTTCACTATATATCATCTTCTTCCTCCAACACAACGCTCTACGGTCAACCAACAATTACTCAACTGATTATTATCCCATTACTCCCATGTAAATTTTTCTCTAATATAATTATACTTACTGAATATCAAAATATAAGTGTACCTCAAGATCTTGCAATAACTAACCGACAAGTAATTAAATTAATGAATATGATGCAATAATGTAAATTATCTACCTATTGCATTTATACACTTATTTTAGAACACTGAATTTTTGTGATATTTGTTGCATGCAAGGAAGACTCATACTATAATTGCATTTATACACTTATTCATACTCATATTCGATGTTATAATTTATATAATTGTATATCGATTCAAATATTTCTTTAAATATTATAACAAATTCATTCCGTGCAACGCACGGGTCAACATACTAGTACTAGTAATAATAATAATAATTCTTTTGATAATAATAATAGTAATAATAATAATAATAATAATTCTTTTGATAATAATAATAGTAATAGTAATAATAATAATAATAATAATAATAATAATAATAATAATAATAATAATAATAATAATAATAATAATTCTTTCAAAATAATAATAATAATAATAATTCTTTCAAATTAAAAAAAATCAAAAGGTATGGGAGGAGGGGCAAAATTGTTTTACACCAACAAAATTGTCACTCCTCTCCATTGAATTGGTACCCCATGAATTTCAATTCATCATTTGGAGGAAATTGCAATTCTCTCCGATCAAACAATGTAATTTGAGAATTCATTAAATTACAATTCAATAAATTCCAATTCCCCCTAAACAACACTCAACCAAACAACCCGTTAAAGCTTGAAACCCTGAGTAATATTCACTGTCCTAGACTCCTAGTAGAATACTGCCAACTTTGAATCTTTAAACCTAGTAAAATTAGCGTTTACTGTAAATTGTATGTTTAGCGTTTACTGTAAATTGTATATAAATAAATAATTATGTGTTTGTAAGTGCTAATTAAAATTGTAATTTCTTATTGTTTTTTATGTGGTAGATGGAGAAGTTTTTTAAATGAAAAGCAAAATTTGATCAATCAAATTAATCTTGTAGTGAACCATGCTTAAATTAAAGAAAGCTCGTATTGGTATTGGTACCTAGTATGGATGATATATATATATATATACATTGCTCAAACAATTCAAGAACAAGACGTAAAATAACAAAAGTTTGAAATTTGCATCATTTTCGAAGTTGGTGTGTTTTATATTGTGATTGATAGAAAGTACAGTTTTAAGAGTTAAATAATTGCTTCATTCACTGAAATGAATACTGAATTGCTTCTTTAATGGACTCATTTGTAGCTTTTGATAAGTAAATGTTTGCCCGTATGACTCAATTTTATCCTTTTAAATTTTCCCCCGTAGATATTTTGGCACTTGATAGTCAACTTGAGACTTATACCTTGATGTGCGCTCTAACTCTCCATTTTCCAATATCCAAGAGGTTGGCTCTCTTGCCAAAAAACTAGTAGAGACAAAGAAAAATAGTGTATATCCATTAGTTTATTTACTTGTGGAATTAGTTTTGATATTACCCATGGTGACGGCAAGTGTTGAAAGAAATTTTTTTGCAAAGAAGATAGAGGGAGATAATTTGATAAATGATATATTGTTTGGTTACTTTTATTGAAATGGATGCATTTGTAAGTGTTGATAAAGAAAAAAATTATACAACGTTTTCAAAGTATTAAAATGAGCTGTAGACAATTATAAAATGAAGACATTTATTTATAGATGTAACTTATATTTATATTTCTATATCATTGATGAGAGTAATATTAAATTTAGTATATTGACACCACTAAATTTTAAACCCGACTCCACCACTATAATAATTTGTTATGACTTGAAACTTGGCTAAGGTCGGGCCCCAACCTTGAATTAAAATAAAGTAACGTATATTTTTAGACGACAAAAATAATTTGGGTGGACCATGATCAACAATTATACAAATCCTATTGTGGATCTTCTATTTCTTAACATATAACTTGTTTTTTACGTTGCACGAAATCCTCTTCTAACTCCTTGTCTCATTCCTTTGTAATCTGGTCATACTCTCTCTTTTTCGTGCCAGAAGTGAATGGCTCGGGGCCCTCGTCCTTTTGCCACACATTTTTGGGTTGGCCCTATTGCTTTGTCCAATATCACGCTAACTAGATGGGTGTGTGTGTAGTTAAATGGTGCAAGGGGACCAAACGAGGTCCTCATGAGAACTGATCTCTACCTCCCTTCTTTGATGGAGCCAAGCCAGGCAAATTGTTGGTTGGACCTACTCTCTAGGACTTGCCTCATGCCTTGCCTTCATCATCTTCTCTTTTATTCTTATCGGCCTCTTCTGCTTCTGCAAATGGTTGGTCATCCTCATTAACTCGTTGTAAGATCGAAGAGGGTTAGCGTCCAGTTCTTGCAAAAATCTTCGGACCTAAGTACTTGGATAAATATTGAGATTGTTGCCTTTGAGTCGAAGTCGTATACATTGTTGACCTCTTTCTTGCACTTATCCATGAAGTTAGTGCATAAATAAGCAAAGTGATTCTTGCACTGAATGCTGTTATAGAAATATCAAATATGCCAAGAAGTTATTTGACAGCTCGTCAAAACTTCATATTGACCCATCCACACACGATCGCGTCATCTGCCCCAATCATCACCATAGCCGCCTTATACCTTGTCATATTTACACGCGAGTTCAAGGTCTTAGTGTAGGCCTTGATAGTTGGAAGCCTGAAATTCCTAAGAAGGGGCATGCCCATTATACTCTGGGTAAATGGTGTGACCATCCTTACCTTGGGTTCAGGTGACTACTCCCTCTCCCCAATTTTCTTCTCTAACTCCTCTATTTTCCTCTACAACTGCTCTACTAGGGGTGGGCATTTCGGTTTTCGGTTCGGTTTTTTCGGTTTTGAAAAAATTAAACCATTCGGTTTGACATTAGCGTTCGGTTCGGTTTCGGTTCGGTTTAAAACGGTTCGGTTTCGATTCGATTTTATTTCGGTTCGGTTTCGGTTCGGTTTTAGACCCTTGAATGTGAACATTTCCTATATTTTTGAACATACTACCAAATAATACATATTCACATAATCAATATCCAAAATCTAAACATTAGATAACGAAATAGCAAATAAAAGTTCAAACATACTACTAATATCCCAAACTTCAAATATTACAAACTAGAAACATAACATATCCCAAATCAAAAGTCTAATACGATAATACAAACATAACAATTCAAAGTTTCAAATACAATCAACATATCCAAAGTTTAACACCAAAATAACAATTCAAAGTTCAAATAAGTTTTCCAAAGTTTAACACCAAAATAAAGTTCAAACATAAAGTTCAAAGTTATATTTTGTTCAGTTGTTCATCCATCATCACATATCAATATCATGATGTTGCCCTGCTGATTTGCGGATCTCTGTACAACAAAACAAAAGGAAAAAAAACAAGATAAATAATAAAAGATTAAAGCATAAAGTAATATAGTACATTAGTATTAGTATATACTATACATAAATTCATAATAAAATATAGAAATTAGAATTGTCACTTACCTTCAGCAAGCAAATCCATAAACTCAGTTTCTTCTAATATTTGAACGAGGCTTACAGTTGCATCAGATTGGAGTGAAGACCGTAACCAATCTTGTGTCAAAATCAATGCCTCTACCATATACGGTGTCAAAGAACTCCGGTATTGGTCTAAAATACGGCCTGAAGTGCTAAAAGCAGACTCAGATGCAACACTAGAAACTGGAATTGCAAGGATATCACGTGCCATTTCTGACAAGATCGGGAATTTCATACTTTCTTTCCTCCACCATGACAAAATATTAAATTGCATACCCAATCTATTAGGAGTTGGCATTTCAATATTTTCCATCAAATATATATCCAACTCATTTGATGTTTTCTCCACATTTCCCTTTTCACGGACCATATTGGTGTATGTGGTAAAAAGGTTTGGAATTGACCACACTGTATACCTCATACAACTTGCGCAACACCTCCACTATTGCTTCTTTCATTTCCATACATTTTGGGGTATCTTTGCCATACAATCTTTCAAAACAAATTGTCACAAAACTCATCTTGCTCCTCGGATCAAGCACACTACTAACAATCAACAGTTTATTTATCTCAAGCCCCTCCCAATACTTATCAAACTTTTTCTTCATTTCATAAGCCATGGTACTCATATTGACATCTTTACTATTAATGAAAGCATTCAAATTTGCTTCAATAGTGCATATATCAGTGAAACAATGACTAGATGTCACAGTTTTGTATGAAGAAAAAGCTTAAGTTGCATCATAAAAGATTTTCAAGAACTGTACCAATCCAATGACATTGTCCCAATCATTTGATGATGGCGGCCCAACCCTTCTCTTTCCATTTTCATCCTCTTGAAAGTAAGCATCATACAATTTGTCTTCATCCGCCATTCGATTAAATGCTGTCCTATACTTGAGAGCTGCAGACAACATAAGGTAAGTAGAATTCCATCTAGTATTGTAATCCAAAATCAAACTCCCCCTATTTAGATTCTCTTGCTCTGCACGAATGCAAAATGCTTGAAATCTAGAATTGGATAATCTCACATATTTCACGGCATTTCGAACACTAACCACACTTTTACCCATAGCTGACAAACCATCCTTCACAATCAAATTCAAAATATGTGCACAACAACGCACATGCATAAAATCTCCACCTAATATCAACGGATCCTCTCTCCAACACTTCAGTTTAACTTTCAAAAGCCTAATTGCACTATCATTGGCCGATGCATTATCAACTGTGATAGTAAAAACCTTGTTGATACCCCATTCAATCAAACAACTCTCAAGTTCTTTTGCAATTGTTTCACCTTTATGATCAGAAATTGGTTTGAAACTGATAATTTTTCTATGCAATTGCCAGTTCACATCAATATAGTGAGCAGTGATAACCATATAACTGACAGTAGTAGTACTTGCAGTCCATATATCAGTAGTTAAAGAAACTCTAGACTCACTAATCATGCTCTTAAGTAAAGCTTTTTCTTTCATATACAATTCAACTACATCTCTTGTGATTGTTCTTCTTGAAGGGATAATAAATCTCGGACACACAACCTTACAAAATTCCTTAAATCCATCTCCATCCACAAAACAAAAGGCAATTCATCCATAATAATCATCTTAACAGTTGCCCTCCTACAAGCTTCTTGATTAAACCCAACCGCCACAAGATTACTACTACCACCCTTAACAACACTTGCACTTTCATGTACGGTTAGATTTTGTTGAGTTGCACTATCAAGGTGGTCCTTAAATGCATTACATCTTTGATTATGTGCTTTCAAGCTACTAGTGCCACTAGTTGTTGGACACTTAAACTCTTTATGACAATAATTGCATTTACACTTATCCTTGTTGTCCTCAAATTTAGTAAAGTGATTCCATACATCCGACCTTGAAGGCGTTGGTTTTGGTGGAAGTCAACTTTTTGAACGTTTTCTTTTTTGTCCGACCGATGGTTCAATTGACTCATTTGGACTTGGAGTGTCTTGATTACAAGTTGAAGAGTCATCCATCTATAGTTAATATTTAATAAAACAAAAGTTATTACAAATTTATAATTTACAATAACAATCAAACTACTAAAAATGTAAAATAAAGTTTGAGATTAAAATTGCAATGGTTCATTGACTGCATTCCAGTGACTGGAATTGAATTCCAGTGAACTGGAACCAATTCCAGTTCACTGGAATTTAAATTCCAGTTCAACTGGAAATAATCCCAGTCACTGGAATTATTTCCAATTCAATTCCAGTTCACTGGAATTGAATTCCAGTTCACTGGAAATAATTCCAGTGAACTGGAATTTAATTCCAGTTAATTCCAGTGAACTGGAATTTAATTCCAGTTCAATTCCGAACTGGAAATATTTCCAGTGAAGAACCCTAAATCATTGGCAAGTTGAAATTCAAATAGCCAGATATTATATCCTTAAATTCAAGAACCCTAAATCAAAATGAAAAAATTTAAAAAATTTCAAAATCCTAGAACAAGAACGAATGAACAATTAAAAAACTACAAATGAAAAACTAAAATATCAAAATCATATCCTAAAGGCCTAAAATCAAGAACATTATGCGTAAGTCAAGGCGGTAAGCTATAGGATATTAACTAGAAAAAGACTAAGAAAATTTACCTCCGCCATCAAGAGACTTTAGAAGCTGACCAGCACCAGCCAGTCGGAGATGAAGAGAGGTCAGACTTCAGAGTCGGAGATTTGCGTGAGAGTTGCGACGTGCGTGAGGTCGGAGTCGGAGAGCTGCGTGCGTGAAGCCGAGAGGCGAGAACTGCTCTGTCGTGGACTGCTCTGTCGTGGATTGGAGTCGACTGCCTTAGGGTTTGCCGGTTTGCCTAATATATTCCCAAATATATATATATATATATTTTATAATAAAAAAAAAAAAACCGATCGGTTTTCGGTTCGGTTCGGTTAAAAACCGAACCGAACCGATCGGTTTCTGCACATTTGGGACCGATCGGTTTTTCGGTCCATAACCGAACCGAACCGAACCGGCTCGGTTCGGTTCGGTTCGGTTCGGTTCGGTTAACCCGAACCGAAATGCCCAGGCCTATGCTCTACCACGTCCTCTTGCACATTTGAGGTATGCTTCTACACGGCGGACCGAGCGGAGCTGGTTCACAAGACTCATTCACCCTTTCTTACCGTGGTTCCGTCTTGGTGTGGTCGCTTGGTAGATGACTCTTTGGCCCTTAGTTGTGGCCCTAATTTCTCCCGGATCGGCGCCCTCTTGCGTAACCGCTCTAGGACGAACTTGGAATCGGCAAGTCGTCCAGCCGACCCTCCACTTTGAACAACTTCATCCCCTTACTTCCTTGGGAGCGAGGTCAGCCGCTTGTTGCACACGTTCCTCTTCGCTGTTAGGTTCTCCTTTGCTATGGTAACGTCACATGAACCTTGTCTTAAAGAGGCAACGTGGGAACCAGATATTGCATTCCTCCCACCAAGTGGGTCAGCGCCGTTGCTGCTTGTTGAATGGTGTGGACACTTGCTTGGAGTTCCACAGGCGGAGTTGGTGTTTTGGCCTCTGTTGCCCTCCGGCAGGACTGTGGTTGAGTTGGTCGTGGAGATCACGTGAGTTTATCAACCGGGCGTGTCCACTAGCGTTGCCATTGGGGTTGAGGTTGCGAGAACCATGAGCATTACTTGATCTAGACCATGCCATTACTTCAATTTGTTTCGAGAAAGATGGAAGTATGTCATAGCCTACTTGAGAGTTGATCTTAGGCTCTCAATGAAAGCACTAATTGACGATAATAGCGTTATCAAATAATATTTATGTGTTGCTGAGAGTATGTGATTGTATTGTTATGGTTCTGAGTACAAGCTTGTCAGTGTGCCCTTTTGCTGATACATGTGCTCAACTTTTATACTATACAGTGATAACAGTTACAATAGCACAACGACATCTTCATAAGTGTAACAACTAACTCCTCTCAATAAGTGGCAAGACTCCTTAGTAATTGTTGTGCGCTATCCTTCATAACTCCTGCTCTTTGATGAGGCGGTGCTCTAATAAGTGCATTGGACTTTGCATTAAGTGTATCATTCCACTTTGCTCTCTGCTTGACCCCTGACCGTTACTATCTAACTGCTTAATTACTTTGACTCCTTCATAGTAGACTAAGACCATTCTGGATCGGATCCAATACCTTGTCCAAATATCTAGTCAACGGTCGTTTTGTGAAAGTCTCATTCACTGCATTTTATATTTGATATTCAAAACTAATTTTTTCGTTTTTGGATTTTCTTTATTACTTTGTATTATTTTTTTTGGTGAAAACTTTGTATTATTTTTAATTAAATATGATATATTAAATTGTCGGTGTCATACAATTAAAATTTTCAAAAATAAAAATAAAAATCAAACTAACCCCCCTCCCCCCACCACACACACACCCCTCTAGTAAATTAGGTAAACAAAATATTTCAGATCAATAGAATATTAGACTAGGTTTAGATATTATATTATTATTATAGTATCCAAGTAAAGCTAGATAGTATAGTTTGATATAGTTGTTACAAAGTATTGATATTATATTTGACGAATTCTAAATACAATAATAATATTTTGAAATTAAAATACTTTTTCGTTGTTAAATTCATGAAATTATGATTACTTTATCTGCTATAGTTCAGGTAATTGCTAACCAAATAGTTGTATGTCTAGGTATCTATATACATATATAGATCATACTAGCAAGATAAGGATCAAATGCGAATATACTTCACCGTGCTGATGTGCGATCATACACCACAATATGTTCAGAAATGTATCAGAGTGAAATGTACAAATGCATCATTCTTGGACGTGCGGTCATGCACTACCAGGTACACATAAATGCACAATTTTGTGTTCTGAAATGCACCAAGATGAAATGCACAAATGCACCACACCTTGTGTTGCATTCTTGCATAGCTAATGATGCATGACTGCATGTCCGCACGGGAACTAGACCAATACTAGCAATATATATATATATATATATATATATATATATATATATATATATATATATATATATATATA
>CP025657.1:12533281-12557283 GCA_003576665.1 Ipomoea trifida
GGGGGGGGGTTTAAGTGGGGATAATAGTATCTTTTTCCATTTTTTTCTAAAGTGTGAAAACATTAGTAATCCTTGGCTAAATTGGTTTCCTATTTTTTTGGATTATCACCGTTGTGATTTGGAGCCGTGATTTTTTCATCATCGATCGAGTGTTCGTCCACGCAAAGCAATAATTTTTTTTCCACTCGTTTGTTTGAGTATAATATTGTCCATATTTGGATGTTGGTGTATATATACACATGTTTGGGTTGTACTGTTGTATGTTATGGTGTACGGGTTGTGCAACCCAGTGTTGTGAGTTGTGTTTTGTAGGTTGGTGAGTTGTGCATTAGTGCACTTAGTGTGGTGCATCGTAGCTAGGGCATTGGGATGTCTATCGTAGAACATTTTTACGGTGATTGAATGCACAATTAGAGTGTTATCGATGCACAACATTTGATATATTAATGCACAACTTCTAATAAGACTTATTTACCCCTAACTATATATTTACTAATATTTTAAAGGAATTTGTTTCCTTAATCTGCGTGATTTGTTCCTCTTAATCTCAGTTGTGCATTATTCTGATTTAATGGTCTAGATTAGTCCTCATGTCCTCAACTAAGGATATGCCTCATGTGAATCGAATCATATATATATATATATATATATATATATATATATATATATATATATATATTTTGATTTGCCTAACCCGGCCTGCTACGTACCTTGGTGCTAGGTTAGAAAATCTCAAATTCTCAAGCAATGCTATGTATATTCTGAGATTGATAATGGTTTATGTGAACAACATTAGTGTTATCAATTATAATATTATGTGGTGCGTGTTTTGCTTGACTTAGTTTCCTAGTTTACAGGAGTGTTTTGAGTTTTCTATTCATATAGGATTGTAATATTCTGTTGAATTCAATTAATCAATTCACCGATAATCTCATCTGGTATCAGTTAGCGTTAGGATCACTATCTTTCCTCCCCCACTCTAACGATGTCAACCAACTCATCTGAGAGAACGGTGACCGCTGCCGCCATTACTCCTTCGTCCACCACCAATATCCTATCCGTAGCTCACCATTTCGTCTCAATTAAACTAAACACTCGCAATTTTCTCTTCTGGCGCATGCAACTCGTGCTGTTTCTCCAAGGAAAATGCCTACTTGGCTTTGTGGATGTCACTCATCTGTGTCCACCGGTGACCATCCCCGTCGCGCCGGCATTTGGCAACACCGCCTCAGGTTCAACTTCTCTGGCCGCAGAACCGAATCCCGCATACGGTCCATGGATACAGCAGGATCAATCCATCCTATCGTTGATCATCTCCTCCCTCACGGACGAGGTGATGTATCTCGTAGTTGGCCGAGAAACCTCCCGAGAAGTCTGGTCAGCCATCACAGCGGCGCTTGGGTCCTCGACACGTGCAAGGTGTCTCAACCTCCTCGGCCAATTCCAGAGTCTCCGTCAGGGCAATAGCTCGCCGATGGAATACCTTGGTCGCGATCAACTTCTGGTGGAAGATCTCGCGTTGGCCGGCTGCCCGGTGTCGCTGGACGAGCAAAATCTATATGTCTTCCGTGGTCTCCGCCCGGAGTTCAGATCCATGGCGGCCTCCCTCACAGTTTCTGGCACTCCAGTAACAATTCCTCAACTCGTCGATTTTTTGCAGGCCCAGGAGTTCATCTTCTCCGATGACTTCTCCTCGGACTCTGGCATGGTTCACGGTGCGACTTCGGTGGCGCTGTTTGTTGGCAGAGAGTGGCGACAGAACGGAGATGGTGGCTGCGGGCAGTTTGCAGGTCAGCGAGGCAGTCGCCATGGCTGCAGAAGGACTGGTCGTGGTCAGGGGCACGACAACCGTCCAAGGTGCCAGATTTGCCGTTCGCTCGGTCACACTACAGTGTATTGCTACAAGCGATATGCCGCAACCTTCCGACGCAGGCAAAAAATCGTTGTGGCCGAAAACGCTGCGACCTCCACTGTTGCAGATACGTAGTTTCCGGATACCGGAGCAACGGCCCATGCCACACCTGATCCGACGATGATGGCCAGTTCAGATGACTACATTGGCGACGACGTTCTGTGGGTGGGAGATGGAGCAAGTTTAAGTATTTCCAGTGTGGGGTGCAACACTTCCATCCAAGTCTAAATCTTTATGTTTAACAATTATATTACATGTGCCAAAGTTGTCAGTTCTGTTATTGTCTGTGTATCGTTTTACTTTTTTGTTGTTGTCAAGGACTGCATCACCAAGGCAGTTCTTCTTAAGGGACTAACCATGGGTGGTTAGTACAGGCTGTCCGTTCCGCGTCACCATTTAGCCTTCTTGAGTGCTCGAGCCTCCTCCACTATTTGGCATAGTAGGTTGGGTTACCCACATGTGCAACTCCTCAAACGTGTCCTACCGAACCTCCCGGTCACAACAAATAAACGCAGTTCGCCGCAGTTATGCTTCGCGTGTCAGCTCGGGAAATCCAGTCGTTTTCCTTTAGATAGAGTTTTCTTGGGAAAATTGTAATTTTTGCCCCTCCATAATATGCCAATTATCAATTGAGGGACAATATTTACACCATTAAAATTCAGGGGTGACATTGATAATTGACATATTATGGAGGGGCATAAATTATAATTTTCCCTTATTTCTTCTAGCTCTAGTGTTTTAGATCTTTTGTATACAGATATTTAGGGGCCTTCGCCCGTTATTTCGATTTCTAGTTGTCGTTACTTTAATTTATTTGTAGACGAATGTACTCGTTATTGTTGGTTTTATCCCTTACGGGTAAAATCGAACATTTATAAAGTTTTCAACTCGTTTCGTGTGATGGTGAACGCCGATTCTCGAGTTCTATCAAGTGCATTCAATCTGATTTAAGGGGTGAATACCACCGATTGCATAAAACATTTGAAGACCTAGGGATTGTGCATAGGCAGTCATGTGCCTATACACATGAACAAAATGGTCGAGTTGAATGCCGCAATCGGCATGTTGTTGAAATCGGGCTAGCCCTACTAACTGAAAGTTCCGTCTCACTAAAATACTAGGATTTCGCCTTCGAAATTGCCACTTATCTAATAAACTGTCTCCCCTCATCTGCATTACAGTTTCAAAGTCCCTATTTTCATCTATATAACACTCCACCCACGTATACTTTTTATGAGTCTTCGGGTATAGATGTTACCCCTATATATCTTAGGCCCTATAATCGACACAAGGTAGAGTTCCGGTCCACTCCGTGTGTTTTCTTAGGTTACACACCGTCTTTTAGGGGTTACCGTTGCATGGATCCCAACACTGGGAAAATCTTTATCTGTCGGCATGTTCGCTTTGACGAAATGGTGTTTCCTTCTGCAGAATTGTCTAAACAGGAACACTTGAAGCTCCCGGACTCTATTGATCCATGGGAGACTAGTCCAGTGGTTTGTCAACAGATTTTTTCACCTACACCGGCTGAACCGGAGCAACCCTTGGCGCAAGCCGCACCGCTATTAGCAATAGAAGGGCCTTCTAATCCATATATCACTCAGACCCGAATCACACGTGCTCAACAACGAGGGCATACAATGCGGTTGCGCCACATGACTCGTGGCACGAATGAACAGTTTTTTGCTCTCACCGTCTCACCCAACCCTACTTGTTATTCGCAAGCGGTAGGCCACCCGCAGTGGCGTGAGGCAATGGACCAGGAGTTCAATGCGCTACTACACAACAACACCTGGCAGCTAATACTCCCGAAACTCGACATGAACATCATTGGATGCAAATGGGTTTTTCGCACAAAGCGTAAAGTTGATGGGTCAATTGAGCAATACAAGGCTCGCCTAGTAGCGAAAGGGTTCAACCAGGTTGCTGGTGAGGATTTTTTTTTGACACGTTCAGCCCCGTAGTCAAGCCCACTACGGTTCGTATGTTGTTTTCTCTTGAAGTATCGAATGAATGGACGCTACGACAACTGGATGTTCATAATGCGTTTCTCAATGGGCACCTATCCGAGACAATGTTTATGAAGCAGTCTCCCGGGTATGAGGATCTGACACACCCGGACTATGTTTGTCATCTACAGCGGTCGTTATATGGGCTCAAGCAAGCTCCGCGGGCATGGTTTAAACGCCTACACGACTTCTTACAATCGATGGGCTTCCGAGCATCCAAGACTGATGTCTCGTTGTTCTACTACACCATTGACACCTCGAGGGTTTTCTTATTGGTCTACGTATATGACATAATCATGATGGGTAACAATGCCTCACTAGTCGATGATCTGCTACGACGCCTGTCATCTACCTTCAAAATTAGAGATTTGGGCCCCCCGGCGTTCTTTCTTGGTATTGAGACTTTAAGTGTGGACACTGGGTTTGTTCTGTCGCAGCGTCGCTATATGGTTGACATTCTGACTCGGGCCGGCATGCATGACTGCAAACCCTTAGCCACTCCAGCTGCGGTTACTCAAGCTGTTTCTCCGTCAACAACTCTATTTGACAATCCCACAAAGTACCGCCGGATAGTTGGAGCACTCCAGTACCTGACGATCACTCGCCCGAATCTGTCTTACGCGTTTAATCGTTTGTGTCAATTCATGCACTCTCCTACTGAGGATCATTGAAGCCTACTCAAACGTGTGTTACGGTATGTCAAAGACACGGTGGACTATGTGCTACTTCTGTCTGCGTCCTCATCTTCTGATATTCACGCTTTCTCGGACTTGGACTGAGCCGGATGTCCGGTAGACAGAAAATCAACCAGTGGGTATGCAGTTTATCTTGGTAAGAACATGATCTCCTGGATCTCTCGCAAACAGTGCACTGTGGCACGCTCTTCAACAGAGGCAGAATATAAAGGTCTTGCTGATGCAGCAGCGGAGGTCACCTGGGTTGTTTCACTATTAAAGGAATTGGGTCTTCACTCGGGTACTCCGGCAACGCTTTGGTGTGACAATCTTGGGGCTACATATATGGCTGTTAATCCAGTTTTTCATGCCCGCACGAAGCATGTTGAAATTTACTATCATTTTGTTCGCGACAAGGTGGCCTCAGGAAAGTTCAGAGTTAGCTTTGTATCGACGAAGGAACAACTTGCAGACATTTTCACCAAGCCGCTACCAGCACCGCGGTTCTGCGCTCTTCGGGACAAGCTCAATGTCGTCAACAGTCAACCTTGCGCTTGAGGGGGTGTGTGAATAATATTAGTGTTATCAATTATAATATTATGTGGTGTGTGTTTTGCTTGATTTAGTTTCCTAGTTTACAGGAGTGTTTTGAGTTTCCTATTCATATAGAATTGTAATATTCTGTCGAATTCAATTAATCAATATAATTCACCGATAATCTCATCGTTTAGATTAGGAGCAGTGGGGTTTCTCCGCAATTATTATACGGTGGAACATGTTCCACACAGTCGTGTGGACAATGGTTCTAAAACGGCGCCGTTTCTTTAAGTGAAGAAACAACAATCGTTATATTTTAACAAATCATGTATTCTGGTGTGTTCATAATAAATTAAAACCACAATGTATTTAAAATGAAACTGAATAACTTGTCTCTCATGCATATTGTATTTATATTATCAAATGGAACTGTAATTGAATTGAAATGATATTTAGTTGTGTTGAAGTGAAACTACAGTATGTATAAAATGAAACTGAATAATATATCTCACATATTGAGTGTATATTGTCAAATGAAACTGTAGTTGAAGTGAAATGATACTTTAGTTGTGTTGAAATGAAATTACAGTATGTATAAAAAGAAACAGAATAACATGTCTCACATATTAAATATATATTGTCAAATGAAACTGTAATTATATCAAAATGATACTTTAGTTGTGTTGTAATGAAACTTTAGTGTATATAAAATGAAACTGAATAACAGTTTCACATATTTGAGTGTATATTGCCCAATATAATGAAACCATATATAGTTGAATTAGAATTATAATTTAGTGGTGTTGTAATAAGACTACAATGTGTATAAAATGAAATTCAATAACAGGTCTCACTGTAATAAGATTACTGTATGTAGGTATAATGTAAAATGAAACTGTAGTTGAAACAAAATATAATGAAACTTTAATTAATTTATGCTGTAATGAAACTACAATGTATATGAAATGAAATTAAATATTTCATACAAACAGAACTAATTACACGAAACGAGTGTATTTTCTTTTCATTAAAATAAACGCCACGATTTTGAACCATCTTCCATAGTAAAATTTTCCTTTTCTACGCCATATCGATCACTTTTTGTCCTCCCAACTAGACAGTAGAGTAATGGTTCACATGTTGTCAGTAGTCATGGACCAATGTGAGGGTGTGTCATGAGTAGTTGAAAATTTTTTATTTTGATTTTTTTTTTTTTTTTTTTTTTGCTAGAGTTTTGATTTTTCTTAAATATATAGCATCTTGAGTTTTGTCTTTTTCAAGTAAAAAGAGAATTTTCCTAAATGGCTAAATTAATCCTTAAATTAGTCACAATATAGTTAGTTATTGCACACGGCACATACAATACATATATCGACTGGTCACGAAACCAATGAAACACAAAACAAAAAAACAAGAACCATGTGCCATTTCTTAACATGTCTTGTGTGCTACATACCGTGGACTATGTACATCTCATTATTACACTGTTTTCCCATTTCCAGGAAATGTGGTTTTGTGTCCTCACTCTAATTGCCTAGCTAGTTGCTGGCCTGTAGGGTGTGGTCTGTAGATTAGTTTTTGTTTTCAGCAATTTGGGCATTGGCAATTAAGGCATTTATGCATGCAAGGACCACAGTATAAATGCTCCCAACTTGTGCAGTACGTTAAGCTGTGTGATTCATGTGCTCCTAAAAGGTTGAATTCCTAATCCCAAGGAACAAATGCCCCACACTTCGGTCCGACAGGGCATGCGGGAGGATGTAAGTCATGGTAATTCAGTGGCTCAGTGAATAGAGCCAAATGTAGGTGCACACAAATATTCTGTCCACTTTAAATATAATTTTCCCACTGCCACTGCCGAGCTTCGAACCTAAATTTCTTGCCGTTGTTTTCGCTTTTCATTTAACTCTTTGTCAGACAAACATGAAATATCACCTAACCTTAACTGTCCGAGGAGAGAGACTTCAAAGAACGTACAGTGGGGGTGTGGGAGTGGGGAGAGATGGTGTTATTGTGCTTCAATCCAGATATATAATAATTGGCTGGTGTTCGAGTGTAGTTATATGAAGCATACTAATAGTACATATACAGTAACATTGAAATGAAAGACGACACATGTCAATTATATCGAAAGTTTTGTTAAATAATTTGCTAGCTAACAATAAGATTCTAAGTCTAGTCTTTGTGAGAGATGTCTATTGGTTGAACTTTGCCCAATAAATTAAAGGAAATAAGGGAAGTGTCATGCCATTTACCTGTAACATATAGCATATTAAAATTTCACGGGCTTTCTTGTAATTTATTTGTGATGGATAGTGTATTAAAATCTAATGTACACTAAACAATAGTGTTATGCCATTCACCTATGACATATATCATATTTTGAAATATGATATTATATAATATGATATCAATATATAATCTCATATAACCTAGAGCAAGGAATTTATTCATCCTTAATCAAATAATCAAATATAAGAGCTCAAGCATTGACTTTAGAAATGAAGTAGTCTTAAGTCTTTGTCTAATGATAGAAATCTAAATTTTACCTCTTTAATGCTAAAAAGCTCAAAAGAATTTTTTTTATTTTTTATTTTTGCAAACAAAAGAATCTTGTTTTTATTAGTTTGTCCTAAACTTGAAGAGCCATGTGAAGGTTCACATGTGTTGGTTGATCTTTATATATCCACTCACTCAACAATTTGTTTCCTTCTACATTTTTTTTTTCTTTTTGGTACAAAGTGCCTATCATCCTTGACAATAAATCATGATAAAAAGGTACTATTGATGCTTCCCTTTTTCTGAAAAAAAAAAAATATCATTACCAAATCATCACTTTATAAGTGCTATTTTATTTTTCCTTTACAAATGAAGATGAAGGAATAAAACTTATAATAAATATTTAGGACATTGAAAAATAATTAATAAGATTAGCAAAAACAGTTTTATACTGTTCGGAAAACATCACACACATGAAGGCTATGAGGAAGATAAGAATATAATGATTACCCAACATTTAATTTACGTGTTTATTTGCTTCCATCTGAGTGTGATTAATGGAGCAAAATTAATTATTCCGATCATCTATATTAAAAAAGTTAGAATCCTAGATAGTTTAAATTAACAGCTAGTTTATGACCCTTATATCTTTTAGATAAACGCTAAGTCTTAAAAGACACGTACTCTTTTAATTTATACACTTAATTTCTCCCAAAAAAAGACATAGTATGTGGAAGATCACTTACAATAATCGAGTAATATAGCTTCACTAACACCCAACTTATACAAACAAATTAAAACCCCCAAGCAATTCCCCTCTTTCATCTTGAATAACACCACTTGCCCAAGTCTAGTCTTGCTTGACAGCCAAACAAAACCAACGTTACGTTGTGATGCAGCCCAGAATTTCCGCCAATTCAAGTCCATAGGATCAAACTGATACGGAGTACCATTTGTTTTCCCTTTTACCACACTTACAAATTAAAATATTTTTGCTGTAGAAAACTGACCTCAATTTATGTGAACCTCTCGAAATAAATTTGCCAACATTATATATATTTAAGCTTTTATCGTCTTGACAACATTAAAAATTTTGAAATTTATTCTAGAAAATGGTGTGTTTAAATGTGTGAATTACGTTGTGAAGATGCCTAATTCCACTTTGTCGACTAACAAAAAAGATTTACATCATTTCTTTGTCGATAGTCAAAAGACGACAATGCAGAATGGCTTTACTTCTTCTGGTGACTTGCTTAGTGACAAAGTAAGGCACTTGTCCAGTTGTCCTGTTTCTTCTCTGGAGATGAATGCATGGCTGTGCCCTTTATTAGTCGTTATCTTAGTGATGAGGAAAACTCGGAGTCACTATTTAAGATTATGTATTAGGTAAATTCTATTTGTGTGATCTTAGTCCGTACAGGATAATAGGTTGCTTCTGCACTTCTGCAGAGAATAATCAAACGTGTAACTTGTAATTATCAAGCCAGCAGCCTAATCAACTTGGATCGAGTTGCCTAAACCTTCATATGCTTGTGTGTATAGGGACAGATTTCAGTATCAATGTTCTTTGTGCTACCATGTCTAAAAAGGAAACAATGAGACAACTTTTGAAGGAATCACATTTTTTCGCTTAGCTTTCTTTCAATTACTTGATATGACTAAAATATCTCTACTTTCTATTTTTTTTCTATAGGAAATTAACCACCGAATACATTAGTACTGATATAATTAGATTTCAACTACTGAGTTGAATACTAAGAAGGTGGTTTAGTGTCCAATGCTGACTAATTTATACTGTGCAACGGTTATTACCTACCACTCAAATTATGATTGAATTGAATGGCTTTAGGCAACCTTGTTACAAACTTTGCTCACAAAAGGCGAAATTCTCAAGTCCTAAAGTTCCTATATTCCAAACTAACAAAATAGTAAATGAACAAATCATAATTTATAATAAGAAAAAATTGTAATTTATGTCCCTCCATAATATGCTAATTATCAATGTCAGTCCTGAATTATTAGTGGTGTAAATGTTGCCCCTCAATTTTTAAAAGCAGTACATATATTGCCCCTCCCGTATCGACAGGAGGTGCAATATTTACACCACATGAGGGGCAGTATATGTACTATTTTTGAAAATTGAGTGATAATATTTAAGCCACTAATAATTCAAGAGTAACATTGATAATTGACATGTTATGAAGGGACATTCTTTAATAATAATTTAGCAGCCTAATAGGTAAGAGAATCCGCATTTGATATCCACAAAGAACCCGGCCATGTCATTGTGTGAAACTCTCACACTACAATTAACAAAATTCAACTCAATATCTTTGCTCATAATCTACTATTCAAGAATCAGCTTAATTATCCGCATACTAACCTTATCATCTACACATGCACTTTTGTTTGTTGGAATTGAATGGCCGCCTCATATGTCAAGAAAGCACTCATCACATGCAACTATGCAAGCGTGACAGTTGTGATATCTTAGCCTCAACCAGTGCCAAAAACCACTAACGTTAAATAATCTTAAATTATTAATGAAAACAATTCGGTTTCTTTTTAAATAAGATTTTTAAATCCCGTAAAGTGAATTGAGCAATACAATAATTTATCAAGATCAGAGTTCCAAAACAGAGAGAAAAAAAAAAGGTGCTAGAATCCCACCTCTCAAATGATTCTCCTTTAGTGAGTTTCTTCCTTGTCACTATTCCACTTTACTTAATTGTAGATATAAACTAGTTTTACTAGTAGCCCCAATTTATCTTTTTTATATTTACATTTGATTAAAAAAATATTTGAAGATAAATGTGATTGAAATTTCATGGAAAAGAAATTATCAAAACTATTTGATTTCATTATTTGGTCAGTGAAAAAAGAAATTACTATGAATATTAATTTCATTATTTGGTTGGATTTGAAATTGTAAAGAATAATGATTATAAAGATCAATATGTCTTTAGAGAACAACAACAACAATAACAAAAAAAAGTTCGGGCGAAGCCATTACAGAACGAGTAGTTTGTACTCATCAAAAAAAAAAAAAAACAACAACAACAATAATACGAATAAAAAGGGTAATTAAGAAAGTTTTATGATGGCGAAATTGTCTTATTACCATGTGGGCAAAGAACTTTTTCTTTATATGTGAGAACTCTATTTCCATTGGAAAATAAATTTCATGAACCAAACAAAAGAAAATAACATTTTCTTCAAATTTTAAGAAATTGAGTTCTTTGAAAAACTTTTTTCATCCAATCAACAGGTCACAGGTGGTAAGTCTTTAGGATGGAACAATGAAGTCGTCTTAGGACAACACTCGAGACAACACACTGCTATTGTTTTGTGCTAGTTGAAACAACAACCAATTAAAGGTGGTGACAACTTGAACAACGGTCCCCAACCCTTGATCTTTCACATCCCGTGTGGATCAACATGTTGAATTGTAGTCATTCCACATTTGACCTGGGACTATAAGAGTAGTATTCAAAGGTGACCAGTTTTTTGTCTGACCTAATTAAAAGAACTCTTTTAATGACATTGTTGTATATTCATGAATCTAATTAAACTCTCAAACTTTAATTTTTAGTTATATGATTAAAATTGTATAATTTAACGTTAGACGGGATAATGTCATAACGGTAGAATTTTACTTGGCAATGGTAATAATATATGTACTATGTAGTTGGCCTGTTTCTTCTTAATTTGGAGATGAATGGTTGTGCCTTCAGATTAGTCTAGTCAATTTAGTTGAGTTAATAATAAAAATTTAACTTTTCGGTATTAGTCATTTTTTTTTAATGAACAACTATAACACCAACATACATATAGTCGTTATAATTTCATCGTCTAACATAAGCTTTAGGCACGACCTTTCTTGCTTAAACATTCACACGCTTGTGTGCATATTGAGAAAGATTTCGGTGTTTCTATCTTTTGCGTTGTCATGTCTAAAATAGAAATTAAATAGTGAGACAATTTTAAAAGAAACTATATATTTTTTTCATTCTTTGATCTTTTCAACCATTTGATATGACTAAAATATCTCCACTCTTTTTTGCCTAAACCTTCACACTCATATGTATTTAGAGAAAGGTTTCAATGTCATTGTCTTGGGTGCCGCCATGTACAAAAAGAAAATAATGAGACAATTTTAAAAGAAATTACCTTTTTTACTCCTCTTTTTAATCACTTGATATGACTAAAATATCTTCACTTATTCTATTTTTAGCTCCAGTACTAATATAATTAGATTTCAACTACTGAATTGAATATTAATAAGGTGGTTTAGTGTCTAAGGCTGACTAATTTATACGTACTGTGCAACGGTTATTACCTAAAACTCAAATTATGATTGAATTGAATGGGTTTTAGCAACAAGGGCAACGTTACCAACCTTATCATCTACACATGCACTTTTAGATTTGTTTGTGGGAATTGAATGTTAAGAAAGCACTCACATGCAAGGGTGACAGTTGTGATGTCTTTAGCCTCAACCAGTGCCAAAAACCACTAACTTTAAATAATTGTTAAATTATTTATAAAAATAATTTGGTTCTTTTTAGTTATGATTTTTAAATTCCGTACAGAAAATTGAGCAACACAATTTCTATTAAGAGTTGGAACAAAAAAAGGGTGCTAGAATACCACCTCTCAAAATCTCAAATGATTCCCCTTTCTTGAGTTTCTTCCTTTTCACCATTCCACTTTACTTGATCGTAGATATAAACTCGATTTGCTAATAACTTGTGATTTACCTTTTGCGCTAAGTCTTTAAGATTAAAAAGGTGGCACGTTTTTGGACAACAATCGAGACAACACACAGTTGTTTGCGCTAGTTGGAACAACGACCAATTAAAGGAGGAGGCGGTCTGGACAATGGTCCCAAATCCTTCATGTTATTGTTTCACCTCCTGAGTCAATTGGCATACTGACTTGTAGTCATTTCACATTGATTTGGAGATTAAAACAATGTTGTTCAGAGGAGATAAGCTAAGCTGAGCACACATTTGACCAACATAATTTGTATTTGGCCTATTATTCAAAGACAACTCTTTTAAAAGGCATTACTTATACACAAAGACAAAATTCTTTCGCCCTCGACTCAACATGATAGTGGAGAGGTAAATCATAGTGACGGACCACAAGAAGTCCGTCATATTGGATTTAACTCTTGCACTGCGACCTATAGTACTGCTTGATGTTGTGTCCTTGTCTTCAATCTATTATCCATGAGGCTAGAAATCAACGATTTTAAGACTGTCATTGTCCCTACAAATTTAGCATTGACAATGTGACATGACAAGAGAGAGAAATATTTTTTATTTTATTTTAGACTTATGTGTATTGACAAGGGAGAGAGAATTTGGCTAAATTAGCAATAAGATATGCCATGATGCACCTTTTGTTTACTTTTTTATTTTGATTATTTATTTTAATATCATTTTATTATTATATTTATAATATAATAAGAAAGTGAGACCCATTTTTTAAAGTGAAAGAAATTTGCAGGGATGCAGAATAAAAAGGGTATAATTTGTAAATAGCATAATGCAGATTTCTATTACATGTACTTCCAAATTCTACTCCCTCACTTTTATTCCATATATGATGTGACAAACAAAGATATAATATTTTTATAATCCTAAGAAAAGTGTCTACATAAAAAATTTGTGAGAATGAAAGAGTAGAAGTTGGAAATAAGAATTAGAGTAGATGTAGTATTCGATCTCCTTAATAGCATGTCTGTATACACTTGAGTGTGAACTCCAACCTTTGTAATTAAAGGAGTATATGATTAAAATTGCATAATTTAACGTTAGATGGGATAACGGTGCAATTTGACTTGGCAATGGGAGTAGTATATGTACTATGGTGTTATCATCAAGGCACAAACCCCCAAAACCAATGGCTTCTTTCTGTAGTTTCTTCCTCTCCATTCTCTCTGTTCTCTCATTTTTGTTTCCCCTCATAACCTCATCCCCCACCACCGCCACCACCGCCATTACTCTCCCTCTCTCCTTCTTCAACACAAACCCTGACCAAGATCCAACCCAAAAGTTGACCCATTTTGTCTCCCTGTCCTTGGCCAGAGCCAAACACATCAAGAATTCCCAGAAATCTTCCACCACTCCATTGTACCCTAAAAGCTATGGCGGATACTCTATTTCACTCAGCTTTGGAACTCCCCCGCAGACCTTGCCGTTTATTATGGATACCGGAAGCAGCTTTGTTTGGTTCCCTTGCACAAAAAGGTACCAATGCAGAGACTGCAGTTTCAAAGGCACAGCTTCGATTACTCCTTTCATGCCCAAATCTTCTTCCTCTGCTAAGATTCTCGGCTGCGCCAACCCTAAATGCGGTTGGATTCACAGCGCCAGTGTGGAGAATCGCTGCCAAGATTGCCGGCCGCCGTTCGCCGGAAAAACTTGCAATCAGATCTGCCCGCCGTATCTGATTCTCTACGGCTCTGGCTCCACCGGCGGCCTTGCTCTGGTTGACACCCTGGATTTTCCTCAGAAGAAAATCCCGGGTTTTGTGGTGGGTTGTTCCGTCTTTTCCGCCCAACAACCCGCCGGAATCGCTGGGTTCGGCCGCGGCCGCGCTTCCCTGCCGGCACAATTAGGACTCAAGAAGTTTTCATACTGTCTTGTCTCGCACAGATTTGACGACAGCGGCAAAAGCAGCGCGTTAGTTATGGAGACCGGCGAAGATTCCGGCGATAAAATCGGGAACCTGAGCCGTACACCGTTGCTGAAAAACCCTCAGGTGGCCGGCAGAGACGCATTGTCAGTGTACTACTACGTTAACCTGAGGAAAATCACCGTGGGAGACCAAAAACTGAAGATCCCATACAAGTACCTCTCGCCGGATTCGCAGGGGAACGGCGGCGCAATCGTGGATTCCGGCACCACCTTCACATTCTTGACCCACGACGTATTCGAACTCGTCCAGAACGCGTTCCTCAGTCAAGTGAAAACCTACCCGCGTGCCGGAAAACTGGAGAGCATTACCGGGCTGCGCCCGTGCTTCAATATCTCCGGCCACCGCACAATAGACATGCCGGATTTGAAGTTCCATTTCAAGGGAGGCGCAGAAATGGCGCTGCCACTAGCAAACTACTTCACCGTTGTCGGAACTGACAGCGTCTGCTTGACTTTGGTGACGGACAACTTCGGCCCGGAGTTGCCCGCCGGACCGGCGATCATTCTCGGGAATTTCCAGATGCAGAATTTCTACGTGGAGTATGATCTGAAAAATGAGAAGTTGGGATTCCGGCGACAATTATGCAAGTGATTCTGGAAAAGAAAAGTTTAGGGGCCCAAACCGAATTATGCAATTCTCTTAGCCTTGTTGTTGTAAATTTTATTTTTTATTTTGAAAAATTACATTTTTAGTCCTCGGTTATACCCGAAATAAGACTTAAATCCTGAGTTATATACATAAACATTTTAACTCCTAAGTTATATATGAAGTGATGATTTTATTTCATGATGGCTATTTTTGTCACTAATATATTACTTAATAAAGTGACAAATTTGATCTTTCAAGAACTAAAATATTATTTACATAACTTAGTGGTTTAAATGATCAGGCATATAATTCATACTACTAAGTCTGAACAAGATATATAACTGGAAAATAAATACAAATTTTCCTTTTATTTTTATTTCTTTTTACTTATGGTTAACACCACAGTCGATTGGTAAATTTTTTGCCAAAATAACAAATACTCCCTAATAAAGATAAAGAAAACAAGAAATTGCCGAAGTTGACAACATTTGGTGTTAGTTGGGGAATTTTAATAATTTTATTGGTGGAATTAAGGAGCTTTCGACAGCTTTGGTGTTAGCTGTAATATGATGTGAACTGTGAAGTCTAATGTTAAAGCTACCTTTTTTTTTTTCTTCTCGTTTTACACTATTGATATCTGTATCTCACAAAATTAGGCTAATTTATCAAAAATTCTATTGCCCTGAACGCCTCTAATGTTACAACTAATTTTTGTTTTTGTTTTTTTTTTTGAAAAGGATTGTTTTTGTTTTTGATTGCATGTGACATTCAATATCCTTAAAATTGTAAAACTAATTTGAATTTAACCTAATCACACTCGTCTAGTTTGTTCTTACTAAAACAAAATCATTATAGGCAGCTTTAATTTTGATTTACAGAATATGATTGAATTATAAGAAAAGTGTTTTTGTGCCCCCACTTTACTAACACTTTCCATGTGCACTTTTGGCCCATAAAGCCAACTGTACTAGTAAAGTTTTAATTAATGCAATCTTCATAGATAATAAATAAGTATATCCAACCCTACGGCCCTAATGTGTAATATAATCTTAGCTCATTCCCCAAACACATTGCATTTAGATTTTCTTGACTTTTTTTCATGGATGACTAAAGGCCAACAGTTAATTCGTGGTCCGTGATCCACACAATTGTGTTGACCACGGTGCATAAACGGCGTTGTTACGTGCAGTTTTTTTCTCACACAATTCACTGCAACATACATTTTTATAACTCATAATGTACAATATTCTAAAGCATAATGTATATTATTTTAACTCATAAAATACATTATCTCACCCCAAAATTTTATTATTTTAACACTAATATACATTATTTCAACACATAAAGTACATTATTTTAATACACAATGTACATTATTCTAACATATAAAGTACATTATTCTAACTCATAATTTGTCACTAAAGGCAATGACCTTATAGAGTTATAGCCTAGCCGCTTAAGGTTTTTTTTTTTTTAATGTAAATATGATTTTATCTGTTTTTAGACTAATTTGAATTATATCAAAATCACAATTATAAAGTTTATAACTTTTACTTGAAAATGCCATATTCAAAACTTTTTAACATACCGCATCTTTTTATTTTGAGTTATAGCAATTAACAAGTTTTTAGAAATTTCGTAATGCATTGTGCTCGGATACTATGTGTTATGATACTTACAAAGGATTAATCTTAATTTTTGTTATTTAACATTTTAACTATTATGTTTTCTCACTTCTAATTTTCATTCAAAAATTGATTAAAAGCCTTTTAGAGAATTAAAAGTGTACATTTGTTACTTTATGATAGTTAAGAATTATATTAAATTTAATCAATTTTGATTAAAAGTGAAAAATATATAATTATTGAGCTACAAAGGTTTAACCTTGGTTAGTTGAGTTAAAATGAAATTAACTTGCTCCAAAAGGAGTATGTAGCCAAGTAGGTAGAACATGATTTTTGTATTTAAATAGGCTAAAGTGTCATCCCGCACCATGAACCATAAGCCATTGTTCATGCCGCACTCTGTACTTTCATAAGTGATTATTCGATCCACAAACCATTAAATTTTTTTCGCCTAGAACTTTTTGTAGGTTGCTTACAGGTAACCGGTACTAATATGCTGATATGTAATTATTAATTAATTAATTAATTAATTAATTTATTTTGTAAATACTTGCCCTGATCTGTTGCTTTGCTAGACGAGGGGAGAGACCAACTTCCATTGTCGCATCTCAGCCTGCCGGTTATTGTCGCCAGAAGAGAGCTGTTCATCTGCCGGAGTTCGCCACCTATTCGCCGTCGATTAATGCCGTTTCCTCATCTCGTCCGATCCACTACTGCTGCTTTGATGTGTCCGAGAAGGTGGTGGCCTGACAGGAAAATTGCACAACAAACTTAACAATGATGTAGTCCAGGTATATTTTATTTTTAATTAAAATCAATAAGCCACATCAGCTAATAACCTATGCCATGTCATCATAGTAACCTGGAAACCTGCAAAAAGTTCTAGACGAAAAAAATTTAATGGTTTGTGGATCGAATAATCACTTATGAAAGTATAGGGTGTGGCATGAACAATGGCTTATGGTTCATGGTGCGGGATAACACTTTAGCCATTTAAATATCATGAATTTGGTTATTACTAATATTTTCTTAATTGAGCATGTTGCATGCGGTTGAGTTTGATTTACCAATTCTTAATAATTTATTATTATTATTTAAATTTTTAAAAATTATTTTAGAAAGTTGTATTGATATGTCGACTTTAGAAGCCTTGGAGGCTTGGAACGCTTTGTGTTGAGAGATTATATCTCTACCATATATATACTAGTAGTTGCACCTGTGCGATGCACAGACATTTAATATATACTAAAAATTAAAAATAGTTAAAAAAAAAAAGAATATGATAGTATATAAATGAGATGTTACTATAATGAATTTGTATATTAAAAATTTGAAAATATGTGGTAATACGGTTTGATAGTTATATTTACCTTCAGTAAGGGCACTAATTGGTGTATTATTTGTAGAATAATTACCGACTTCACTGTTGTTTCTCAGAATAGCATTATTACCAACTGGCATGGTTGAAAAAATCGCTAGGCACTCCTCGAGCGCTCGGGGAGCGCCTAGGACGCCTAGGCGGGGATTAATCGTCGCCTAGGCGCCCGTGTATTATTTTATTTTATTTTTTATTTTTAAAAGACTAATAATTATAAACTATATAATACTTTAATAGTTAATACTAAAATATTAAATATTAAATATTAACCTTAAAAATATCTAGAGTTTGTACAATTTAGGGTTATTTCACTCAAAACGATGTTGTTTTTAGTGAAATAACCCTTAAAAAAAAAGAATAATAGTTAATCGTCAGACTTGGCGGCCTAGGTGGTCGTTTAGCCAGCCAGCCGACTAGACCACCATTTAAGGTGATACGCTAGGCGGTCGACCGGCGCTTAGGTGGGATTTTTGCAACACTGCCAACTGGTGAAATATCATTGCAAAGATTTGATAAGGGGGTATTTTTATCATTTTCTGCAATTAACGAAAAACATGAATATAAAACAATATTCTTTTTAAAAAAAAATAAAAGGAACAAAAAAAAAATAATAACATTTTTCAAAAAATAAAGGTATACGTAATAAATATAAACTATCATTTATATGATATATGTTAACATAATATGGAACACAACAAATTTGTAATTAGGAATTTATATTCAGATTAAAAGCAAGTGTATGATATAACAACAAATATAAAAGATAAAAATTTGTATTCATCATATACCTATAACTAAATTCAGGCCCACATAAAAAATAATATAGTGCACAAATGTAGGCCGAAGATTACATACATTCAGCAGCCCAAACAGCAGCCCATGACCCGACCCATCTTTGGCCATATAAAAGAAATCTCAGCCTCTTCTCCACCTAAATTGGCTGTTCTTCTACGCTGGTAACATTCAGCGACAACTACCTCTCGATCTGTCCGAGAGAATCCCTTCAGTCCTACCCTCTGATCTGTTTTCAAATATGTAGTTATTCCTCTAAATCCACAGCCTTTCTCAACTCGATTTGTTTCTACTACTTCATATTCCATTCATAGATTGGTTCTAAAAGTTGTGGAAGTTTTCGACCTTTAATTTCGACTACGGTCCTACGATTTCGCCGATCTCACCGTAAACCTAGAGTGAAAGGTTCTTGAGGCACGGATTATAGGTCATGTACGGAACTATTCATGCAGCAACGGGGCAAATACTGTATAGCTAAGTCTACTTCCCTAAATCAAATTCTTATAAGTCTACTGTATAATATTATATGTTGTTAGTCTATGTACCTATGGCTTCTCAATTCAGTAAAGAGAATGAATTCAATAGTATATTGCATAACAGAAAGTTGTAGTTATTCATTTTTTCCTTCAAATTGCTTTTTTTTTTTTTTTTTTTTTTTTTTTTTTTTTTTACCATTATATAACAGTTTAAATAGTGTGAAATTCAAATATAAATTGTTAATGTTAGTATGTTGGATTTGTAGTTTCAATAGTTCCATACGCATTTTTGGCATATGTTTAAAAAAAAATTAGCATATATGGTCAACCATATGTTGAGTTTCTGACTTGTCCAATTTTAGTTTGACTTTTTTATGGCTCAGTTTTAGCAATTACAATAGTTTATCGCATAATACTCTGTTGTAGGTTTTTAATTTTCCTTTAATAATGTTTTTTTTAAACTTTAAAATTGAAACAATGTGTATGATTGATTTATGCCTCAGTTTTAGCATTAGAAATAGGTTTTTGCATAATACTCAGTTGTAGGTATACAATTTTCCTTAGGTAACGTTTTGTTTTTTAAACTTTAAAATTGATGCAGTGTATATGGTTGATTTATGCCTCACTTGTAGCAATAAAAATAGTTTATTGCACAATACACCTTTGTACTTTATAAATATTCGTCAATAAATTTTTTTTTTTTGGTAACCTTTATAATTGATGCTGGTGTGGAAAAAAAGCTTTATTTGTTAATGTTACTGTGGTAACCTTTTACTGAAAATATATATCAATATATTTCTGGTTCTTTCATTCTTCTGTTGTATTTGATGGTTTTATCTAAATATCATAGTTGTCTATCAAAAGTAACAATTTGTATTTGGATACATGAGGTTGTATAGAACAGAAAATTACACAAGTTTAAAAAAAAAAACTAAGGTAGCCTGGTACATAAGTTTTCAAATAACTAAGATAGCCTGCTTCTACAGGAATGTTTAGCTTCACATATTGGCTGTTTCATGTGACAGGGTGATATCCTCCTATCTTGGTTGCATTAGGTCCATAGATTGCCCTCCATACAGTTAAGTGTACTGTTACACCCCATCCTGCAAACAGTTTTAAGAAGACAGGGAGAATACAAAGTAGAAATATACATATTTTTGGTCAAATCAATAGCATCAATAGCATAAGTTGAATAGCATTTAATAAAATAGGTTCACCAATGAAAAGGTGATAATAGTCAGAAAACCTTTCACAAAACATTTTCAAGTACCATTGTCAGAACTAAACGAAACAAACCACCCCAAACCATAATGTCGGCTAAAAGCATGGCAGCAACAACTGTGTCCAATAGCACTCACACAGTGCTATTTAACCAAAAATTAACAGTTCATCATACAAAGTTCAGGTAGGGTGCCCAAAAAAGTATAACAAAGCAAACACCAAAGTTTTCAAACTTAAAATACAGTTTCTCCTGTTTAATATTAGTAAACTTGGACTTTTTGATCTTATTTGATGAAGAGAATTGATCCAGGAGGCATCTCTTGGCAGTATCACTGTCCTCACAATCAACCACTTTTTGTTTCAACTCTTGTGTACTTGTTGGACAATTAACCTCATCACCTATCGAAGCTTCGTGAAAATACAAAAAAATAACTAAAACTACTTAGGCATAGAAAACAAAAACAGTGAATACCCTTAGAAAAATGAAAAAGTATTAGGGCAGTACCATATCTGATTCCTGAGATTCTTCTTCATCATCTTCTATCATTTTGGACATCAAATCTTTTTCCTGGTCATCACTTAATCTCTGACAGTATGTAGAAACCAACAACTCATCCCTTAAGACTCTAGTGACAGTATGAGATGTAATACCATCATCCAGAAACTTCAATGCCTTAAGAAAATTTTCATCTTGTTGCAGCCCTTTGTTCCAACTGGGTGTCAAGCATGAGATGTAATACCATGACTACCATCGTCCAGAACCTTCAATGCCTAGAATCTCTGCTGGAACATAGACATCACCATCCTACAGCATATAATCATGTAAGTGGTTAAGTATGTTGTAAATTAATTATTTGGTAGGCGGTAGTAGAGCATTACAGTAAATAATTTAAAGAGTTGTAGTATACCTCTTGTTTAACTAACATATCAGAAATAGAAGAAACAACAACAGAACCACTACTAAAATCAAACAGTCCTGTTGACTGGGACAAAACTGTTGCAGTACTGATACTGCGAACAAGACTGTGAACAGTTGATAACCTAAATTCAGTAAAACCAACCACTTAGCACAGTTTAATAATGTTAGGATTGCAGGTGTAAGAAGAACGGAAATCAATAGTCTACATATTGATTACTTACTTGGGATGAATATATGCTCCCTGTTAGCATAAGGAAACCAAATAATACAAAAAACATTAGAAACAAAAAGAGTGATAAATATAAATTCAAATCAGAGTGTAGATTGAAATTTTACCTCTACATCATGGAACAAACATTCCTTACTCTAACTCAATTTACTTCCTCTAGCTTCAGGGAATTCATATGTTCATATGTTTGTAACAGGTGTTTGAGATGGTGTAGTTGCAGGAAGTATGTGGGAAGCTGTCTATTCTCATGAAGCTTTATATAGAGTATGAAGAAATGATTATCTATTCTTGAGCAACGAAATAATTAAGAGTGCTGGAAGGAGGAAGATCAGCCAAAACGTTTCAGATTCCAAGATCACTTTGAAAACTATTCATAATTTCGCAGCATGTCTCTTCTATTTTATATCTGATATCTGATATCTGATTTTGAACAATACAATTCGAAAGGTTTACATGTATTATGGGTTATGTATTAAAAGGTTACCCAATAGATGTAACAAGTAGTCTGTAATTAATGCTTGGTTTGATTAGCCCTATTATTCATAGGTAATTCAAATATACAAACATTTTCAATACATAATTTGAAATAGGAATTCAATGCAGCGTGCTGAATAGTCACAGATCTACGTAAAATAGTGTGAACACTAATTAATGAATCCGGATTATATTTACTACTGCAAAACGACACAGTTTTGTGTTGGAGGGAAATTGGCTCCAAGAAGTTGTTGCTTTAATATAACTAGTATTGCACCCGTGCGATGCACGGCCTTTAGTAGTTGTTGATTTTGAACGATAATAATTGTCTAATAAATTGGAAAAAAAAATGGAAAATAACATATTATAGTACTCGCTGAAAAAGATTATGGCTTCATTATATATTGAATGGAAATTAGAATTACAAATTATTGAAAATTTCATTGTGTTTAACAGTTTCATCACATTGAATAGAAATGAAATTACAATTTTTTTTTTGTAAACAACTTTTTGAGTACTGTTTTTATTGTTTTAAAAACCCTACCTATTGGTGGACCAGTACCACTGTTAATAGACCTATCTATTATGCAGAAAGTGTTGACTCTTCTCATCTTGATTAAAAAACAACCCAAATATTTGTGGAGGTGGAGTTGGTGGCGTCGTCAATTGAATCTTCCCATGAGTACAACAAAGAGAATATTTTGAATTTTTAGTACCAATAGATTTGTTGGCTCGTTTTTCCAATTAAAATAAGGCATCACATTGATTGCATGAATATGTTGGATCACCAAAATCCAAATACTGGCATAAAAGAATAGTTATAATTAGAATCATTGAAATATAATTATAAAAATATTAGATCAACTTACCGTTATTGATAGATGCAATTGTTGTAGGTAAAAAAGCTTTGTCAAAATCAGGCATCAAAAAAGTGTAATTGAGGATGAGGATTGTTCAAATGTGGCATCCATAAGGGAAGAAACATAAGTAGTATCTAATAAAAAAAAATAGTAGCATCAATACAAAGCATTTATATAAGACAAATTTTATATAGTAAAATAAACAAAGGTTTTAGCCGAATGTAATATTGATATAATTAGTCAAAGGTACTCGCATATCAAACGAATCCCCAATTGTGGAGTTAACAACTGTAGATTTACATCCACTTGCTCTTATATAAGTACTTTATCCTATTAAAGTCAATGAGTATGATTAGTAGAATAAAAATAGAAAGAACAATTTAGTAAATTACCACAAAATTAGTGTTTAAAACTTATCATTAGTCAAATTACCAAAAAATGTGCGCATTTCGTCTAATTCCACATTTGTGTTTTTAGAAAGATGATTTAGACACTTATTTGATTGAAAAGAATTTATTGTTCTAAGTTGAGTAATGGATCCTAAGAATATGAAAAACAAATGAAATAAAAAAGCCTAATTAAAAAGTAATTAATACAAAAGGTCATTTTAATTTTAATATACTAAAAGAAATAAGTATCATTATTGTAACAGATTCAGTAGTACTCAAAAAAAAAAAGTACCATTAGTGTCTGTTGTATTTGGGGTAGCCAATATACTTCGCAATTGTCCAATTACACGCGTTTATCGTAACGTGATCTATCTTTGTGTTGCCCATCAAATATAGAATTGTTTGTAGATAAAAAATCTTCATTGACTGCCAAATAATTGTAATCAAATAAAAATTTGATTATTAATAGTTACACATAATTTATACATAATAATGTACAATATAGAATGGAAATGAATGAATTTTAACATTTCACACATTTGTAACACTAAAAAAATTAATTTTTTTCATATTTATTTAAAATAAAAAAACATAAGTAGGTAGAGACTTATCATGAGTGAGTTAACTTTTTGGTGCGTTCACAGTTAAGCTTTGGCTGACAATCATTTGTTCCAGAATGTTATTTTGCACATCAATGTGCCAGTGATTTGAA
>CP025657.1:12563965-12603471 GCA_003576665.1 Ipomoea trifida
AGTTTGTATTAAGCAATTATGTAGTTGAAAAAGCAGGGTTAGAAAGCCCATTAATCTTTTGTTTTTTTTTTTTGTTTTTTACATGTAACATGCTTCTGTACTTAATTATTTCATGTTTTTATAAAAAAGTTCTTTTTCTTTAATATTCAGTAATTTAATGTTTTTATTAAAAAAAACCATTCTTTTTCTTTAATACTCAGTAAGGGCAATTACAGAACTAAGTAATGTACAACAACTCACTAGATAAATAGTTATAACAACCAGCTAAACACATGTACACATTCCAGTAAGTATATTAACAGTTTAAAAACCAAAAAAACTTACCCTCAAGTCATTCGCATCGCTGCCTGTCTGCTGTTACATGTGTATCTTCTTCTTCTCAATTTCCATTTTTTTGAACCTGTACAAATGTAAAATATAACTTTATCAACATCTATTAAGTTTACAAGAATGAACTTAAAACAATTTTTTTTAATAAATATATATACAACCTATAGTATCTGTGAAAACACCAATGGAAAATTGAAATACAAACTGCTCATATTTTAATTCTATTTTATGAAATCATAATTCATTATCACATACTTTTAAGTTATATTTAAAGTGCAGCACACACAACTGTCCCAATTATTAAGAAAACTGACATTAAATAGCACACAAGTATTTAGTCATAATGATTTCAACTATTGGCCTTCCCATGGCAAAATCATTTAATGGTTACATGATTAACGGATGCCCAGATTCATTGCAATTTATAAATACCTCAATGTAATTTACAATCACAATCACATTACAACATACTGTCTAAACAAACACAATTCAGAAATGAAGAGGTTGACAAAATCTACAGTCATAGGATCTAAACGAAAGCAACAAGCAGACAACAAAGGTATGTATTTCAACTTTCAATTGACTAACTATGTACTACTCAACTATTAATGCTATTTACATGTATGTGCTAGACTGTAGGACTAAAGTTTGTTATCTTATCTTTGCTGCATATTCTTTTGTACTCTGCATATTCTTTTGTACTATGCCAATCTCTAATCTGTAATATATGTAAAAAGGCTTACTAATTAGTACCAATAAATAAATACTAAGCTGATGAACAGTATGCAAAACTAGGAATAAAAAAACTTATCTTTTTTCGTGCTCAATTCATGAACCAAGAATGCTAGAGTACAATAACTGTATTGCAGCTTATCTGCAATTTAGTTTCAGAGTATTGCACCTTATGTGGAATATCTGTACAGAGTAGCACAAATTACTAGAGACTGTAAATAAATCAATAGAGCATTGTAGGATGTAGAAGATAAATACAGTTAAATACATACATAGCAGTTTAGAAATTCATTTTTGAAGTTCTGTAGGTCTGTTCTTGCAGTTTAGGTAGACAACTATTGTATGTCTGTTCTTGCAGTTTATAAATTCATAGATAGACTAGAACCAGACCATTTGTAGGTTTTCATCACCATGCAATACCAAATAAACCCTAGAGTTACTAACAAAGACTCCTATTGTGAACTTTACTACTAAGCTATTTGAGATTGCTCACGAATTCGACCAAATCTAGGTAGAAGATTACTAATACAACTAGCTTTTTCTAAGAATGTTTAGCAAAGAACATATTTCTTAAACGTAATGTAGTAATCGGTAATCTAATCGTAAAATTAACAAATAAACATTTAAGATAACAAAAACATACCAACAATCTCCGATTAGCATGCGTCGGAAACCAACCTCGCCGGATTCCATCACCGGCGTCCACATAAACTTCCGATTCCCACTTTCTAGGTTAACAAAAATGTAAATCCTAGAACTGCTGCAGTTTCATAGAAATTGCAAAATAACCCAACTATACTCTTTGATCACAAACATAGCTAAAGAGAAGAAGAAATCGAGTAGTAGGGTTTCCCTATTTCTGAGCTCGAAGATAGAAATCGCAGAAAGGGGAAACTGCAGCGAAACCCTATCTCCAACAACGAGCAGGGCCTTTCCTTATATATTTATTATTATTATTATTATTATTATTATTATTATTATTATTATTATTATTATTAGTATTATTATAGATTTTAGATTATAGATTATAGATATTATTAGATTAGATTATAGAGATTTTAGTTGTTATATATTATAGTTATTGTTCTAGACATTTTAAATTTATTGTTATTAGTACTCTCTAACATTATACAATCATTATGGGAAAACATTATTCTTTTATTTTTTGTGTGTGTAGAAAATGAAAATTCGTTGGGTCATGACAATAGCAATCCAACACTACAAAGCCAGTTGTCATCTTATAAGACTCCTAGACCTTTTTGTGGAGTTTTTCAAGCATCCTTATCTACGCCTTTGAGCGTATTAACTAATGGTTAGTACTCACTCCATTTTCTTTTTACAGAACTATTACATTATTATTATTATTATTATTATTAGTATTATTATTATTATTATAGAATATAGATTATAGATTATAGATATTATTATTTTAGATTATAGAGATAATAGTTGTTATAGATTATAGTTATTGTTCTAGACATTTTAAATTTATTGTTATTAGTACTCTCTAACATTAAACAATCATTATGGAAAAACATTATTCTTTTCTTTTTTGTGTTTGTAGAAAATGAAAATTCGTTGGATCATGAGAATAGCAATCCAACACAACAAAGCCAGTTGTCATCTTATAAGACTTCTAAACCTTTTTGTGGAGTTTTTTAAGCATCCTTATCTACGCCTGGGAGCGTATTAACTAATGGTTAGTACTCACTTCATTTTCTTTTTACATAACTATTATATCGTAATTCGAATAACAATTATGTAATGTATTATTAGTATGTTCAAAAGAAGTTAGTGTTCGTAACGTCAGTAATCGCACACCCTTATCTGCAATCTCGAGCACCCCAACAACAAACCAGGTTACAGGTATATTTCTTATAATTGTTTCATTAACTTATTAATGACAACTCTTTGGTCAAACTTATAAATATTTTGTTAATATTTCGTAAAGTTCTTCTTCTCATTCTTATGACCTTATGGATACAGATTTAAGAATGGAATCCCTTACTCGTGCTCACACTCATCAAACCGTTGTCAGTTCGATGAAACCAAGTCTCCGTACTCCAAATACTGTCTTCAATAATGGTACGTATTTTTTTTTAAAAAAAATATGTATCAATGGTAACTTTTAATTTATAGCTATATTAGAACCTAAACTTTATTTTATTTTGAATTGTACTGACAAAATGTTTTTATTTGAATTGTTTCATTACATTATTAATTACAAATTTTGCCTAAAACTAATAAATATGTTGTTAATAGTTAGTAAACTTATTTTTTTTTTTAACAATTGGGAGCTTATGTCTACAGATTTAACAATGGAATCCCTTACTGGTATTCACACGCATCACAGAGTAGGACGTGTACTCGAACCAAGTCTCCCTACTCCAAATAGTGTCTTGACTAATGGTATGTAGTTTTTTTAAAAAGTTACTTATACATTTCATAGTTTCAAAAAGTTGGTTACTTGGCCGATGGTTTTTGTTAGGAACCTTATGTAATAGGTTTTGATGATACCAAATGTAAATCAGAATCCCCTAAGTCTCGAAAGATAGGAATCAATGTAAGTTCGACAAGTAAACTGAGAGCGAAAATATAACCGGGTAACTTTGAGCTCAACTCGGAAATATTTAAGCTTAAGGTAAACTTATTGAACATTTTAGAAGTCTTCGTGTTGTAAGTTCATAGTCAGATCAGAAGAAGACACGAGACAAGACTGGAGGAATAAGGGTCTGCGAGACATCAACTAAGTCTCGAGACATAGGCAGAGTTCGAGAGATAGAATCTCTCGAGTTCGAGACATGGATTCGAAGCATTGATCATGCGAGACATCAAATCAGGTCTCGATACTTCTCCATAAGGCTGAACGGAAATAAAAGTAGCTTGGATTAAATTAATCTAAGTTTGGAGAAGAAGAATATCATGGAGATAAAGGAAGGTGCGTACAGAACGTTATGGATCTACCGGAAGTGGATGCCACGTCAGAAATGCACAACAAACGGATAAAAAGCGCACCAATCCAAAGCCGGTCTTATTCCCTAAATCAAGAATCATGGGAATATAAAAAGAGGAACTTTTGCCTAAAAGAGTAAGTGGAGTATGGACTCTAGAAAGTGGATTAAAGAATATTCACTACAAGACAAAAGGCACAAGTTGCAAGACCACCACTCCATGGAATATGCTGAAAATGCTCAAGTCCCATGATCAGCATGGGAGACAAGTTTCAAACGGAATAATTCTCCCTCCAACGGAATTATTTCAAAACTCTCATATATAAGGACGTGAAGACACAAACTGAAGAAGTTACCGAATTGAGTTACAAAGCTAAGCAAGCGAGAAGTGTCTAAACAAAAACGTTAAAAGTGCAAGTGCTAAATCTGGAATATCATTCTTGATATTCAACACAGCGAGACAAACACATCTTAGTGTTTGAGAGAGTTACAAAGCTTAAACAAATACACATCCAGAAGGTGACCGGAGCAGCTCTACATCGAATCTATTTCAACGATAGCTTGCGGTCAGATTGGAGATTGTTACATTAACCTGTGACAACCAAAGGTCCTTGCTTTGGATTAAGCAAGAAGAGGCGGAGTAACCTGGCAGCTGTCTAGTGAAGATCCTGAGGCTTGAGGCGGGCTTGGTGATCAAAGCTCAAGTGCTCGAGAGGTGGAGTAGCTGGAAGCGGGGAGAAAAACCTGAGGAGAGGCGGAGTAACCTGGGAGCTGTCTTGTGAAGATCCTGAGGCTTGAGGCGGGCTTGGTGATCAAAGCTCAAGTGCTCGAGAGGTGGAGTAACAAGAGGCGGGGCGAAAAACCTGAGGCTTGAGGCGGGCTTCGTGATCAAAGCTCAAGCGCTCGATATTGTACTAAAAAGGGAAGTTTTAGTGCAATCCTTCTAGGGAGTTTCTAGAAGAAGAGTGGACGTAGGCGGGTTGGCCGAACCACTTAAAAATCTCTCTCTCGCATTTACTTTCTGTCTGTTATCTCTCGCTATCTAACTCTCGAACTGCACTACATATAATCACTTCTCGAACTAACTCAAACTCGTGCTAACTAATAAGGGGATAACTTATTTCCGCTGCGCATAAAACTTTGTCTTCATCTTGTGAGGTATCGAACCTAAACATCCTAAGTTCAATACACACGAGAGGTCGAAAAGATTTGCAAAATCTTATACAAGTCTATTCACCCCCCCCTCTAGACTTGTACCCCATCCCCTTGGGACCAACAGTTTTTAATATTTTTATATTCAATTTTTGTAGAAAATGTTGCTAATAACGAACCACATATAGAGGCTGAAGTTGGTCATTCTACAACATATGCCGGTATTGGTTTTTAATATATTCATCTTGACACTTTTTTTTTCTTAGTCAAATATAGTTTTAGTATAGACTTTTTTTTCCCATACTTAAATTCTTTCCCTAAACATGTTGTTACTATGTTCAGGTAATACTGAATGTATCACTAACTTAAGCAAAAGACCAAGTAGTCGATTAATGAATGCAAACAATCCGTCTCCTTCTGATTGCCGTAACCTCCACAACGACTTCAATGAATGTAGCGAACAGGAAGATATTGTCACAGATGCTCAACCTGGTAATATTTCACCCCATTTTTGTAATATATGGTAGCTACATTAAGAGTGTTTGGTATTTTATATATATATATATATATATATATATATATATATATATATATATATATATATATATATATATATATATATATATATATATATTATTTTTGTAGGGTTAGAACTTATAATTTTTTATTTTTATTATAGTTGATTATGCCGACTTTGGTGATGCTTGTGATTCATGCTTACATTGTGGGGCACTATTTTGGTACGAGGAACGGTTGAACAAGTCAGTTCATAACGGTATTACTAAGTATTCATTGTGTTGTGGACATGGAAAGATAAAACTACCACCTCGCACAAAACCACCGAAAGAATTATATGATCTATTTTTCACGGATGGTCCGAAGAGAAACCAGTTCTTGCAAAATATCAGGTCTTACAACAATATGTTTTGTTTCACTTCAATGGGTGAGAAAGTAGACAGGACAGTGAACAATGGTGGTGGTCCACCAGTCTACCGTATAAACGGCCAGAACTTCCACTTGATCAGTAGTTTGCTTCCCATGGATGGTGCTCAACCTAAATTTGCCCAATTGTACATTCACGACACCGAGAATGAGATCAACAATCGGGTTGATTCAATAAGGTACGCACATATTGTTTGCTAATCATCTTATTTTGTTATTGTATCAAATCAGATCATTTAATTCCATTTTCTTTGTATGTAGGCATGAAAGCGGTTCATCTTCTTTACACCTAGACGTGGTAAATGACATAAAAAAAGCATTGGATGACAACAATGTGCTGGTTAAGTCATTTAGAATGGCTCGTTCTGAGATTCAAAATAACCCAAGAACTGAGGTCAAAATGAGACTGCTAGGCAAGCGGAGCAAGGATGCTAGGACCTATAATTTGCCTACAGTATCTGAGGTTGCGGCACTGATAGTTGGTGACCTAGATCCAGACATGGGTTTCCGCGATATTCTGGTGGAGTCAAAAACAGGGAAACTTAAAAGAATCAGTGAACTCAATCCTGCTTACTTACCTATGCAATATCCTATTTTGTTTCCATATGGAGAGGATGGCTATAGGGATGACATCCAATTTGCAGCAGATCGTAGTCAACTACTTGGATCAAGGCAACGTTTAACACCACGTGAGTATTTTGCTTTTAGGTTACATGAAAGGAGAAGTGAACTTTCTACATTATTGCATTCAAAGAGGTTGTTTCAACAATTCTTGGTCGATGCTTATACAATGGTCGAATCTGGTAGACTTATGTTTATAAGAAACAATCAGAAGGCATTGCGTTGTGAACTATACAAAGGGTTGTCTGATGCATTATTTAGGGGAGATGTAGACCCTTCAACCCAAGGGAAGAGAATTATCTTACCATCAAGCTTTACAGGAGGTGCAAGGTATATGATACAAAACTACCAAGATGCCATGACTATATGTCGTTGGATAGGCTATCCAAACTTATTCATTACATTTACATGTAACCCAAAGTGGCCTGAAATCCAGCGGTTTATTGAAGTCAGAGGTTTGCGGACAGAAGATAGACCCGATATTGTTACTCGCGTCTTCAAAATGAAACTTGATAGTTTGGTAAAAAAATTAAAATCTGGAGAACTCTTTGGTCCCGTCAAAGCATGTAAGTGACTATCCTTGATGCAGTTTAATTATCATGTTAATTTTTGAAAAATGTAATGCGCAGCACACAGAGATGTTAAAACAACAGTTATAACACAAGAGACTGATAACGCAGTTTGGGAAAAAACCCTAGTCTGCGAGGCACTTCTCAATTTGAGAATTTGCCTAAATCCACTAAAAGCTTAATATTCAAAGTACATAGTTTTGGGACCAGAAATTACACAATAGAATGATCTTCTCCTATCTAATCTATTGTAACCTAAACACATGTACTACTTTCTAGGGGAATTTAGAATCCTCTCAAACTATCTTATACCTCACAAGATTAGCTAGGGAATTCCACAGATGGTGTAATGGTGAGAGGTCCTTTAAATAGCCAACTAATCAGAACCAAAACAGTATTGGTGTTATTCCTAGTTTGTTTGGGATTTGATTTCTAATCTTGGTGTACTCCTTTTTTGACTTGAATTGGAATTTCTTTTTGCCAAACAATTGTGATCAACCTTTTGATTCAACACTCTCCCCCTTTGTCAAATTTTTGGCAAAAACCTTGATTTCTCCCCCGTAGTTGATTTTCCTGTATTTCCTCTTTTGGTCCTGAATCTTCTGTTTGAGTCTTTGTGACTTCACGTCAGTATGGTAGTTTTTGAGAGACAGAGGAAATGATTATAGTAGTACAAATTAGTGAGTAGATTCATCAGCATCAGATTTCATCATTTGTTAATGATTTGAATCATTTGGCTGCTTAGAGAAGTTTCATCATTAGTAGTATACACCATAGTTCATAGTATTCTGAACTTCATAGTAGCATTAATGGCACGAACATATGTTCTTTATCAGAACAACAAAAATTTTGAGAACTATAGTATTCTGGACTTCATAACATCAGCAGCACAATATTCAGCAAAAGATTTCATCATCAACATATCTTCAGTAGATAAACAAAAAGAGTCAGATTGAATTTGTTTCTCCCCCTTTTTTGCTCAAAAATTTTCTGAAGATGTTGAAACAGAAGTTTCAACATTTCCTTCTGGAGTCTTTAGAGATCCTCTCTATTGTTGAAACAGATGTTCTAACAACTTTGCTTTCTGTTTGAGTAGGTTTAAAGAGGTCCATGTGGAGAAGTTCCATAATCCTTGAAGTATGAACTCTTGGTGTTCTTTTGTGGCCACTTCTTGTCATTTTGTTTTCAAGATACGCATCACATTTTCTATTTTCATCAATGTCCAGTTTTGGAACACCTCGGTATGCCCCCCTTTGTAGTCTCTTTTTCATATCATGAAAATTTATATGCCCCATATGTTGATGCCACAGAAGTGTTTGATTGATAGTGACTTGGTTGCCGGTTAAATGGCTATCCCATGTATAGCATTTATCTGAGGATCTTTTTCCCATCATGACGCATTCATGTCCTTGGTTGTACACTTTGCAATTTTCTTTTGAGAATTCTACCCTTAGTTTATCTTCACACAGCTGACTTAGACTGATAAGGTTTGCTTTTAAGCCTTGTACCAAGAAGACTCTTGGTAATCTAGGTAGACCATGGACATTTAGTGTTCCGCTAGCAATGATTTGCCCCCTTTCTCCATCTCCAAAGGTTACATGTCCTTCACTTTTGTAATGAATGTCCTCTAGATTGTTTGGGTTTCCGGTCATGTGTCTTGAACACCCACTGTCAAAGTACCAAACACTTGTTTCTTTGCTGATTTTTGAAGTATAAGCTGTGACTGGTGTTTGATTTTTTCTGACCCAGACTCTTTGGGCTGGTTTTTGTTCTTGCTTTGCCCAGATTCTGTTATGGAGATCATTTTGTCTTTTGTAGCAGTGTGCCTTGATGTGTCCCAATCTGTGACAGTAGTAACATATGATTCTTCTACGGTGTTGAAAGTGATGTTGTAACACTTCTCTGTTTTCTACTACAGAATCTTTCCTTGTTGCTAAGTCTGGTTGTATTGCATTTTCAGTTAGTCTTCTTATTTCCTGTAGCAACTTGTCTTCCTCTTTTAGTGATTTCATTAACTTTTCTTGGGTTTCTTTGTGAAGAAGTATTTCCTTTTCCTTTTCACTTTTAAGGAAGTGATTTTCTTGCATGAGATTTAAGTTTACTTTAATGATTTCTTCCCACTTGGCGTGCAGCTGTTTATAGGAGTTTAATAGATCTTGCATGTCCTCCTTTGATTCATCATCGCCTTCATGATTTGTGAAAAAGGCCACAAAATTTGTGTTGTTTTCTTCTTCACTATCTGAGTCATCACTCAAGGTTGTTATATATGTTTTGTTCTTCTTCCTTAGGTAATTTGGACATTCTGACTGAATATGTCCATATCCCTTACATTCATAGCACTGGATTCCATCTAGGTTTGGATTCCCTTTCTTCTTGGGATTGACGGATTGGTTTGGTGCAAATGATGGACTCTCTTGATTATTTGAGAAACTCTTGTTCTTATTTCTGAATTTGTTAAATTTTTTGAGAACTCTGTTGAAGTTTTTTGTCAACAAATCAATGGATTCTTCCATTTTTTCAGTATCTTCATCTAAGTTGGTGTCTTGTTTTGATTGAAAGGCTATTCCTTTGCCATTAGGCTTTTTGTTTTGCAGCATCTCAAGCTCATATGTTTTAAGGTTTCCCATTAGATCACTTAGTTTGCAGGTATTGAGATCTTTGCTTTCTTGAATAGCTGTTACTTTCATCATAAATCTCTCTGGTAGTGATCGCAACACCTTTTTTCACTAACCGATTTTCAGGAATGGGTTCTCCTAAGTTATAGGCTTCCCCAGCAATTTCTAGTATTCTTCCATTAAATTGTGTGATATCTTCTTCTTCCTCCATCTTTAGATTTTCAAACTGAGTTTGGACCATTTGTAGTTTTGATTGTTTGACTGTCGAGTTTCCTTCATGATGATCACACAATATATCCCATGCTGTTTTTGCTACATTTGTGGCAGCGATTAGTTTGAATGTTTCTTCACTCACAGCTCCGTAGATGGCATTCATAGCTTTTGAGTTATAGTTTAATTCTTTGAGTTCTTCTTCGCTCCAATCAGCACGACCTTTTGCTTTGTTATTGTCATCAAGGGGATGTTTCCATTCGTTTTCAACAGCCCTCCATACTCTTTCTCCTTGGGCTAATATGTAGATTTTCATTAGGATCCTGCTAATGACTTAAGCAGTTTGGCTCTGATACCAATTGAAAAATGTAATGCGCAGCACACAGAGATGTTAAAACAACAGTTATAACACAAGAGACTGATAATGCAGTTTGGGAAAAACCCTAGTCTGCGAGGCACTTCTCAATTTGAGAATTTGCCTAAATCCACTAAAAGCTTAATATTCAAAGTACATAGTTTTGGGACCAGAAATTACACAATAGAATGATCTTCTCCTATCTAATCTATTGTAACCTAAACACATGTACTACTTTCTAGGGGAATTTAGAATCCTCTCAAACTCTCCTATACCTCACAAGATTAGCTAGGGAATTCCATAGATGGTGTAATGGTGAGAGGTCCTTTAAATAGCCAACTAATCAGAACCAAAACAATATTGGTGTTATTCCTAGTTTGTTTGGGATTTGATTTCTAATCTTGGTGTACTCCTTTTCTGACTTGAATTGGAATTTCTTTTTGCCAAACAATTGTGATCAACCTTTTGATTCAACAATTTTCAATTATCATGGTAAACGTATTAATTTTTTTTTTTTGGAACAGTAATCTACACAATTGAATTCCAAAAAAGAGGACTACCACACACACATATACTGTTGTTCCTTGGATCCAATAGCATGGAATCATCCCCTGATGCCATTGATAAATTCATTTCATCGGAAATTCCTGATATACAGATTGATAAAGATTACTATAAGGCTGTAGAAGAGTTCATGGTGCATGGTCCTTGCGGTGTTGCTAGATTTAACTCACCTTGTATGGTCAATGGAAGATGTATCAAATACTTCCCCAAGAGATTTGTTGATTCATCAAGTTTTGATCAAGATGGATACCCTATATATAGAAGGCGTGATGATGGAAGAACAATAACAAAGAATGGTATTCAAATGGACAACAGGTATGTTGTTCCTCATAACAGATATTTGTTATTGAGGTACATGGCACATTTGAATGTTGAATGGTGCAACCAGTCTAGATCAATCAAGTACTTATTCAAGTATATCAACAAAGGAAATGACCGAGTCACTGCCGAATTCTACAGGAGCTCATCAGAAGGTAATGCAGTTGAGGTTGTTGATGAGATAAACATGTACTATGATTGTAGGTATGTTTCAGCGTCAGAGGCTACTTGGCGGTTATTTAGCTATGACATACAATGCAGAACTCCCGCCGTAGAGCGACTTAGTTTCCACTTGCCAGATAGCCAAACAGTATACTTTCAAGATGATGAAGATGTGGAAACCATTTTGAATCGACAGACCTTGGGTTAAAACATGTTTACTGAATGGTTTGAAGCTAACAAGAAGTACTCTGAAGCTAGATTGCTAAGTTATATTGAAATGCCCAATAAATTTGTTTGGAAAAAAATGTGTGTCAATGGCAGCCAAGGCAACGTGGTTTTTCAATTGGTCGTATTTTTTATGTACCACCTGGTTCTGGGGAGCTTTATTATCTTCGTTGCCTATTGAACATAGTTCGAGGACCTCAGAGTTTTGAAGACATCAAAACCTACAATGGAAAAGAGTACAACACTTTTAAGGATGCATGTTATGCCCGTGGCTTGCTAGATGATGATCTTGAGTACATTGATGCAGTTAAGGAAGCTAGCGAATGGTCTACTGCACATTCTCTAAGAAAGTTGTTTGTCACGCTTCTACTGGCAAACACAATGGGAAGGCCTGAATATGTCTGGAACGAGGTTTGGTCGTATTTGGCTGAAGATGCTCAATACAATCGACGAAAAGTATTAAATGATCAAGGTATTCATTTCTCCATACTTTCTTAACATCAAATTATTTTTATTATCTTAATTACATTGTAAATTATCCTTTCTTTTAACTAAGAAATTCAAAATTTCAATCCCTCAGATTTGTTTCTAAACGACCAAGAAAAGAAGGAGTTTGCACTAATACAACTGGAAAAGTTGTTATTAGTTTACAACAAGAGTTTGAAGGATTTTCCAGACATGCCTTTAGTCTCAGGAGAGTTGTCTCTTACCACGAACAATAGGCTTATCTTGGAAGAGTTATCATACGATCGTGAGTTTCTTGCTAAAGAAAGTCAGTTACTTCATGCTCAGCTCACAGATGAACAAAGGTCAATTTATGATGCTGTTATTTCTGATGTTTATTCTAACAAGGGTGAATTGTACTTTGTTTACGGGTATGGTGGTACTGGCAAAACATTTCTTTGGAGGGCATTATCAGCTTATATTAGAGCTAAAGGGCAAATAGTTATCAATGTTGCATCAAGTGGTATAGCATCTTTGCTTTTGCCTGGAGGACGCACAACACACTCTCGATTTGCAATACCTATTTCAATCAATGAAGAGTCAACTTGCAATATTCATCAAGGTAGCCAGCTGGCAGATCTCATTGTTGCAGCTAGAGCCGTCAAAACGGGCTTAGCCCGCCGGGCCGGCCCGACCCGCCCCTTACTTAGGTAGGGGGCGGGTTTCGAAAATTGAAGCCCGCCAAAGGGCGGGCTTTTTTGGCCCGCCCCGCAAGGCTCGCGGCTTGGCGGGCGCGGCTACCCGCCTGCTTTTTTTTTTTTTAATTATATATATATATATATATATATATATATATATATATATATATATATATTATAGTTTATTGTTTGCAATGTTTTATTATTGGTATGTTACTAATATGATTATGTACTTATGTATAATCAATTATGTAATGTTTAATGTTTGATGAATTATGTTTCATGTGAGTTATGTATAAATTATTTTAATTATTTTTTTATGTACAAATAACAAAATTTTTAAAAAGGAGTAATAAACTAACAATTTACAAAAAAAAAAAAAAGGCGGGGGCCCGCCAGGCCCGCGGCCTTAGGCGGGCGGGGCGGGCCAACAAAATTCAAGCCCGCCAAGGGGCGGGCTTTTTTGCCCGCCCGTTTAGGGCCGCGGCCCGCAGGGCTTAGGCCCGTTTAGGTCCGCGAGCCCGTATTGACAGCTCTAGTTGCAGCCAAGTTGATAATTTGGGATGAAGCACCAATGATGCACAAGCACTGTTTTGAGGCTTTGGATCGGACAATGCGAGATATATTAAGATTTGTTAATCAAAACAGTGCCCATAGGACTTTTGGAGGTAAAACAGTTGTATTCGGAGGCGACTTTAGGCAAATTTTACCTATGGTGCCAAAGGGATCAAGACAAGACATTGTTTCTTCAGCTATCAATTCATCATACCTTTGGAAGCATTGCAAAGTTATGCGCCTAACAAAGAATTTGAGGTTAAATACTATGCAACCTGGTTGGGACCAACAACGGATGGAACAATTTGCAGATTGGCTTTCTTCAATAGGTGATGGTACTATTGGAGAAGATAACGATGGTTACGCTGAGGTTGATATCCCTTCTGAAATGTTGTTGAAATGTAATGGTGATCCTATTGCAACTATTGTTAGCAGTACTTTCCCTCAGTTCAACGGTGGTATAATTGATGGTAGTTGTTTTCATAGCAGTGCTATTTTAGCACCAACATTACAAGTTGTCAATGAAGTGAATGAATATATGTCGGACTTGACTATAGGTGAAGGGAAGACATATTATAGTTCTGACACCGCTTGCAAAGCTGATGGTACTTCTACTGTACTCGCAGATGTCCATACACCTGAATTCTTAAACACTATTAGAGCTTCAGGGTTGCCAAATCATGCTTTAACATTAAAGGTTGGGTCACCTGTAATGTTAATGAGGAATATTGATCACAGTCTAGGACTATGCAATGGTACTAGATTGGTTGTTACAAGATTAGCTGAACATGTGGTTGAAGGAAGTATACTTGCAGGACCAAATGCTGGCACTAGGGTTTTGATTGCTAGAATGACGATAACGCCATCTGACACAAGATTGCCTTTCAAGTTCAATAGAAGACAATTTCCTCTCATGTTGTCATATGCAATGACTATCAACAAGAGTCAAGGGCAAACTTTGTCCAATGTTGGTTTGATACTTAGGAAACCAGTATTTGTCCACGGACAACTATATGTTGCTGCATCAAGAATAAGTCAACCGAACGGCCTCAAGATTTTAATTTGTAATGATTCAAAAAGTACTCTTACCAGTACAACTAATGTAGTTTACAAAGAAGTTTTTAACAATTTGTAATTTGTTAATTAATTAGTATTTTGTAATTTATAAATTCATTAATATTAACCTTTTTTTTTCGTTTCCAAACTTTTTAACGTTTTTAACTTCCTTTTTGTACAAAAAGTATTCATTCATATTAATATTAATATTAGTCCGTGCATCGCACGGGGCAATAGCTAGTATATATATATATATATATATATATATATATATATATATATATATATATATATATATATATTAAAACAGAAGTGCTAGTTTTCCCGCTCATTTTAGTCCAAAAATTTTGAAATCGGTCAACATAATATTATATAATAATTCCTTTACCAGAAATTCTAGCATTCCTTATCATTCCATATTTATGGCTAAAATTGACAAAACTATTCAAAATATGATTCCATTCCTTATTATACACGGAAATTAATGAAATATTTTATTCAATTCCATCCCGGTATGGATTCCTTATTTATGTACATATATTAACAATCAATTAATTAAAGGGCAAAGCCATCCTCCCCTTTAATATTTAGCTAGTCATCCTCATCACCAATTAATTAAAGGGCAAAGCCATCCTCCCCTTTACTATTTAGCTAGTCATCCTCATCACCAAATAATTAAAGCAAGTCACGATCAACTTGTCCTTAGTTAGCCACGCCATTTTGGTCCAAGAGGTCATCCTCATCTCCAAAAATATTTTCCTTGCATGAGTTAGCCTCTAAAATATTTGTGAGAGAACCCATTTGAGGTTGACTTTCAATTCTGACTTTTTAATTGCAACATCTTCATCTTGAACTAATTAATTCTTCTAAAGAATTAATTCTTGCAATTCGAACCGTTGTCACGTTCCAAGATGTCTTCGAGTCTTGATCAATCTTCCAAATTCTCCCCAATTTGTAAAGTGGAAGCGAACGACTTACAAGTTTAAATTAAAAATTTATACTATTGAAATTTCCACTTAATCGACTAGGCTTGTACTCGACGTAATCCTATACTAGACTCAAAATAAAATTGGGGGTCTAATATTACATTTTTGGTTCATCAAAACAATTACAATATATTCCTAACATTATAGTATTAAAAAAATATTACTAAATTATGTTAATGTATATAATTAAATTCCTCTCATGATAATATTTTAAAAAAATTCCTACAATCAAATTACTATATGATGTATATTATAGTATTCAAAAAAAAATATTACTATATTATGTTAATGTACGTAATTAAATTCCTCTCATGATAATATTCAAAAAAAATAAAAATTCCAACAATCAAATTACTATATGATATATATTATAGTATTAAAAAAATATTACTATATTATGTTAATGTATGTAATTAAATTTCTCTCATGATAATATTCAAAAAAAAATTCCAACAATCAATGGTGAGATGTATTATTTGAGATGTCTTTTGAATGGATCCGAGGGCCTACGTGTTATGAAGACTTAAGAACAATCAATGGGGGTGTTGTATGACAATTACCGTGATGCATGTTATGCACTTGGGCTATTGGAAGACGACAAAGAATATATTGATGGAATTGTTAAAGCAAGTCAGTGAGCAACTGCAAGAGAGTTAAGAAATTTATTCACAACATTGTTATCCTCAAATTGTTTAAGCATTCCGGAAGTGGTTTGGGACAAATGTTTGACATACACTACAAAAAAACGCGAAAATAACGACAGATTTAGCGACGGATCTATTCCGTAGCTAATTTAACGACGGAATAGCGTCAACTTAGTGACGGATTAATTTTTTTTAAAAAAATAGATTTCTAGCGACGGATTTGCGACGGCTGTTGCGACAGAATAGTTTTGCCGTTAAATACGTAGCTAATATTAGCGGTAAATTTTCGCGCAAAACTTAGCGACAGATTAGCGACGGATTAGCGACGAATTTTTCGCCGGTTGATTTTATAATTTTAATTGCTACAAATTAGCAACGGATATAAAGTTTCGTCGCTAGCATTCAGAACGGGTTTCATTTTCTTTGTTATGTAGCGACGGATATTAGAATCCGTCGCTAGGTATAGCGACGGATTCTAATATCCGTCGCTACGTTCAAAGGTAGAATCATTGTAAATAAAATATAGTGACGGATTCTAAATGCCGTCGCTAAGGTGAAACGCATAATTTTTGTATTATGAAATTTAGCGACGGATTTCAGGATCCGTCGCTATGACTAGCGACGGATTCTTAAATCCGTCGCTACGTTAAAATGCGGAACTTTTGTCCAAAGAAATATAGCGACAGATTTTATGATCCGTCGCTAGACCTAGCGACGGATCCTAAATCCGTCGCTAAGTTATAACTCTGAATGTGTGTCGTATGAAATTTAGCGATGGATTTTAGAATCCGTCGCTAGATATAGCAACGGATTCTCTAATCCGTCGCTAAGATTATGAGCAGAAGTTGTATTTTTTTTAAAAATAATATAGCGACCGTTAACTTGTCCATAGCAAAATATTATTTACTAAAATTTCCTCCCTGTCCGTTAACATGCCCTAAACGCAAACTCCCTAAAATCGCAAACGCAAAACTCCCTCCCATCGCATCGCACACGCCGCGGAACCCTCCGTCGCACACGCCCGCCGGAAGCCTCCGTCGCACACGCCCGCCCTAACCCTCGGTCGCACATGGCCGCCCTAACCCTCCGTCGCACACGCCCGCCCTAACGCCCTTGTTCGCGACTGCGATTGCGATTTACGCCCCTGTCCGCGCCGGAAGCCCCGAGACGATTGCGCCGTTTGCGAAGCTGGAAGCGCCGTTTGCGAAGCTGCAATTTGCGAAACGTTTGCGAAGCCCCGAGACGATTTCGAAATTGCCATTTGCGGAACGTCGTTTGCGAAGCTGGAAGCAGGGACGAAGCTGTCCTCCAACACCATTTGCGAAACGCCGTCCCTGTCCTCCAACACCCTGGATTTACTGCCGACCACTGGTATGTGTTTTTAATTTCGCCCTTTTAGGTTTACTATTTTAGGTTTAGTGGTTTTAGGCTTACTGATTTAGGCTTACTAATTTAGGTTTACTGATTTAGGCTTAATGGATTTAGGCTAATGTTTCAATTATGGTGCAGAGTTCGAAACATTGAAGAGAGTAAATTAATTGAGCTAAGGTTTTAATTAAGTTGAGGATTTAAGATTGAGCTAAGGTCTCAATTTAATCTATTAAATTGTTCAAATCTCATAGAAGACAAAACATTAATTTCAAGATTTATTAGAGCAAAAGAAATAACAAAAACCAAAGTTGATAAAAGCCAGTAACCTCTATGTAGATCTTGAGTCACAGTAAAAGCCACGATTTTAGCATGAGCCAAGGAATTGAATCTTACAAAGTGTAAAAGCCACGATTATCAGCCAAGAATGAGCCACAATCTTGAGTCTAATTCACTTGAGTCACAGTATAATTTGTCAAACAACATCTGGAAGATCAGAGAAATTTAGGAGGGTTAAAAGCATAGCATTTTTCATATCATTATATATTATGAAGTGATCTGATTTTGGTGTTTTCATTCAAAGGAAAAGAAAACTAAAAAAGACTTACTACATATCTATCTATGACAATTTATATTTGAACTACGAAATTACAAAGCAAGTAAGAAAAATAAAGCTCACGTTGTCTGAGAAAAGATATTATGCAATTTTGACATTCACTACTTTGCTTTTTTTTTTTTTGTGTGTGCGCTTTATGAAGTTTGAGATGATCTTCTTAACTTTAACATTTTATCCTTTATTCTATTTTTAAGCAAATAGTGAAAGGTTAAACTAATAAATTCCATGGATTGAAACATTATTTTTTTTCTTTTTACTATTCAATTCATCAAGTTTAAATCTTTTTTACCACTCTTGATTCATTTCAATTTGGCATGACTTGTAGAAACTAGGTTATATAGTAAGGTATATATTTTATTTTATCAAGTGCTAACGTGTGGTAACATTGACTACTAGGTATCATGAACTGACAACTTTGAACTTTCAAAAATCTTCAAGTTCTTCTTCGGTTTATAAGGTAATTATAAAATTTTCATTTATTGTTTATTTGCCGGATAAACCGCCTGTGGGTACCGGCACTTGTGTTATCTCCGGCTAAACTGCCTGTGGGTACCGGATGTTTATGATTATTTGAATCTCTATATGAATGTCTATAAGAATTTGTTCGAATGATTTTTGTCTCGGTCATATGTAGTTTTAGGTTTTTTTTTTTGTTTTGTATTACATGAAATGTAGCATTGAATAATATTTTGAAATTGGTGATAAATAAAATGAGTTCAAATCGTCATTAGATGTATACACGAATGAGAAATGGTGTTCTCACTAAAGAGTTTTTGGATGGTCTTAAAACTTTCATCGAATTTGCTACTAGTCAACGTACTTGGATGGACAGGGAAAAAATTAGGTGTCCATGTACTCAGCGCAAGTGCCAAAACACCAAGTTTTTAGATGTGCCTACCGTGAAATACCACTTAGCAAAATTTGGATTTGTATCGGACTACTATGTTTGGCGCTTCCATGGCGAGCGAATTCTGCCGGTAGATGTTGATCGAGATGTTGGTGGCTCATCTCAAATGGCTAGTGAAGAACCATCTAATGCTTACCACACAATGGTTATGAATGCTGCTGGTGTTGAATTTAATGTGGATGAAATAGAAGAATCGCCAAATCCCGAGGCCCAAAAGTTTTATGACATGCTGAAAGCTGCAAATCAAGAGCTATTCCCGGAGTGTAAAAAACACTCGCAGTTGTCTTTTGTAACTCGACTTATGAGCTTGAAATCAGAGAATCACATATCAGAAAAATGTTTCAATCAAATCACTGAACTTATTCAAGAAGTTGTTCCGAATAATAATCTAGTTCCTGACAACTTCTACGAAACCAAAAGGCTATTACGGGGTATGGGGTTGCCAGTTCAGAAGATTGATTGTTGCAAGAACAACTGCAATAATCTAGTTCCTGACAACTTCTATCAACTTCTATGCCACTACCTCCTCAGCAAGCTGAAAATTCTGTTAATTCAAATGATGAAAACCTAGGAGATGATTAGATTATGTGTATGAGTATGAATGTTATTTGTTTCTAACGATAGATACTTGATACTGTTTCTAACTATATTACTTTACTGTTGTTATTGTGTTATGAGTATGGATGTTTTAAGATAATATATTTTATAATTATATTATTGATGTCTTATATTATTTATAGGATTAATGCAGGTATGCGATATTAATTAGCGGATATAATTTTTTTTTTTTTAAATTTTACAATTTAGCGACGAACAAATGTTGTTGTAAATTCGTAGCTAATTATCTAATAAAATAAAAAATACTGACGAAATAGCGACCGAAAAATTCGTGGTTAACTTTAGCGACGGATCTTTCCGTCACTAAATCGTAGTTAAATGATATCAAATTCAAATAATAAAAACGAATTAGCGACGACACATTCCGTAGCTAGAATTAGCGACGGATATTAGCGACGGACGTGTGCGTCACTAAGTCTAGCGACGGAATTATTGGTAGCTATTCCCTCGCAAAGTTCGTCATCAAATCGTCGTCGTAGCAACTTAGCGACGGAAATGATTCGGACATAGCGACGGATATTCCGTCGCTAAACCTAGAGACGGATGTGTCCGTCACCAATTCGTCGCAACAAACGGCGTCGAAATTGTCGCCCGAACGAAAATAACGACGGATTATTTCCCGCAGCGACGGACATTTCCGTCGCTAAACCTTAGCGACGGAAAAAAATTGCGTCGCAAAATTCTAGCGACGGACGATTTCCGTCGCTAATCCTTTTAGCGACGGATTTGAGCCTTTTAGCGACGGAAATTGTCCGTCGCTATTTTGGCGTTTTATTGTAGTGATATATGTCCGATGATATTCTTTACAAACAACGTAACATATTGAATTTCCAAGGTATGTATTTATCCATTTGCTTTAATATTTTATTTCATGTCTAATATTATTAGTTCCAAAATGGTGATACTTTTCTAACATATATTGTTTAATATTTTTTAGATTTAGTCCTCAATGTTGGTGAAATAAAAAAAATCAAGTATTAGTTGAGATTGAGAAATTGTTGAAAAGATGTGGGGAAAGCCTACATGATTACCAACAAATGCCAATTCCAAATCTTGACTGTTCGGCCAGTTTGATGAATAGGTTGGTGTATGATGAGATGTGTTATGACAAAGTAAAACTTAAAGAAGAGCACAAAAAGTTGGTATCAAATCAAGGAAGAGTTTTTTTTTGTCTACGGTTATGGAGGAACTAGAAAGACATTTGCTTGGAGAACTCTTTTGGCAGCATTGAGATCAAAGGGATAAATAGTTCTTAATGTTGCTTCAATTGGTATAGCTTCTATATTATTACCTAGCGGAAGAACTGTGCATTCAAGGTTTGCAATTCCCCTAAACTCAAATGAGGATTCAACATGTAATATCAAACAAGGTAGTCATCTTGCAGAACTCATTATTAAGTGCAAACTTATAATTTGGATGAAGCACCAATGATGCATAAGCATTGCTTTGAAGCACTTGATATAAGTATGCGTGATGTATTGCGTTTTTGCAATCCAAAAAGTTTAGAGATGCCTTTCGGAGGGAAAACTATTGTATTTGGCGGAGACTTTCAACAAATTTTGCTAGTTATCCCAAAAGGAAGTAGACAGGGTATTGTTAATGCAACAATAAATGCATCTTACTTGTAGCCGTACTGTAAAGTGTTATGTCTGAAAAAAAATATGCGACTTCAAAGCTCATTCTCAAATAGTGATTATGAAAAGCTAAAGCAATTCTCATAATCGATTGCGAACATAGGAAATGGAGAAATTCAGGAGCAAACAATTGGATGTGAAAACATTACTATTCCAGAAGAGAATTTATTGAAATGTTCTGGAGATCCCATTACAACTACTGTGGAAAGTACATATCCATCATACTCCAATATTTTTTATGATCCAACATACTTGGAAAAGAGGGAAATATATATTTGGCTCCAACACTTGATGTGATTAACTCTATCAATGAATATATAACTTCTTTAAACACATATGAAGGAAATACATATTTCAGCTTTGACAATACTTGCAAATCAGATTCAAATGTTGATCTATTAGCTGATGTGCACACACCTTAATTTTTGAATGTGATCAAGTGTTTTGGTGTGCCTAATCATGAACTCAAGCTGAAAGTAGGTTATCCGGTTATGCTCTTGAGAAATATTGATCACTTAGTTGGTTTGTGTAATTGGACAATGATGGTTATTACTAAACTTGGAAATCATGTTTTAGAAGCAAATGTATTCTCTGAAAGTAGTGCAGGTCATAAAATCTTGATTCCAAAAATGTCATTAACTCCTTCAGATTTGAGACTGCCTTTTAAATTTCAAAGAAAACAATTCCAGATCGAGATCCCGAAGGCTTTACAAGGCTTAGAATATTTGTATTAGGGATTTTTGATGTTATTTTTGAATTAAGACTCTGAACTTTGTTTATCTTTATGGTTTGAGTTGGTTTAGCCTTGCATCTAGCCAAGTAGGGTTAGGTGTGGCGGTAGCACCCATGAAATAAAGTACTTTGGTTTTATTTATTATGGACTTGAAATAAATGATATGCTAAAATTCTATTTATAGTAAGTCCATTTATAGTAAGTTCTGGAATTGAAATTTTGGGGTGTTACACCTACAACTTGGCAGGTCCTAATCTTCATATGTGTAAAAGAAATCCAATCTAGACCTTCCAACATCCTTAAGAGTCCAAGTAGTATTTGCATTACACTTCGTTGATTTCTATAATCTCAGGAAGCTTTGTGGAAGTTGCAATACAATGAATGTTTTAGTGGTTGCGTTAAAAAATGCTACTCTGTACTTTAAATAAAAATGTTTAATTTTAGTTAAATAACAACCATATTTAATTAAATGTTATGATTAAAAAAGCTTCCATAACTTTGTGATGACGATGTGGAATCTCGGGGGCCATTTTATTAGGAAAGTCTTGGTCCAAGGGGTGGTAGGGAAGAATGGTGGGCCAAGAAGTTGAAGGTTGTGTGAAATGAAGCAAAATATTAATAAAAGTCAACCAGCAAGGTTTAAACTCATGACCTCCAGCATAACAACACAACTACCGACCACCCAAGCCACTCAAGATATCATGTACAAAAAGGTAAGATGCTCTATTCACTCGTGTGAATATTGTTGGCATCCAGGTAGTGAGGGACACATGTGTCGTACATTTGTCAACCATTCAGATGGCCCTCTACTCTATAAATAGACATATTTTTTCCTCTTTTAAGATATCATTCCTTTGATCATTATAGCACCCCTAGCTTGGTTGTTTGTGGTCATAACCTTTTATCCATACACCAAGGTTCAATTTCCCACGACTACAATATTATTTTTAATCCTCTACTTGGGCTATAGCTTGTATTATTTGGGCCATAGTTTTGGACGGTATCTTGGACTTTGTATGTATTCTTTTGGGACTAGCGTCCCGCCTAATAATACTATTATTTTCCTACCCCATTCTGTACTTCCATAGCCGATTTATAGCGGGTCCCGAAAGAACCATCACTTTGTAATTGTTCTTTAATGACGTGTCACTTTGTGGTTAATCATCGCTGTATAGATATTGTACGACATCAGTGCATTAAATATTAATTCAAAGTATATTGGTTAATTCATCACAAGCTAATTATATAAATATTGTGATAAAAGAGTTTTATGCATTAATCAAATGCATTTTTAAAAAATAAGAAGAAAAAAAATTACAAAGCCAAATAATGAGAATGTTAACTACTAAACATAAAATTGAACAATAATAATTTTTTATAAATAATTAAAGTGGGATGTTATCTAAAAACATAATAATTTTCAATCCAGACTATATCCTTGGCTTATGTTTGTCTTTTTATACATTATTCTATAAGAATTGTACTATGCACTTTTTTTTTGGATAAAAATATCCTTACCATTATAACTTCTCTGATCTTTTTTCATTATTATTACCATACACATACATACACAATATTTTTCCTTATATTCTTCAGTGGTAATAATATATGTCGACATTATATATTGAAGTAATATTAGAAATAAGTTTGATTCCATCTAGATTTTAATTAAATGTTACTATAATTATATTTCATAATTTATCATATTTAAAATTCACTCTTTAAAAATATTAATAATACCATAATTATTACTCAAATTATTAGCATCTATATTTTTAATATAATATAAATTCTACGACTATTAATTTAATGCGCGCACACAAATGTATAGTATAATTGAGATTTAACATTGAATATTAATAATGGACATATATTTTTGCGCATCGTGCATATAAAATACTAATTCAATTTATAAGTGTCATTGCTCCTCCCGCTTCCTCACCCTCTTTTTTTTAATGAACTTATAAGAGCAAATGCAAGTTCTATTTACATAGTTGATAAGGTATAATGGGAATATACAAAACATATATGTCGTATAAAACTACCCAACCCGACATATTTTAGGTGCTCATTGACATTGCAAGTTAGGAAACCAACCCTCTTGGGTTTGTATTGTCTATAGTCAAGTTATAGTGCCTATAGGCAGTGTTACGACCAACTTGATGAGTCGCTAACCGATCGAGTAGGTGGACATCACATAAGTCTTGTTGGTGAGATTTCATGCTCCCCTGCTTCTTTTTATTTTATTTTTATTTTTATTTTTATTTTTATTTTTTTGTGGATAAAGGTAAATATATAAATAACCCAAAGAAGTATGAATACATGGGACATATATACCCCGGTCCCCAAGGAAAGTCCAGTAATGTGGCAGTGTAAAGCAAAAGTATATTATGAAGCCAATATTGTCACAACCATAACTATGAATGCATAACAAGCCAATTAACTCTATGCATGTAATTGTAGAGAAATCTAGTTTCTAGCATTACAAAAGCTAGGCACTAACGTCTTGAGAGAGACTTTTTTTAAAACAACTTTAGTATACTTTCTGACTTTAGAAGAGTCTTCCAAGTTCCATCCTCAATTGCTTGTAACTATACAATGTACGTACTAAGACTTGCTATTAATAAAATCAACTTTGTCTAGCCATTTTCATAGTATCTACTCTACATATTACATAGTGCATAGTTCCTAAATTATGTACGCCAAGGCATAATTTAATATTCGTGCCAATTGGTAAAGTAGAATGCTATCTAATGAGTTAATACTTACAATGGTGCTCGAATATAGTGTTTTTCCTCAATTTCATCTTAAACAAATTTGGTAACGTAATATGGTCTTAGACTTTTGCATTTTTGCTCAATTTAGTCTTCCGTTTGTTATTCCGTCAAACTGATGTTAAATAGAGAGACAATTTTTTAATTTTAATATTCGCATCTCTTTTACTTTATTTATAATGATTAAATAAATCACCCCTCTTTTATAAATTGTCTCAGTAATCCATAAATATTGAAATTAATGGGAAAATTCGTAATTAAAAGAGTTCTATTGAAATTACTAGGACAATTCGTAAAAGATGGGTGATTTATTTAATCACTATAAATAAATTAAAAGAAAGGCTAAAATTGAAATTACTTAATTGTCCCTCTATTTAACACCAATTTGACTGAATAACAAATGGAGGACTACATTGAGCAAAAACACAAAATTCTGAAACTACATTAGGTCACCCAAATCATTTAGGACGAAATTGAGAAAAATCACAATATATAATCAATGACCATTTTGGGTATTAACTCAAAATATATTATTCAAAAAAATACTCAAAATATAATTTTGGTGGAGAACTTTGCTTCTCTATTTTTTTTCCTAAGAGCGTCTGATAAGTGATCATTTATTCATAGTTGTCATATCTCTTCTAGCCCAAATTTTGAATAAGTGTGAAATCTTCTCTTTTGTTTATTTTCCATACCCCTTCTTTGTTAGCCATTCACCCTTAGCCCCATTACAAACTTGATAAAGTCCTATTTGATCTTAGCATGCAATCTTAGAGTTGAACTAGTGGGAGTATGAAGGGCAAGCCTATGAGATCTCATTAAAAGTCAAGTTTTGCATAATCTCAACTTAGCATTTGTGCACACTAGATTCTCACACACTTTAATGGAATTTGGTGCTTGGTTATTGGCTTGAGATGGAGCTTGTGTGCCAAGCTAAGGTGATTCTTGAAACAAGTTGTGTTGTAGAAAGTTAGATTGTGGTTTGATAGGTTGTGCAAAGTGGGAGTATGATCAATTTCATTGCAAGGATGGTGATTTATTTCTTGTCTTTGCTTGAGGACAAGTAAAGGCTTAAATGTGGGGGAGTTGATAAGTGCTTATTTGTCTATACTATCCCCCGTTTCACTAAGTCATTTTGCTTATAGATAATTCTAAATTTAATGAGAATTAGTGCTTATTTGTGTTATTTTGCAAGCTAAGTAGTATGAGTTGAAAAACATTGGAAGCAAAGATGAGTATTTTCATGCATTTTGGTGGGCATTGGAGTCAAATGGAGGCCACATATGAAGATATGTAGATGGATGCAACACTCCTAAGGAAGTCTAAGATTGGAATTTTCAATGGTATTTGTCATTTAGGCAAACCAAAACAAAAGAAGAGCAAAAGATCATTGTAATTTTCACTCATTTCGACCACTGCTCGGTTATTGGACCATATCTCAGCCTAGGAATGTTCAAATTAAGTGTATCTTGAACCATTAGAAAGATGAATTCAAGGGATACAACTTTGCCAGATATACAAATTTCGTAATTCTGAATGGAAAATGGTGAAAAACAGCCTAGAAGTCAAAGCAGCTGCACAAAGTTCGAAAATGCAGTTTCTAGAGAGGAGGCACACGGCCACACACACGGCCGTGTGTGTGGCCATGACATTTTGACCGAATTACAGTAGAAAAAGGTTGTTCCAGACTCCATAGGTTTGGTACATGGCCACCCACACGGCCGTGTACCTGGCCGTGTGACGCATGCTCTACTCACTATTATATTTAAGCTCGTTTTGAGCATTTTTTAACTCGGTTTTGACTCATGGTTGAACCCTAGACACTCCCATTCACTTCATTTCATATTTTTAGGTTAGATTGGGCTTATATCTATGTTTTTTTTTAACACTTTTGGAGCTTGTAATCTTAGGTTTGAAGCTTGGATTTCAAGATTGTACCACCCATTTCAATAGAGAAGCTTTCTTTCCCTTATCTCTTTTCTTTTGCAAGATTTATGTTTATTACTTGTGCTTTTGTGTTTTTTATGCTATTTAATCATGAACAGTTAGTTTATGGGTTCGATTTAAGGTTATATTATCTATTTTGATGCTTAAGTTGTGATTATTGTGAAAAGGGGAAGAACCCCATCTAGGGTTCTTGAGTTTGAGTTGGGTCTTTAATCTATCTTCCAATTGTTGTTTATGTTTGGAAAGTCTTTCATCTCAATAGGAATTGCCTCATGACCCTAGGTAAAATGTTCTTTCCCCAACCTTAAGTGTTAAAAGCATCAATAGAGTAATACTTCTAACTTGAGTCCTATTTCTTTATTTTGTATTTATCTGTTGTTTATATGCGTTTGTTCTACCTTGTTGTCGTTTGCTTAGCTTCTTGTTGATTTCCTTGTATTAGTGCCTAGTTTTGTGATTGCATATTGCATGCCATAACCCACAATCCTCAGCAAAATGACATTTCACACCTGTACACTCACCATCACTCATTTTTGCTACACATCAGCGTCCTTAGGCCTTCCCCAATTATAGATTTTGGAGAGTTTTTAGAATAGTAAAATCCAACGGGTGGGGTTTTAACAAATGTGAATTGGGGGGGGGGGGGTATGGATTTTTTCTCCTGCAAATTTGGGATTTTGACAGGCTGGGGTTGGGCCCACTAGGCAGAAAAGACTGCGCCCGGTTTTTGTCTCACGCCCGGGGTGGGGTGAGGCACACGCTGGCAATGTCTCACGCCCAAGCGGGCGCGTAAATTTAAATATTTTTTTCATGTTTTTGTTCTGAACCATCGCGTTTCCTAAGAGCTGCGAGATCTGCGTCAGCTGCTGAAAATTCTGCATTAGTTGCTCACCATACGGCACGTCCGGGACATCCTCACATCTTCTGGGTGGCACCATGATCGCTAACAAAGGGTATACGCGTTACGAAGAAAGCGTCGCACCACGATCGTCCTTCCCAATCGCGCGAGAAGAAGTGAGAACAAGCTCACAACAAACAAACAAACAAGCAAAGCAAGTATCAACAAGATATAAGCAATTAAAGCGAGTCCTCACCGCGAGTCACGTTTCTTAACTTCTACTGATCAAGTCCTAGAGTCTCAAGAATTCAAACCCTAGGATCTTTACTTAGACCTCAACACAGGCTCTGATACAAACTGTGACACCCCAACTTTTCACAAGCTGAGATAGCTAAAACTTTAAATATAAAAGTTGCTTATCTCAACAACTACTCATACTATAGCGGAAGCGATTTAAAACTTATCGGGTGTCATGCCACATCTAGGTAAAACACAGCCTAGATGCACAGGCTATCCAAAAACAAAACATAAAATCCTCAAACATAACAGCAACAAACTAGTCAAGATACATAATCCAAAACAAAGGCACACAGGCCCGAAAGGCGTCTAAAACATCATCTAGTCTAAGCAAGCATAACATAGCTCTAGCGCACTCTCGGCTTAGACTACTTCATACCAGGAAAACATTTAGCAAACTATTAGCAAAAGAATGCTAAGCAACCACCACTCACACTCGTGAGAACATACATAATATAATAAGCTTGTAAATAGGTTTACACACCCGTATAGAATATACACACCAACAAACTGTTCTTTAGTTAAAACGGAGACTCAACAACAACAAGCTGAATAAGCCATAAACCAAGGGCTCTCTAAGTAAAACCAATATCCAATATGAATGTATAAGGCAACAAGTCTATAACGGAATACCAACTGAATCATAACCTCAACAGATTACTCACAAAGAAACCACCAAACCGCAATATATCAAGGAATAACGGATAACAACTGAGATACAACTCAACTAAAGAACCATAAGGAACCAAACAAACATCATACCAAAGATAAGCACCAAACCTTACCCTCCAACCACAATACCATCCCTCATACCAACCACTAAACCAAAGTTAGTACACAGAGGCATAAAGCCCAACCACAGAGGCAAATGATGCCCATTACTACAGAGGCAAAAGCCCAAACCATAGAGGCAAATGATGCCCATTACCACAGAGGCGAAAGCCCAAACCACAGAGGCAAATGATGCCCATAACCACAGAGGCAAATGATGCCCACAGTTAGTTCACCCTCAACAAGCCAAAAGATACTCAAAAGACTCACATCTCCACATCCAACCTCAGACTCATCCCGAAGAATTATCCACCCACAGTGTTCATCTCAGGTTATGAACACAACATACACTCAGAGTAATAACCTAGGATTCAACCAACCATACTAGCTCAACAAATCAAGATAATGAACCAAAAGGCATGAATAAATACTCAAGAACCAAGGTGGAATACTCAACAAAATATCCACACAAGTTCTAGAATCAGAGATGAATCAACAAGACAACAGATCAACAAAACAGCTACTGGAAACAGAACCAGGACAGACCTTGCGGAACGCCCTGCACCGCTACACCCTTCCGCACGAAGGGGCGGATCCCCCCAACGGATCGCCTTACCGCCGTTACACTTGCGGAACACACTGGCGGGACACATTATACCGCCGGTGTGCACCGTAAGTGCATTTTCAACGCACCACAACTCCCAGACAATATAGAATACACGATGAATTATTCCAGAATGCAAAAATATGATCAGATTGCCCAGATTACACATCTCAGAAGCCAAATAAACATGAAATCGATAACAATAGATGCTCATACTCATTAAGATGCAAAAGATCAAGAACACAAGTTCAATAACCCATCAAAATAGATCACAGATCATCAAGAACAAAGGCTAAACCAAGAAATTTCCACAGGATTCCAAATCACCTAGTATTATACATAGATCAAGAGTGTAAAATAGGTTTTAGTGAGACATGATGGTTATCTCTTGAAGCACAACTTCAAACTAAGCAAACATCTTCCTCTTCACAAGCCACTCTCACCCACTTGATCATCTTTTTCCAAAGAAAGATCCCAAAAGAACACCATAAGAACTTATAAAAAGATCATGAAAATGAGATGATACAAGGCATATTCCTAAAGAAAAACACTTACTCAAGCCCTAGAAATCCTAAAGGAGCAATCTTTGTCTTGAATCTTAAAGGATAGAAGATTGTGTATATTGTAGGGTTCTTAGGAAATGATAGGGTAGGAAGAGTTATTTTGTAGGAGAATGAAAAGGGTAGGAAGAGCTAACACAAACTCTTTTATATGGATAGGAAGATCATTACATACATAGTGTATATATTATATTAGGGTAACTAGAATAAATAATGGACTTTTATAAAGAATGGGTCTTGCATTATTCAATACAATACTAGTAAGTATGAAATTGGTCCTTCAAAAATAAATAAATTGGGCCATTACAAAATATTTTTACTTATAAGAAATATAAGGATCCAATTTAAAGAAATCCCTTATAGGAATTAAATCAAGACTTGGACCTTAGAATAAATAATTAATTTCGGAATAAGATATATATATATATATATATATATATATATATATATATATATATATATATATCAATCAGAAGAACGAAGCCCGATTAAATCAAATAAATTACACGGTAGAAATAATTACCGGTCTCAAGGCTAGTGAACATTTTGAGGTTTTTGGTAAGGTAAATACCTACATGGATGAAAGAGAAGCAAGGTGCATGAGAGAAAAAAAAAAATGGCCTGCAAACAATGATTTTTGGAACAGTGATTGGCACCCACGGATTTCAAGGTGAAATCACGCCAAACCCGCGTCAGGCGCAACAAGCGCGCCCAGCCGTCGCGTGTACTGCACCAGACGCTGCTGACACCTCTTTTTTTTTATTATTATTATTAAATCAGATTTGTTTTATTTTTTTCCTCTCCTCCCATTTTTCTTTCCTAATCACACTTACAAAAACTTCTCAAAAGCCCAAAAAAAAAATCGCTACTACTAAAGATGCTCTAACTCCCCTCTAAGAATAGGTGCTTGAAAATAGGGGACAGATAAGTGTGGTGCTGTGGGTGACTTCAATTATTTGTTGAGTGGTCTTGCTATGAGCAGAAAAGAGCAAAAACTTGGTGTAGACACTTCAATTCATTTCTGATCTGTTTTCATCATAATGGTTAAAAGTGAGCCAATACATTGTCTTTCTATGCATTGTTCATTAAATTTGTGGGATCTTATTGTACTAAATAATAGGATCTCTTTTTTATTTTATTTATTGGAAAAGTTAGTCAGAGGGTTTAATCATTTTTCTCTTTAAAAAATAAAAAATTCAATAGTACATGATGTGCAATGATGCAAAAGTAAGAACGGATTTAATTCATTCATTTGGGTATATTAATGATTGAGGGTTTTTTTTTTTAATTTCAAAAAAATGATTGAGTATTTGAGTTTGCAACAAAATAAATAGAAAAAATGTGAGTTGTTTTTATAAATATTGAGAAAGAGAGAATCGTGATCAAATTAAAGTCGGTCTTCGTGTGTTAACTACTTTGTGCAACTTGTAATGCCTGATTTTGTAACTTGTGATGCATATGACTTCTTTTACACATTAAAAATTACTATCAAAACAAAATAAAGTATTTTCTAAAAAAGCGTGTGGGCATTTTCGTAATTAGTTAGGAAAATGACACATTTTCCCCTGAATTATAGGCTTATAACAATTTCTCTTCATGAGTTATTCATGTACTCATATTTGCCTCCTCAATTATTTTTAAAGTGATATCTTTTCCCTCTTTGATGTTAAATAGACATTTTTACTCTTAAACAATTATTCAATTTATTTTTCTTGTCTAACAAATTATTTCTTATATGTAGGGATGAATACAATTCGATTTGAACCAAACCGGACACTATAAAAAATTGAAAAACATGCATGTTACGCAGTGGCGGATCCAGCATGGGGGCAGCTGCCCCCACTCACCCCAGTTGTATGTATATATGTATATATAGTACTCCCTCCGTCCCATTTTACCTGTCCTACTTTCCTTTTTTATCCGTCCCAAAATATTGTCCACTTTCTAAAAATAAACACCATCACTTTTTCATTTTTCCTAATTTGCCCTTACATTTCAAAATGCTACTCCGTAATATAATATTGTATGCATTTGATTTTTCTAGAAATGAGAGCCCAGTCAATTTACCTTGTATCCCATCCCATTATTCTTCAAACCCATTTCTCTCCACCTCTTACTCTCTTAGTCTGCTACTCTACTTGCCCATTTCACCATTTTGGCTTTCTCCATTTTCAAGATCTTTCAACCACACATTTTTTAGAGATAAAATCGTTGGACTACCGCACAGCAGCTAACCTTTGCAACTCCACTGCCTTTTCACTCCCAGATTATAGCTTTTAGTGTTCTTTCCTACGTCGAAGGTGTAGATGAGGTCCATTAGGAAAATTTCTTTCATTTTTAAACCCAGATTCCTTTCTCCCCATCTCTTTTCTCAAAGTTTACATAATTTGAAATAATTTTTGGTTCAAGGTGATATACATTCTGAAATGCAAAACTTGATATAATCTCAATATTTTGAATGAAGAGGAAAGAATTAAAACAAGTATTTTAAGGATTGATTTCTGAGAAATGGAGTCATGGAGAAGAAATACATTGGGAATTGGGAAAGTAAGTGGTTGTGTACAGTACAATATTTTCTTCCAGACAAGCAAAGCAAGGTTAAAATTGGAAAATGCTACACGATATTGCTATTTCCTTAAAATGCGTGCAAAAACCAAAGAGGACATCCTTTCCGGGACAGAGGGAGTATATGTTTAATTAGATATAAGTATATGAAAACATATAAAAGTAAGTAATTGATTAGTTGGCTGAGTTGGTTGATGTGTGTTTGTGCTTAGTAAATGGCAAGGGTTCAAAATCTTCTTTTTAAGTGTTTCATTTTTTAAACTACCCTGCCCGGACTGAAAATTTTTTATGGCCCCGCCACGTACTGATGGTACGTGATTAACATTCAGAACAAAGTTGATGGTACATGCATGTATAATTGTACAATGCAAGTAAATGGAATATCTCGCTTAAAGTGATCCAATTTTAAATGAGAAATATGAATAAATATTTATTAGAATCACGCATGTCAATCAAAATGTATTATGAAGAGTGCAATAATCATTTTTTTTAATAATAAAGTTAGTTTAAAATAAAATAAAATATTTTTAAAAAATAATAGTGTGTTTGAATTGAATTGGAGATACTATGGAAAGTGCCGGCGGTGTCTTCCATTGTTAGGAACATGATCCAAAACTCTTGCTAATACTTAATTAATTAGTCAAACAAGGAGCCAATTTATTATTATTTTATATATGTACTTCATGGAAACCCTAATATTAAATCAGCATCCAAGTAACTAAGCCTAGGGAACCTTTTTTTTTTTTTGGAAAAAAAATTAGAGAGGGGACGCCCCAAGAAGGCTTAGTCGTGCTAGTTCTCATTCAGTACCACCCTTCTTGCGTTTGGAATATTCATCATGTCTTTAGTAAGTGTTTTCTGAATCATTTGAGGAGGGTTCTCGAACACATGCATGCAATCCACCGTCCTGGGTTATGGGAAGTTTCGTCAAAGAGTTCGTAGCTCGATTTTACTTCTGTATGAAATGTTAGACATCATATTATATTACTTTGCTTCATCTCCCTTCTATGTTGATGTAGGAGGGTGACTATTCGTTTCAAGTTGCTTCTCTCAACTCAATCCTGCACGATGGTTTCGAAACTCTTTTCACTTCCTGTATGATGTAAGATTTTCCCTAATAATATATATATTATATATTATATATTAGGGCCTTAATTAAGTGGTGCAAGTTAACTAGGTTTATTAAGTGGTTTGGTTGGACCCAATAACTAGTAGTTGTTATTCAACCAGACTCTGTGCCTATATAAACCTGTATTGATGGGATACAAGGTAAGCATTATATAGCACATACAGTTCACGGTACTCATACTGCTCAGTAGACACCAGTACACCATCTAGGGTTCTGAGTCAAGTATGAGACAAATATGGCTGACGGTCTACCGTTAAAGAGGCATTACATCAACTGTGACTGGAGATCAATACGGCTTCCGCTTCCGCTACTACGAATCAGGTTTCTCGTATACTATTCTGTTTAGTTAGATTATTTATATCTAACATTTGGTATCAAAGCCTTTATAATCTCTGTCCGGTTAATTGTTTTGCCTAAAACAATATTAAGTATAATATACATCGGGTTTTGTATATATTTTTGATTTCAATTACATTCGTTTTTTGAAAATTTGCATACAGATATATCTATTTGGTTTGATATAATTTAGCAAACTGTTATGCATATTTTGAAAATTTAGACGAATTATTTGTAATTGATTCTTATATGGTAGAATTAGTTGTGGTTGTTTTGAATTATGAAAATCAATTCAACATTAAGCACACAATAATTATCCAATTATCCCGAGATCTACGTGACGTCGGTTTATTTTGGCCGGTTTATGACTGTTTTTTGGCGAGCTGTCGGTGTTTTTTTTTTTTTTTTGGGAGCCACCATCACGAGATTTGCCGGCGGTCACTGACGACGAAGGGGAGACGAGGTTTCGCGGTAGAGGGTGGCGGTCCTTCGCTGTTTTTTCCTCTGCTTCAGGCGGTTTCTTCGGCAATGGCTTTTGGATTCCCATTCGCTGCCCCTCCATTCTCCTCCAGGCTGCAGCTACTATATGGCGCTGGTTCCTCTGATGGTGACGATGGCGGCGCAAGTTGGACTGGCAGGCGGCGGTTGTTGGCGTTGCGCAGAAGAGGGACGGCGGAGGCGAGACTGGGCTCTTCCGGCGACGTATCTGCTCGTTCTTCTCCGTCAAGGCGACTCCGGCGACGGGCTGCTGCTGCTCCATCTCCGTGCTTCTGTTAAGGTCGTCAGCCGGTGGAGGTGTGGCGAACGACGGCGAGCTTACGGACCACGGAAACCTTTGGTGTTGTAGCGAGGTGGTCCTCCTTCAGGCGACGCAGCTGCTGGTTTTGGGACGACGACGGGTTGTTTTGGGTTGCAACGGCGTGAGATGGCGGAGACGGGCACGGCGGAGACGAGCTGGTTCCTGGCGACGGTCACTGCCTGCTCTCATTCCTCCTTCAGGCCGTCACTGCTACGCCGCTTCCCTTCAAGCTCTGTGCGACGCTGGTTCTCCATTGCAGAGGTCCGCTGGTTCATGGCTGCTAGGTTACGGTAAGTTGATGAAGAAGATGGTGATGGACAATGCTGGGCCGGGTCAGGCCCATTTGGGTCAGACCTGGTCCAATAAAATCTTGGGCCTGTTATAGTATTTTGGGCTCAATTCAGTTTTTCCATTCATCATATTTAGCTTTCTTCTCAATTTAAATCCTCCTTAATTCATTATTAAATTATCATTCAATTTGGGGCAAATATTAAGTCTTAATTTGCTATTTGAATTTTAATTTAATATTGAGGAATATATATTAAATTGCCTAAGGTATTGCAATTTATTTAAGGATATATGGGTTAATAATACATTAATATGCAAATTCGAGCATGCTTTGTATATTTGTCTAATATTTTATTATTGGTTGAATTATACATTCATTAAAGCGTGCATTAAGGTTGAATTTAGCATATTATTAACTCATATTATATATCATTCAATTTTTGGATCCTTAGGTCAATTTAAGTTTTTATGGCCTATTAAAGTAGCTTGTGTGCTTTCTCATTTAATTTTTGGGCATATTCTAGTCCTATATTTCACTTGTAACTATAAAACATATTTTGAACAAGCTAATTCGGGACCTATCTTGGGTCATTAAAGTATGGATCCTACCATTATTGATTGATATTTGAATAATAATTATAGCTCATTTTGGATTTATAACATGGTTATTAAGTTTTATTATTACTATCTACCATATTTTGTTAATGGTATTCAGTGATGGTAATAATATTAAGTTTGGATCTATTTCAGTAGCAGATCATTTTTTATCCATGTTATAGCTCACTTGGACCATTAAGAATTATAGGTCTAATTTGAGCATATAAGTGCTATAGTTATTGTTTTGGTCTGGTCTTGAGCCATTAAGGATTTAAGAATTTAATTATTATTTTGGCCATTAAGAATTACAACTATTGTTTAAGTTGGTTATGGTTTTCAATTTATCAATGGTTTTTCAGGGCCTTAATAATAATATTAATTCTTTAATTTTAAAGTAATATAGTCATGTTAATTATTATGTGGTAAATTGAGATTAGTATATGACATCCCTTAATTACAGTTTTGCATTTATTCTAGTTATTATTAATTCGAATTATTTATTACTGCTATCAAGTTTAGGGGCTAATCTCATTTATTACCTTTTCATAATAATTATTATTTCATGGTAATCTGTCATATTTGGTACATTGGTGAGATTACCCATGTCACTTTATTATTACATGACTATTAATGTTGGTATTTAAGTCCTACCAACAAATCTTTCACATACCATTGGGCGCTGCATTGAGGTTACTGACACCAACAATGAAGATGTGGAGAATTATGAAGTTTTTTTTCTCTTATGGATCGTCATCGTTGCTAGCGCAATGGAAAGATGCGGTTTGCATCATTAAGGTACGTCATTAATTATCTTTTATTATTAATTGGTAATTAATGCTACAATTACAGTTAACCGCTAATTTGGACTAGTCACATAATTTCTCTTTAGAAATATGGAAACATTAAGAAGGTGTATTACCATAATTTGGTTTTCATTGTTAAATATTGATGGTGATTATAATGTTGCTTATTACCATTAAATATTTTAATTAATGATATCATTAACATTAATATGGTATTCAGTTATGACTCCTAAATTGTTTCCAATTAAGTTTATGTGACAATGTTTCAGTTAAGAAAGTATTATGGATATTATCATTTTCTTGACATTAATGTTTTTCGGACTTCAAATTTTATCAAGTTTTCAAAATTATATCCGAAAATGTCTCTAAAGTTAGCGGTTATAACCATTGTTTTTCCTCATCTAGTCTCCATTTAATAATATTATTATGGCTATTTTATTGCTTTTGGATTATTTGCAATTTTGTCATTAATGATAATAATATTATTAATTCGGTTATGGAGAGTGATTTTGAATCAATTCAGTAATTTTGGAAAAACATATTTGCTAGGCAATTGACTATTGCCATTTATGCCATAATTCATTTAGTTTTCGAATTATGATTTTAGTTCTTTCTGCCCATATTTGGCTAGTATGAATAATGAATATTTGGTATAAATTCATATCCTGTAGTTGGTCCATACTCTTCAGATAGTTTTATGCATTCAATCACATTAAACGCATAATATTAAGTTTAATTATGCAATTTGGATTTGTGAGATTTTATTTTACAAATGACAATATTTATTTATTTTTTTTATTAATAGATATTGTTGAAATTTGTAAATTCGGTCTATTTCTCATAAATTAAGTGTGATGCATTAAGACATTTTGTCATGGGCTTAAAGTTTAAAAATTTCAAAGTATACATTCATTAATTTGGGTCCCTTTGGATTGGACTCATTAGAGTTTGAATATTAAGTTTATACTTTGGAAGCTCATATTAAAATTGCATTAAGTTACGCAATTTGTTTAGAATATATGAGTTTAATGCTTAATTTTATGCATATTAATTTGTCCACTGCATAATATTCTGGTTTTAAATTATGCAATTTTATTATTATGCCTTCAGTAATGCATAAATTTATGTTGGAATTATATTAGTTCCTTATTAAGTTGGACTTATGCATAAACTTTAGTTACGGTAGTGCCTAAATTTAAGCACATTCGGACCGTTAATTTAGTTCACCTTTTTTTAAAGATTTATTCATAAGTGAACTATTAAATTTCGGATTATACCCTACAGTTTTGTTTATACCCCAAACAGTTATACATTTTGTGTATATGAATCAGGGAGGCATACTAGTTTTATGGCCATGACTTAAGAACATCTTGGCCAGTAGTCTCCTTAAACTGATATTATCTAAAGAGTTGGTCTTTAGTGAGGTTTTGTTTTACAAACTTTCCTGGGGTATATACATTTGGAATCTGCCATCATGATTTAGTATAATCTGTCAAAATTTTAAGTATTCCTTGCAAATGTGATTTGATTTCGGTTAATTAAAGAATAGCTATAACATCTTTAATTTACTGAAGTCTTAAAGTTTCAATCTTGGTTACTTAAAGAATAACCACAGCTTATTCAATTTCCAAAGATTATTAAGTTATGATATTATAATTTTAATTTGGTTGGGGAGTAGCCACAGCATCCTTAATCAGATTAAATTATATATATCTTTATCTTGATCACATAAAGATTACGCAAGGAGTTGATAAATGTCTAGTGATCTTATAATTTTAATTTGGTTGGGGAGTAGCCACAGCATCCTTAATCAGTTAAAATTATATATTAAGCAGTTTATCCTGATCACATAAAGTTTTAGACATATAAGTTGTGATTAATTGTATATAATATGATGGAATTTAGCCCACAGGCAATTCCGTTATATTTGTATAATTAATTAGGATGAAATACTATACTACGATCATAATTTAGCCCACATGCAATTATGTATCGGAATGTAGTTAGTAGTTTTATCAGTGATGATAGAAGTAAATCAATTTATTTACTTTATGGCTATTTGTAAATAATTTCTAATTCTATCATGAAGATTAATTTTATGATGTAAATTTGGGATCATATTTCTTGAATTGCCCACAAGGGTTAAGGAAAAGGAACTTGATTTCTTTTAAGTTATTTTTTATCATAATGGTTGTAATGAATCTTATTGAATTAAAACTTTAGCCCACAAGCAAGTTTTATGTCACTTGATTCTTCAACTCATTTGATAAATTGTTTCATCATAAATAAAATTTTTCAGTTCGATCTAATTGAGTAAGATTTTAGCCCACAGGCAAATTTTATGTCACTAGGTTCTTCTGATTATTTGATAATTGAGATAAAATATTATCATAAAAGGTTTCTTAATTGGATTTAATAGAATTAAAACTTCACAGCCTACCGGCAAGTTTTATGTCAATAAATCCTTCAACCCATGAGATAATAATTTTATCACAATTTTTTTTTAGAATTTATAAATTTAGTTCAATTATAAATTCTAAGTTTCATGGTTTGCATTGGCAAAACATGTATTCAGTTACTTTCCAAAATTTAGCCACTTTTATTAATTATTCCACGAAAGCTTACTTGGTTCTTTGGTCTAACTATAGTAAGTTACGTGATATGATATACTTATTTTGGATTCCAAAAATAAAATGTATCTTTTAAGCCAAATTCAAACTTGGTTTTGGAAGGTGTATTTTGTTTTTTTTTTAGTATATCCAACTATGGTGGGGAATTTTATCTTCATTATTTAGTTGGACTTTTATTGGAACCAAATATTAATTATTGATTATTCAGTATGCCCAACTAATGGTGGGGAACTCTATCCTCATTTATTAGTTGGTCAAATCAATTATGAGTATGTATATCATTAATTTTGCTAAAGAACAGTGGGAGTGATCATCAAGAAAAGATCATTAAGATACTCCACTAAAGATTATGGATTTAACTATTGTCTTCATACTTCCCAATGCAAATTGGATTGTATGTCAAACAATAAGTCCAAAAGATTCCACAAGTATTAACCTTGAATTTGTTCATATAAATTCATAAGTTCAAATTATTGGACATCTGGTTGTGCAGCATATTTATGAAAATGTTGTACTAATATTAATGAATTTATTAGAACAAAATCATCTAACTTGTGGTGCAC
>CP025657.1:12604302-12738878 GCA_003576665.1 Ipomoea trifida
TAAGCATTATATAGCACATACAGTTCACGGTACTCATACTGCTCAGTAGACACCAGTATACCATCTAGGGTTCTGAGTCAAGTATGAGACAAATATGGCTGACGGTCTACCGTTAAAGAGGCATTACATCAACTGTGACTGGAGATCAATACGGCTTCCGCTTCCGCTACTACGAATCAGGTTTCTCGTATACTATTCTGTTTAGTTAGATTATTTATATCTAACAGTTTAAACATCATATTATATTATTTTAGTCATATGTTAGTTACACCAAAGACCAAGTTGAGTCAATTTTTACATAATCAAGAGATCATTTTGGGTGATCGAATAGGTAATTGATTATTTATAACATAATCAAATGACTATTTTGAGTATTATCTCCTACGGGTTTCAATGATGCCTATATATATAACTCTTGTTCCAGAAAAGGCCACTCCTGTGACTATGGGGGACCTCAAGCCAATTGCATTATGCAACGTTCTATACAAGATTCTTTCGAAGATGTTGGCAATTAAACAGGTTGAAAGTGGTCCTTGATCAAGTGATTTCGATATCTCAAAGTGCATTTTTGCCGGGTCGGTTGATTACTGACAATGTGTTAGTTGCTTTTGAGGTGATCCACTTTTTGAACCGTAAGATAGAAGGGCATGATGGGTGGTTTGCGCTGAAGCTAGATATGACTAAAGCATATGACAAGATGGAATGGTCTTTTTTAGAGACCATTATGCACCGAATGGGTTTTCACCATCCTTGGATTAGTATGATCATGCATTGCATTATTACTGTTAGATATAAAGTAGGGGTGAATGGTGAGCTTTCTGACCTTATTATGCCCTCTTGTGGTCTTTGCCAAGGTGACCCTCTTTCTCCCTATCTATTTATCATTTGTGCGGAAGGACTCGTTCCTACTATGCCCGGAATCCCGTGATCTCTCCTTGTGTTGTAGCTAGAGGTGCACCTGGCATCTCCCACTTGTTTTTTGCAGATGACAACTTGTTGTTTTTCAAAGCTACGGTTCAAGAGGCTGAAGCTATTAAGAGTTGTCTGGTTGATTATGAAAGGATGTCAGGCCAAACTGTCAACTATAACAAGTTGTTAGTTGCTAGAATATCGCGGACATTGTGCGTACGACTGTGGCTGAAGTTTTTAATGTGAACCAGACTGCTAATATTGGGCGCTATTTGGGACTGCCCATGGGTATTGGACGAAACAAACATGAAGTGTTTTCCTATATTGAATCCAAGTTGATTGGTCGGCTGAGTGGTTGGAATAAGAAGATTCTTTCAAGAGCGGGAAAGGAAGTCCTTCTGTAAAGTGTTGCAGAAGCCTTACCTACATATTCCATGAGCATTTATTACCTCCCAGCAGTTACGCTTTATGAGAGGATTGAAAGGGTAATGAACAAATTTAGGTGGGACACTAGTGGTGGCATACGATGGATGGTCTGGAACAGGATGTGCTCTCTGAAGTTGAAAGGAGGCCTTGGTTTTAAAGTACTAAGCCGGTTTAATGTGGCCCTCTTGGCTAAACAAGGATGAAGACTCATGACTAATCCTACATCCTTGGCTGACAAACTATATAAGGCGAGATACTAACCTCGTAATGACTTTCTTGATGCGAAAATTGGTGCGAACCTGAGTTACTGTTGGAGATCAATACTAGCCGGCCAAGAGGTTCTGCGGAGGGGTTCCTACCGGAGGATTGGTAATAGTCGGGATACGTGTGTTTGGAGGCAAGCTTGGCTCCGAGATGAGACCTACCCATATATTCAGATCACTCCAGTCCCTTATCTTAATCAGGATATGAAAGTAAGTGAGCTTATCCACCCTATCTCACACAATTGGAATAGGGAGTTGTTGAACACTATGTTTGTACCACTTGATGTTGGTTTGATCCTTAAAATTCCTGTAAGTGTTCATTTTGATGATAAATGGTGCTAGAGGGAGTGATATAAGCTGTGAAAAATGGGTATAGCCGTATAGGGCTTTGTCCACTGTGAATGACAATAATGGTAATACACCATGGGGTTCAATTTGGAGCTCAAAAATTCCACCAGTAGTGCGGAACCTTTTTGTGGCGTTGCAGGAATAATATTCTCCCTGCACTAACTGTTATGGCTGCCCGTCGAGTTGCCGTTGATGTATTATGCCCTCTTTGTAGGGATCAACCAGATCAGAGGCTCTAGATCACTTGATAAAGGACTGCGCAACTATTGTTCCTCTTTGGCAAACCATCCTGACCAGTACTGTTTCTAGGATAGGTGATGACTGCATTGGTTGGATGTTTGACACTTTATCGAAGGGAGATGTCGTGCTTAAGCTACGAGCTGTAGCGGTCTGGTGGAGTATATGGCGAGCAAGAAATGAGATTGTGTGGAATAGCAAGCCCTGACAGCTGTCGATCCGAACGTGATGAATGAGATCTATCGTAACATTGAGGCTTGACAGAGTTTGGGGAATGTAACATTAGCGTTTGACACTCCGTCACATGCGTGGCAGGTTGACGACGTGGGGAATGCTGATGCAATAAAGATCTTTGTGGATGTCGCAGTCTACTTGAACCCTGAGCGTGCTATTATAGTTGCATGATTTTGAATCTGAATGGTCTCTTTTTGGCAGCTCGGAATGGTGTTCTTCGATGCATGAACGATGTACACTTAGCACAAGCAGTAGCAGTGAAAGAGGCTCTCTCGTGGGTCAAAGACAGAGGTTATACTAAAGTCAAGCTCTACTCGGATTTTCAGACTATTTGTTGCTTGTTAAAACGTTCAGGGACTGATTGGTCATACGTCGATTGTGTTATTGGTGATTGTCTTTTGAGTTTGTTCCAAACAGTGTCTTTTGAGTTTGTTCCTAGATCAGTGAATGAGTGTGCTCATGCTTTAGCTAGAGCTACCGATTCACAACTTGGTCCTACTAGTTGGTATTCGTCTATTCGCGTCGTGCTTGTATTACATATTTGCTTTAATGAAGTTCTTTTGGTTTGTTTTTCAAAAAATATATACTCAATACTTTTTCTTTAAAATAAAAAATAAAATAAAATCAATCAGAGGGTGAAACCGTCAAAAAAAAAATCTAGTTCAAGTGTTAAGCCGCAACTTCCTCTCAAGAGCAAGCACACCTATTATCATCCAACAACACAACAAAAATGAAGCATGAGGTAAACCAAATTAAACACCCTCACACCCTAATAGATTGAATTGAAGTTAAAGCCAACTAAGTACATCTACAACCTTATTATGTTCCTTGAAAACATAACTCAATTTGTAGCATTCCTTCAAGGAGAGAATAGAGGTGTTATCTGAGTATAAGGTGCTTAGCCTTTTGATAGTATATACAATAATATATATATATATATATATATATATATATATATATATATATATATATATATATATATCATTTCTTATCTTATTATGTGTAAACATATTAAATCTTTTATTTTTTTTACTGATACTTCTCAACAAAAAAAAAAAAAAAAAAAAAAAAAAAAAAAAAAAAAAAAAAAAAAAAAAAAAAAAAAAAGAGGATTATTAACTAGTAACAGAAACATTGATTAACTGAAAAAATTAACAAAGAAACTAAAATTAATGATTAAAAACTACCAAAAAAAAGGACAAAAATATGAATGCATGCATTAACTAAGCTCAGACATGAACATGACAATTTAGAATCAATCGATACTTGATGGTTGAGCCGACCACTACAGTGTTAGGCATATATCCTCCGAAGCTTATATACGCCGGGCAGTCAACGTTCAAATGGTACCTGCTGGAAACGAAGCTCCCCACTCGCCATCTGATCCGTCCATTTACCCTGATGTTAATCATGGCCGTTCCCACGTTCCTGTCTAGGCTGAGCGCGGCCGCGAGGTACGGCGCCACCGGGACGGAGTTACCGTAGACGAAGGGGGACCAGACAGAGACTTCCTTGTGGGCTTGGTAGGTGGGCGGGAGGAGGGTGGGGAGGGTGATCTGCTGGCCGCGGTAGGCGGCGTAGATGCGGAGGCGGTCGTAGTAGACGCCGATGCGGCCGTTGGTGTTGTGGGAGGAGACGGTTAGCTGAATGCTGGTAGTGAGGACGGCGGCGGGGACAGCGGCGGTGAGATTAAAGGCGTAGATGGTGGCGTCTTGGAGGACGAAGTGGGGTTTGGAAGGGCGGAGGACGGCCCAGGTGAGGACGACCACTAGGAGGATTAGGATTGCGACGCCGACTACGGCGGCGAGGAGGAGCTTCTGGCGTGAGTGGCTGTGGTGCGGGCACTCATGGGCCGCCATTATTGCTAAATGCCAATGAGGTTATGGTTGATCTGACCTCTTTTCTTATTGAAATTATTTACACTTCAAATGTAATGGCTGGTGAAGAATAGGATCTGATGAGAACAATACGTTATGGTTGATCTGACCTCTTTTCTTATTGAAATTATTTACACTTCAAATGTAATGGCTGGTGAAGAATAGGATCTGATGAGAACAATACTTTTAATTAAAAATGATTTTATTATTGGTCAATTTAGTCAGAATAAATAAGAATATAATTGGTAAATGATATATTCTTAATAGTACAGGGAAAAAGAAAAGAAATTCTGGTGTAGGAATTAAGAAATTTTTATAAATAAAATAATTAACTCAAGTTCATTATAAGTTGACATATAAATACTAAATATTAAAATAATTAAGTTTTGTTACTTGATTCTTAATCTTTATTTTATTACTTTTATTATGTAAGTCTCAAAAAATATATATACATAAAAAGAAATTTAGTGGCAGGAATACAATTTGAAAGTAGAAAATGAAACATAAAGTGATATATTTGTAAAGTAAAATGCATGCAATGGTAATAAATGGTTCTGATCACAGCATGTGCTGTACTGCAATCAACAACCTCATCAAACAAGTCTTGGATATTGGATCACTCTACCACTGGTAGGCAGATCCATAGTACATTAAATTACTACCGTATTCAAATAGGATAAAATTTGATTTTGACCCTAGGGGCCTAGATTCTTCTATCTTGCTTTCATTATTATTTGACCAAAAAAAGTTCATTGAATTGAGTTTTACTATTCTCCATTTTTAGAATTTGTTGCACTTTTAGGCCCACAACTATGGTGCCACTTGTAGGATTGGTCCACGATTTTCAAACTTTGTAATTTTGATCCACAATTATTGTTTTTGTTGCAAAAATAATTCTTTTTCAATCAACTAGTCGCCGGAAAAAATTCCGGCACTTTTTCGCCGAAAAACAAAAATCAAAAGATTTTCCGTCAATTTTTCACCCAGAAAAAATTCTCCTTTCAAGTAGGATTAAAATGGAAAATTATAAAAAACTAATTAAAATTAAAACTAATTCATTCTAAAAAAAATATGTATTCAATTTAATTATTTTGATTTTGGTAAACTGATTAAAGTTAAAACTAATTCATTTCTAAAAACATATGTAGCCAATTTAATCTTAGTAAAATTAAGTACAAATTCAAAATTATTTTTACTTTTTAGTTTCAATTTGAATTACTTTTACTTTAAATATAATATTAAATTGGCTGCATATGTTCTTAGAAATGAATTAGTTTTAACTTTAATTAGTTTACCAAAATTAAATTTAAATTGGCTACATATGTTTTTAGAAATGAATTAGTTTTACCTTTAATTAGTTTTTTAGAATTGTCCATTTTAATCCTATTTGAAAGGTGAAATTTTTTTCGGTGAAAAATTGACAGAAAATATGCCAATTTTTTCGGAAAATTGGCCTGAATTTTTTTCCGGTGACTAGTTGACTTAAAATGGACCATTTTACAACAAAAACAATAGTCATGAACCAAAATTGCAAAGTTTGAAAGTTGCGGGCCAATCCTGCAAGTGACACCATAGTCGTGGGACTAAAAGTGCAAAAAATTGGCCTGAATTTTTTTCCGGTGACTAGTTGACTTAAAACGGACCATTTTTACAACAAAAACAATAGTCATGAACCAAAATTGCAAAGTTTGAAAGTTGCTGGCCAATCCAGCAAGTGACACCATAGTCGTGGGACTAAAAGTGCAAAAAATTCTAATTTTTAAGTAATGATAAATTATCTTTATCTTGTAGATTGTAAAAAAATGTCTACATTATATAAAAACTTTACAAATAGAAATTCTCAAGAAAACTTTTTCAAAACAAAAAATTTGGAGTGAAGTTTATAATTGATGGGGTAAGACTTTTTTTAAAAAGTTTTTATTGTAAAATAATTTTTTTTGAACTTATTAATTAAAGAAATGAAAAAAGCTACCGCGCAGCTTGTGCATAAAAGGCACGATCACAACCAATATGACGAATATTGTGTATTTTAAATTTTTTTATTTTTACTTTTTCTTGTCATAATTTTTTTCCTCCTTTTTCATCTTCTCTCTTTCCTCCTCTCTCCTACATGAACTAAAAAAATCATAAAAACTTGTCCATTCTTAAAGTTGCTCCGAGAGAGCAAAAGAATGTAAATTTTAAGAATCGAAGTAATATTTTTCAATCAGAGTATATATATATATATATATATATATATATATATATATATATATATATATTGATGGGGTTATGAGGGAGGGGCTCAATTTTTTTGCATGGGGCCAAACCTAATGGATAAGGGGTGCAAGACAAAGGATCAAGGTGGTGCAAGACAGGTCCAGTGGAGGAGGAGTGCAAGTCAGGAGGAGAGTGGTGCAGAGGAGGTCCGGGGAGAAAGGCGGGGCGCTGCCTGGGGCCGAGGCGCCTCTGGCAAGCCGATTGCGCCTGCCGGCGTGGCCAGCCGCCTCAGGTAGCGGCTGGTCGCCCCGCCGCGCTAGCCGCGCCCGTCGCGCCGCGGGTGGGCGAGACCACCGCCTGAGGCAAGCACCCCGGGTGAGTCGGTCGTGCCGTCTGGTGCCACGGTGGCGTGGCCGATTGCCTGGGGTGGCGGCTGGTCGTGCTACCACCCAGGTATAGCGCAGATCGTGTTCATTCTGCCGTGATCTTTAGGGAGTTGTCTGAGGGTCCTGGGTACGTAGCATCTAATGGGTGGTAGAGGCGGTTAACAATAGGAAGACGTGGGGCGCGTGTATGGTGAGAGTTGGCGCTATCTCGATGCCGTACACCTCAGGACAGGATCTACTTCATAACTTAGTGATTATGTCTTCCCCCTTACTGGTGTGCTTGGGTTTAAGTCCTAGTGGTAACTTGGTTGGATTATTCTTTCTTATTTATTTACTAGTCCCTCATTTCCTTATTTATTGTATTAATTCACTAGTCCTCCTATTATTTATTGTTTGGGCCGCCATTTCTTGGGCCGGTACTTTTGGGTCATGTACGTATTCTAGTGGGCCTCACACCCCAATTAATAATTTATTGCTTTCTCGTTTTGTTAAATATTGGTATACCCGAGTTACGGTGGACCCTATCCCGATAAAACCATCATTGGCTCCGTTTGTGGAGAACGTTGCAAAAGGCACACGTTCCTAGTCTCTATCAGTTTTTCTACGAGCCCAAGTACGTCGAAATGTCCAAGTTGCATAGCGTTAACTCACCCCGTAGAGTTAATGGAGAAATGTGAAACGCTACTAGACAAGCTCCGCCCCCCTTCAGATGTAGAGGTGCTCTCGTTAGAATGGCATGAGCTGGAAGAGGAACCAAGAGAGCCTACTATACCCCACCAGAGGTGGAGGCTGCCCATGTGCGTCACGGAGTTGCCAACACCGTGAATGGACTTTAAAGACGAAACCTCGCAGCTCTACGCCCTAGTAACCTTGAGGGTAGGGCGGTAGGCCTAGCTCACCCCAAGTTGAGCGTAACGCAAGGAGAAGCCTACAGGCCTCCCTCGACCGAGAATTTGAGTGGGGAAACGAGATTCTTAGGAAGATTCCCTAACCCACCGAGGAGTCAGAAAGTGAAAGCACGTATCGCATCTCAATGGCGGAAGGGGTTCGTTGTGGATTTGGGGGGCCCTCCCAAACAAGAGTGGCCCAGCCAGATGGCTGGGCCAAGAAGGTGGATGCTAAGATCGCCGAGTTACTCCAATGGAAAGAACAAGGTGACCTCCCGGAAGTACCTAAAATCGCGGTGACCCCACCGTTCACCCAAAGAATAATGAGGAAGCCCCTTCCTCCCAACTTCAAGCCTAAGAGAGTGCCTCTCTAACTGAGCTGATGGAGATAGCAAGGATCACAATACGAACGATGGTCAAATGGCCCTCCTATGCATAGTAGTACATGTGGGTGTCCAGTTCAGGGTAAGGGTCAACCGTGTGATGTGGGTGGACCATGCGTTGGTGAAACCTAGGAGTGTGACATCGTTCGTGTAAGCCACATACACATACTTCTCCTTCCAATTTTTCAAAGTGGGAAGATTGGCAAATATGGTACGGTTGTAGACTAGGGAGAAGTCAATGAAGGAACTAGTATGACCTATGTGAAAGAGACGCAGAAATAAAGCTAAAGATGAAGGTACCCTGACCTCACGACATCTGGTCAGGAAGCAGGTAATGACCATATGAGCATTTGGGGTAAGTTGATAGGGAGTGACCTAATAAGCAGTGAGGAAGGTTGACAGAAATGGATGAGGGGGGAACTGAAGTCCGGTTTGGATTGAGTAGTAGTGAGTATGTAGTCACCAATGTAGGGAGGGGAGGCTATCATGTTGTGCCCCGCCTTAGCCCTCACCATGGTTACCCCGTGACCCAACCATTCCACCACATATCTCATCTCGAGTTCAGAGATCTTAGAGGGACGATGGCGAAAAGCAGTGGGATCTAAGACATGGTGAGAAGTGCAATGGTTAGAAGGGGGCACCGACCTATTTCTATGAGGAGAGGCCATGTAGTTGTTCATGTTTGAGGGAGATGGACATGTCAAGCTGGTCGGATAAGAGGCAGGTGTTGGGGTTGGCGAAGACGAGAGGATCTAGCGGCGTCGAGGAGGTGGAAACAAAGCGAGAAAAGTCTGGACTAGCAGTGGATTGAGCATAATTGATAGTGGGAGGTGGTGGTATGGCGGTGGATATTTGTGGGGTGGTTGCGGTATTGGCAAGCGACAGAGGCGTGCATTGAAGGATTTGGGATGGGAAGAGTTAACTGACTAGGAATGAATGGAATGTGTGGGGGAACAGTGAATAAAGAGGTAGAGGAAGATGATGATGGTTGGGAACTTTGAGAAAAGGGATTATGATGAGGTTTCATGGCTTAATATAGGGGAGGGGTGGAGGTTAGGGATGCATATGTGGTTGTTGGATTAGAGGAAGAGGTGAGGAATATTGGTTATAGAGGAGTATTTATAGGGAGGAATCATTCTGGGGGTGGGATTCTTAGAACGTGGAGCAATGGGTTTGTGGGGACTCCTAAAGGGTTTGGAAGTAGGTCTATGGTAGGTTCCTAATGGGATTAAGAGTCTGGAGAGTCTGGCAAGCCCTATTTATTATACTTCTCATAGTCATTATCCAATAACTATAAGAAGTGAAGGACTTATGATGGGGTTATAGGGGAGGTGTGCAATTTTTTTAGTTGGGGCCAAGCCCATTAGATAAGGGGTGCAAGACAAAGGATCCAGGTGGTACAAGACGGACCTAGTGGAGGAGGAGTGCAAGTCAGTAGCACGAGCGATGCAGAGGAGGTCTAGGAAGAAAGGTAGGGTGCCAGCCCCTGCCTCCGCGCCAAGGGGGGCGCCCTGTGGCGCTGGCAAGCGCGGTCGCCTCCCGGGGCCGGGCAGGGGTCGGTTGCACCCGCCAGCGCTCAGGCGGTATGTAGGGGTGGAAATAGGCCGAGCCTAGCCGAGCTTTAGAAAATTAGGCTTAAGCCTGTTACGAAAATCTAAAGTTTAGGCCTGGGCCTGAGCCTGTATGTAGGCTTTTTGTTAGGCTCAAACCTAGGCCTACAATTGGCCTGGCCTGACTTGAAGTTTTTTAAAAGCTTGTTTACTATTTAGAACATTAAAAAGTGGATTGAGCATAATTGATAGTGGGAGGTGGTGGTATGGCGGTGGATGTTTGTGGGGTGGTTGCGGTATTGGCAAGCGACATAGAGGCGTGCATTGAAGGATTTGGGATGGGAAGAGTTAACTGACTAGGAGTGAAAGGAATGTGTGGGGGAACAGTGAATAAAGAGGTAGAGGAAGATGATGATGGTTGGGAACTTTGAGAAAAGGGATTATGATGAGGTTTCATGGCTTAATATACGGGAGGGGGTGGAGGTTAGGGATGCATATGTGGTTGTTGGATTAGAGGAAGAGGTGAGGAATATTGGTTATAGAGGAGTATTTATAGGGAGGAATCATTCTAGGGGTGGGATTCTTAGAACGTGGAGCAATGGGTTTGTCGGGACTCCTAAAGGGTTTGGGAGTAGGTCTATGGTAGGTTCCTAATGGGATTAAGAGTCTGGAGAGTCTGGCAAGCCCTATTTATTATACTTCTCATAGTCATTATCCAATAACTATAAGAAGTGAAAGACTTATGATGGGGTTATGGGGGAGGTGTGCAATTTTTTTAGTTGGGGCCAAGCCCATTAGATAAGGGGTGCAAGACAAAGGATCCAGGTGGTACAAGACGGACCTAGTGGAGGAGGAGTGCAAGTCAGTAGCACGAGCGATGCAGAGGAGGTCTAGGAAGAAAAGTAGGGTGCCAGCCCCTGCCTCCGCGCCAGGGGGGACGCCCTGTGGCGCTGGCAAGCGCGGTCACCTCCCGGGGCCGGGCAGGGGTCGGTTGCACCCGTCAGCGCTCAGGCGGTATGTAGGGGTGGAAATAGGCCGAGCCTAACCGAGCTTTAGAAAATTAGGCTTAAGCCTGTTACGAAAATCTAAAGTTTAGGCCTGGGCCTGAGCCTGTATGTAGGCTTTTTCATAGGCTCAAACCTAGGCCTACAATTGGCCTGACCTGACTTGAAGTTTTTTAAAAGCTTGTTTACTATTTAGAACATTAAAAAGGCTTAAAAGTAAGTACTACTTTGAGTCTATTTAAAGCCTGCATGTTAAGACTTTTTAAAAACTGCAATAAGTATATATAAATAATTTAAGAAATATACAAAATACAAAACTAATACATAATTACATAAGTATATCACCTGCATAATATGTATATGTGTGTGTGTGTGTGTGCGTGTGTGTGTGTGTGTATATATATATATATATATATATATATATATATATATATATATATATATATATGTATATGTATGTGTATGTGTATGTGTATGTGTATGTGTATGTGTATGTGTACGTATGTGTATGTGTATGTGTATGTATATGTATGTGTATGTGTATGTATATGTATATACATATATAGATATATGTATATACAGGTCTGTTTAATAGGATATAGATATATGTATATCCATATATATATATACATATATATATATGTATACATATATATACATATATATATATATATATATATATATATATATATATATATATATATATATATATATATATATATATATATATATATATATATATATATATATATATATACATATATATATATATATATATATATATATATATATATATATGTATATGTATATACATATACATATATATTTATATATATATATATGTATATATATATACATATGTATATATGTATACATATGTATATATATGACAGGCGTGAAGGCCAAGCCTGGTATATATAGGTCTAGCCTGTCTAGTTTAATAGGCTCTAAAATTGGCTTAAACCTGATTTTTTTACTAAAACGAGCTAGGCTTAACTAGGCCTTAATTAGGCCAGGACATAGGCCCCTGCAAAGGGGTCTGGCCTATTTCTACCCCTAGCGGTTTGGTCAGCCACCTCGCCAAAATGTGGTTCAAATGTGGATGGTGTGCTCAGGTATGATTGTGCAGGTAGAGGATAGCCATTGGTCTTGTCAAAATCAACGTCTAGGATTAGCAATGATAAAAAAAAACGTGGTGACAATTTGGTAATTTTCTGTATTGGTCAAATTTAAAGTGCGTGGTTTCTATTCTTAAGATGCGTGATTTTCTAGGTGCGTGATTTATGTGCTTAAGGTGTGTCAGTTCTTTAGTGAGAAATTAAAGTGTGCTTTTGTTGAAACTTAAAGTACATCGATCTAAAGCTTTAGGTACGTTATTTTACTTTTTAAGGTGCGTGATTTTCCTTCTTAAGGTCCGTGATTTGTGTGCTTAAGGTGCATGATTTTCCTTCTTAAGGTGCGTGATTTGTGTGCTTAAGGTACGTCAATTGTTGAAACTTAAGGTGCGTTGGTTTAAAACTTTAGGTGCGTGATTTTTCTACATACAAATCAAATTACCTATCAAATTAATTAAAATGTTTGATTTGTTTAAACTTTACCATGAAAGTTGTAAAATTATATAATATATCATTGCTATATACAAACACTTGTAAATTAATAAACCATGTATCAAAAAATTACAATCTGCAATAAAAATATTCAAATTTCAAAAAGAGTATGTAGTTAAAAAAGTGTCGAGATAAACAAATCTCTTCGACAAATAGTGTTGTTATGATTCGTAACAGTGGGACAGACAAATTTATTTTATACATATACTAGTTTTACATACGCATTGCGCAACTGATTTAATGTACAATGTTTGTATTTAAATAAGTAATGCAAGATTATAGGAGAAGTTCATTGTAGTTGGAATTAAAATTGTTTAATGAGTTAATACAACAAACGGTCCTCTGACTATTGGGCTAGTACTCATTTTAGTTCTCGACTTTCAATTCGACCACAAATGGTTCTCTGACTTTCATTTTTTACCACAAATAGTCCTCCATTAAAAATTCTGTTAAAAAGGTGTTAAATCTAGGGGTATTATTGTCAAATTGATATATATAATTGTCATAAAATAAAAATGTTTACAATTTTTCACCAACAAATATAATTGAAAAAATTAACAAATATAAATACTCCTAAATAAAAAGACAATACACATTATTCTTGTAATTATGCGTACAAAATGAAAATTTAATATTAGAGCTATCTGTTTTTAATTTAACCAACATATTAAAATGGAAGAATTTTTTTTTAAAACCTTGTTTCCATAATTTTCATGGTTGTTCATACATGGATGATTAATAGTTTTTACTCTTCATTAACCGATCAAACATTTTGTTTGGGACATAACTAACGGTCACCACCAAATGAATTAATATAATTAATCAAGTACAAATTGCGAACATTAATCATGGAATTTTTTTAATTTGTTCATTTATGTTATTTGTCATGTCCATTTTGTTATTATATTTATTAACTTAATGTTTATTAATGTTTGAAATTAATTATGGTATCATATAATTCTCAAAAAGAAGTAATCATAATATTAATCAATTTGACAATATTATACATAGATTTAACACCTATTTAACAGAAATCTTAACAAAAGACTATTTGTTGTCAAAAATGAAAGTCAAAGGACCATTTGTCGTCGAATTGAAAGTCGATGACTATTTGTTGTCAAAAATGAAAGTCAGAGGACCATTTGTGGTCGAATTGAAAGTCGATGACTAAAAGGAGTACTAGCCTAATAGTCAGAGGACCATTTATGGTATTAACACTTGTTTAATTTACACTTTTCTAAAAATAATTATCTAAATAGTTATTGTAGTTGATATGGTATTAAGTAATAGATATTACTTTTGGTTGAAATTACTCTTTAAGTTTTGTTAATTTGTTTGAGGATAGGTTTGTCATTTCTTCCGTCTTCATTGCTTGTCAATTATAGAGTATAACACCATTTTAAAACTTTAAGTGCATGTTTTGTGTTCTTAAGGTGTTTTGTTTGTTTGCTTAAAGTGCGTGATTTGTATACTTAAGGTGTAGCCGCGCCTTCCTGTATGACCAGTGTGGAATACACTATTATGTATACAAATATACACCTCTCAATGTTAGAAAATGCACCACAATTAAAATACACAAAAACACCAAAAAACACACTACACCCAAAATAATGCACCCTGCCCCTAATGGTGTATTTCCTAACACTGTGTGGTATATTTTTCATATTTGCATACTTAGTTGGTGTATTTATTTGTGATGCGTACCTATGCATATTTGTGTGGTATATTTTCTAACATTGAGTGGTGTATATCTGTATACATAGTGGTGCGAGCCTATTGACTGCACGTTAAAACACGATCACACCTGATTATGACTATATATATATATATATATATATATATATATAGGGGACATAAAATTGAAAGCATTTGGCATTTAAATAAAATTGTCAACACCTAAATAGGCAATAGCAGGTGTCACAAGCAGTATGCATAAATGTTAAGTTAGAACAATGAAAAAGCTGTTGATAACCTGCTAGTGGCGTCTCAGCTGAATAACTAACTTAAGTGTAATATACCCCTACTATACTATCTACGGCACAGCAAACTGGAGCTGGGAGGAATATCAAAAATGCATTGAACACAACCGGAAGCAGCAAGAATTCAAGGTGAAGGAGAAGGAATATAAAGGATAGATGTGTTGAAGAAGACTCCGACTCCGGCAGGGGCAGTGTGTAACTGAAAATCACAAAGATAATTAGCTATACACAAGACAGACAGACAGAAAGACAGGCAAGCCAAGACAGATATCTTAAGTGAAAGAATGTTTGTGGAAGGATAAGTAGAAGAAGATGCATGAATGATTACAAGCATCACTGCTGCCCTGCCTGCATAATACAATCACTCTATCTATCACTGAATTCTATCATTTACTTCAATTCTTCAGTTTTCATTCCTCCACTTTCTGTTTTTGAATTAGAGACATGTACAAGTAAACATATTTTCTGTTTTCATTTCTCCGGTTACGGTTAGTAAAGACACCCCTTATTTTCAAAATGCTATATATACTATCATGATAGCCTTACACTATATACATCAAACAAAAACATAGCAATAATCTTTTGTGCATATCATACTGTCTATAACAGATTAACAGACCTAATTAAAGTATCCCTTTTGTATCTAAAACTAGTTATTATAAACCAACTTTGACACTAATTGTTTATTACAGGTGCCAGACGACCGCAATTAAATTTCTTTCACTACTTCACACTAGCCTTAACTCTAGATCACTTTATATCTAAAGGTAGTTATTATAGAACATCTTTCCCCAATAATTTGTACATCTGCCTACGTGGTGATTAGGTGCTAGGCACCCCCTAGCCAAAGGGAAGAATGGGAAAGTTGCCATATTATGCCCTTGGCCAACTAGTCAGTTTTTCCTTGTTTGCTTCACTCAAAAATCAAAATGGCCTAGTTTTGAGCGAAACAAACCTAATCTTGCCCATCATTGCGCTTCATTCAGAGAATCGCAGCAGCCCAGCACAGAACCACTCGGTTGCAACTCTCACCCAGCCCCCAGCACCACAAGCCCACAGCAGTCTGTCTCCAGATTCCAGACCAGGCGCCCAGCGGCTCTAAATCTTCTTTGAGTTCAGGTTTTAAACTATAAGGTTAATAGGAGGAATACTTGCTAGAATCCTACAAGTCTAAAAAATTCAGATTCATTTTTTTAGTTAGGCACCCATCAAACACTTGATGAGTGCTTTGCGATTGTTACAACACTGCAAACAATCAAGTAGACTCATCAGAGATGGTGATTGGTTTAGCTGAGCTTTTAAAATCAAAATGGAAATTGCATTAGCAATAGCTATTGTTTGTTAACAAAAAAATACTATACTAACAAAGGTTAATATTGATAACTATAAAACAAAACAATAACTCCACCATCCTCTACCAGGGTGTACAGCTCTGTTTCAAATCCCTAATCGTAACATGCTTACTTGCATTCTAAATAGTAGCATCAATAGGACCTATAAATAAATTTTCTATAAACATCAAAGTACAACTAACCAAAAGCTTCAGGAGGTCTGATGATTTGTTTAACGAAACAAGGAAAGATTAATATACATTGATAAATTAAAAAATGGTTCAAGCAAAATCCTTAAGAAAAGAAGCATAGACAATCTTAATAAAGCAAGGTTTTTATGTTTCTTAAAACACATATCGAACTACCCTTGTAAAAGTTTCACATAAATAAACAGAACGATTTCCTGGCTCAAATAGATTAAAGCATTCAAATGAAGTTACTCAGAGAGCATGTAACTCCAAAAAGTTAAACAAAAAAGGAGAGAGCCTGTGCCAAGTAAATCTCATGCAATGAAGGGGGGGCCAAAATCACAACCAATTTTGTGAGTACAATAATAACTTTCTTGGAAACAAAGAACTGAGCTGAGCTGTGAAACAATTCTTTTGCAAACAGTTGAAAAGTTCAATTTCAAAGAACAAACTCAATGTTCTGTACACAGCCACACCAAAAATCAGAATAAGGAACTAAATACCAACCTGACAATGATGTCATACTGTTTCAATTTATATATTACAGCAAAGAAGCAAAAAGTTAGTTCTTCATTCCAAGTGCCAAAGTGCCAAACTCAAACCACGGTGCCAAATTCATGCACAATATGATCCGAATGTACAAACTGTTTTCCCTGCTTGAAGAAAACATCTCTGCTTGTGTTCATTTGTGTGATAACTCACTAAAGCACATACCAATTAGAACTTGCATGTGCTGTTAGAGCTGAAAGTGACAATTAAATCTGAAACATGAGAAAATGGCTCTACTAGATGTGGATGTACTAACCAATTAATCTATTATTAGTGTCAAAAGAGAAATAAAATGTGTCACAGTTCCCAGTTCGTTTAACAAGCTTAACATGAGTGTACTTATTTAAGTATGTTAAGTTTATAAGATAGATAATCAAATACAGGAGTAACTTTTGGAGTTTGGACATTCAAAAACACGGCTGCAAAAGCTTAAGATACTAGGAGAACAAAAGAGGCTTCCTAGGTGGATTCAAGTAGAATTAGTCTTTCTTCTCAATATCATAATTTACAGCAAATTGCCAGTTTATCAGTGTAACACCAACACTTGATACAGAAGTCACTGTCAAAAGAAGGCCCAATCAGAATTAAATTCTTAGAATTCAACAACTCATGATATCAGCATAAACATGCAAATCTTTCTGTTGAATGTAACAATCAGAATTTCCCCAAATTAAAGGACCATAAAATGACATCATATTTGCCGTCCTAAACATAATGGCAACCAATACATTTTTGCAAAATCAAATTCAAAAGGCAGTGTTATCCAAAGCAAATTCACCTGAAAGTGCAGTTAGCCACCATCAAAGCCGAACTACGCACTGCCTTGGATCTCCTACCAAGTTGCCAGAAGATTTGTTTTGGACAAGTACGACCTTCAACTCCCCACAATAAACTCTCAGAAACCTACTCCTCGCCCTCCACGATCCCGCCTTGAACTTAACCCTAGCCAGCATAAGCACATCGAATTCAATGTTGGGCGTCTCCTTTTTGATCCCTTCCACAACCCTATCATCCACAAACGTTCTAGTAGCAGCGAACGTAGCCTTGGAGGCGGTCTCGCTCCTCTTATCCTGAAAGAAAGGCGCCACACTGGTCTCAGCAAGCTGCTTCGAGTCGTAGTAAATCGAGGCCTGAATGTCATCGTAGTCGATAGTCATCTTCTTGTTAGGGTTCCGAGCCGTGAACTGGAAGTCCCAATTCCCCGACAGAAAGTTATCCGAGAGGTTGAAGCTGGAAAGCGACAACGAATCCGCGCGGACCTCGGGGAGGCGGGGACGGAGGATGAGCCAGACGATGAAGATAACCGCGCCGGCGATGACGAAGCAGGCGATGAATATGGCGAGCACGCGTCGGAGGAAGGTGGCGCGTTGCACGGCGTAAGCATCGGGCTGCTGGTAGTAAGGGTTATTGTTGTTGTAGTAATTATAGTTATAGGCAGCGGGAGGCGGAGCGGCATAAGGATAGGCAGTGCCGGAGGAGGGTGGGGGATAACCGTTTTGATTAGCCGGTCCGGCGGGGTAGCCGGTGACGGGCTGTGGCCTAGTCTGATCGCCCATTGCCGGGGACGGGGAGAGTATCGTGTTAAGGTTGGACTGGGGGAAGTGGGTGTTTTAGTACTTTCAAGGTAGGACTGTTTCCGAACCGGCGAAGAATACCGCGTGAACACAGCATAGTTGTTTCTGGAATTTCCGGATATATCATACCATACACTATACGCGTAGAGATGAAACTTGCGTCTAAGTTTTACTAACTCAATACCATCTTTATTACTACGTATTATTATATTATTAGCATTTCTATCTTTCGATTACTTAGAGAGTTATATTACATATTTGGTTCACATGAATAAAGTAATATTCTCAGGAATAAGACTATTATTTTGTAGTCATCACAAAGGTGAGGAAATAGGTAATTAGGCTGTAAAAGTTAAGGACAAATTGACCGGACACCAAGTCATAATATTGGCAAGTTTGGCTGAGTAGGGGAAGTGGATGAATAAGGAGGCCATAGCGAATGGAAAGGTAGTAAATGCTAAGGTAGCCCATGGGCCAGAGGAGACGACTGAGGAGCCAATAAGGTTTTATATAACTCGAGTTTGGATTTAATCATAGTAGATTAAAAAAATGGTGGAGGGGCAAGATCTTCAAAAAATTTGAGACCTTAAGCGGTAACACGAGTCAGAAAGATGGCTTAGAGGGGTAAGGAGGCAAGGGGAGCATAAGATGAAGGGAGGGAATATTTGATTACCTCCACTCGTCCAATGGGCGTGAGATAAGTGGAGGGAGAAGTTCACTAAAGAAGAAGACATTTAAAAAGGGGAAGGGAAAATAATATAGAGATAGAGTTGAACCTCGAGGTGTTTGAGAATTTGAGCAAGATAATAGACTATAGTTGGGAGCGCAGAATTGAGGAAAAAAAAAAAAAAAAAAGAACTTGAGAGCTTGAGACTATGAAACGGAAAGAATGTGAAAGTAATATGGGGTGAAAATGAGTGGGTATTTTTTGGGAAAGGGGTTGTGCAAAGATTGTGCCACGTGACGGAGATCGCAAGGGTTGTCAATCGAAAAAATATTAACTTGTCCGTTAACTCCTTGAGCCATAAGAAAGTAGAGACTAGCTGATGGATTGGGTACTGGCGGTCTGGTGTTTGACCTCAACCCAAGTGGTCGACCTTGACTTATTTTGGTATGCAATTCTAGAGCAAGCTACTGCCTATTTTTGGAAGCCATAACCTAGATGATTTTGTCTCAAAGTTTATGAGATTATTTTCCTATTTTTACAAGGCAATCAATTTGTAATTAAAGTGCAAGATTTGAGGGATTTACTTTTTTAAATTTAGGTCAATTACCATAATTAAGTTTGAGTTGTATAAATACCTTAAAGAATGACTTTTAAAGGGTTCAAAATTCTTTTTATAAAAGCAATAAACACTTGTCCACAATTATTATAATCTTCCTTAGCAATTTTCTTGTTCCCCGATCAGTTGTGATGGCCTCGTCAACTGCATAAGTTGTAAAACCAACACGTGTGTGTGGAGGGTAATTTTGTCTTTTTAATATTTATTACATTTCTAGTTTGTAATCCAACCAAACATTAAAATACAATTTCTAAAGTGTATTTATTCCATAAACCAAATAATGGAATGTAATTCTTATTCTGTTCCATTCCCAAATTCCAAATAAGATTCTTATTCCTCCAAAATTCATTTTGTAAACCAAATGCATTGTTAGTAATAAGTGTAAAATAAATATTTGGGTTGTCAAATTAAAAAGATACATAATTAGATAATTTATGATTAAGAACTGTATAATCTAGATAACTAGACACACATAGCATGATATTTTGTTTAATTTGAGTTGTGGGGTGGGGTGGATCAACTTAAGAAAAAGGTAGGCAGGGATTAATCGGCGGTTGGCTAGCCTTGGGAGCTGCCAGAGGGCGCACTGGCCACCTAGAGCCGATCATGCCTAGTGTAGTAGGTGCACCCCCAGCGCCCCGCCACGACTTTAGGTGCTCATAGCTAGGCGGAGTAGATAGGGGGTCGGTGCCTGTCGCCTCTGCTTGCCACGATGTGGCCGGCGGGGGTGGTGCATGCCTCATCGTGCCGCTGGTGCGCAACCGGCACTCGTGGTGTTAGATGGATCATGCGAGTGAGGTTGGTGAGCATGACACATGTGATTGGTGGAGGGAAGACTCGTCTGGATCACCGTACACGTGGATAGCGTTGTGAGGTTAAGGTGCACAATAAAAGTGGGGTGATGTGCCTCCTCAAGTACACCCGGGTCTAAGCACTACAAGCCTACTAGTTTAGTGGTCGTTTGTCTTCTCTTTCAACCCAGTCATCACGGTTCGGTCCGTAGCAGTAGTATTATTATCTTTAAGCCACTATCTGGGTCACGACTTGTGTAATTTATTTATTATTTGGGCCGCTGTTTTGGGCCAATGTCTCGAACTTTGTACATGCTATTTTAGGCCTACCACCTCAAGCAATAAATTTACTATTTTCCTATCCCCGCTCTTTATTTTCGTACTCAGTTTATAATGGACCCGATCCCGACAAAACCATAACATATTATCAATTATGTATAGATGTTTGCATTTTCTATTAGGACTCTCTATGTATTTGAGTCAGAGCATGACTACTTATCCTAGTTTTCCTATGATTCCCCATGTATATATATTGCTATGCATGTACTCTTCTAATCAAGTTCTGTTAATACAATTTGCAGTTCTCATATGGTATTAGTTAGCCAAGGTCCATCTTCCCTCTTCTTCTTTTTTTTTCGTTCCTTTTGTTCTAATGGCTGACGGATCCGTTAATTCCTCCTCTGAACGGACCATCTCAGATGCCGTTGTTATATCCTTTGTCTTTATGGGTGTTAATTCGCTTTCTACTGCTCACCACTTTATTAGTATTAAGCTGACTCACAAAAATTATTTGTTTTGGATGACACAAGTTGTGCCTTTCCTACAGGGACATGAGTTGATGGGATTTATTGATGGTACTCACCCATGTCCGAATGCCTTCCTCCCAACCACTGACACTAATGTAGTGCCACAAGCTAATCTGGCCTCATGTAGCTTGGTTTCGTCATGACCAAGCTTTGATGTCCATGTTAATTTCCTCTCTTTCAAAAGAGGTTATGCACCTTACAGTTGGTCACAGGACATCACAACAAATTTGGGAGTCGATAGAACAGTCTATAGCATCCTCATCTCGTGCCATGTCACTTCATCTTCTTGGCCAATTTCAATCTCTTCAACAGAGTACTTCTTTTGTGACCGATTATCTTGGTCGTGCCCGTGTAGTAATGGAGGACCTTGCCTTGGGCGGTCGACCGGTCAGTTTAGACGAGATGAATTTATATGTTTTTCGGGGCTTACATCTACAGTACCTTAACTTAACATCATCTCTTGCGGCTCGTGGACAAGCTGTGACTTTCACCGAACTAGGAGATTTTCTTGGCGCACATGACTTTATTCATGGCAATAGCGGAATGACACCATCGCCGACTACTTACACCACGCAGCGAGGAGAGCAGCACCGCCGCTCCAATTGGCACGGCAGCAGCCACGAACAGCCAACCCGCGGAGACAGTGGCGGCACCGCCAATCAAGGTGGCAATGGCCGGCTGAATGGTGGGCGCAATGGTGGTCATGGCAGGGAAAGGTCGAATCAATGTCAACTTTGTAATCGTTTTGGACATACGACACCTACCTATTATCATATTTTCCTCCCCAGGCAAACTTAACATATCAAGGTGATGATAATGGTTCTCAGGTATGGGTCCCTACACTAGGGCTACCAATCATGTAACTCCAGGCATTGGTGTCCTGTCTATATCAAAAGAATACAGTAGTAAAGACACACTTCGTGTTGGTGATGGTAAGAATTTTCATATTAGTCATGTTGGTCATGCTTCCATTACTACCCCATCTAGGTTATTTAAGTTGTCCAATATTCTTCATGTTCCTAAAATGTCTACTTCTTTATTATATGTTTAAACAATTTCCCTCTAATAATAAAGTATCCTTTGAGTTTCATCCCTCATTTTTTGTTGTGAAGGACTTCAATTCCAAGGAGATTCTTCTACGGGGAAGTAGTTCTAGGGGCCTATACACTCTTCCAATCACTCGCCCATCTCCATTCATTTTTCTTTCATCTCGCGCATCTCCATCTGTGTGGCATGATCGCTTAGGACATCCACACAATCCTGTCTTACATCGTATTCTTCAATCTTGTTTGGTTAGTAGGTCCAATAGTTCCAATCGTTGTAATTCGAGCTTATGTAATGCGTGTCAATTAGGAAAATCAGTAAGATTTCCTTTGCCACATGTTGAGTCGTCTAGTTCAGACATTCTTGATTTAATTTACACAGATATTTGGGGTCCAGCTCCCTTATTGTCCATTAATGGCTATCGTTACTTTGTTATTTTCGTAGATGATTACTCTCGTTATACTTGGTATTTTCCTATGAAATTAAAATCTGATATGTATGTCATCTTTGATAAGTTTCAAATTTTGGTTGAACATTCTTTCAATAGAAAATGAAGGCTATCCAATCTGATTTAGGAGCTAACTACAAAAAGTTACATTCCACCTTTGTTCAGTTAGGAATTTTCCATAGACAATCCTATGCCTATACTCATGAACAAAATGGTAGAGTTGAAAGAAAGCATACACACATTGTTGAAACAGGATTGACTCTCTTAACTCATGCGTTTGTTCCATATAAATTCTAGGATTTTGCTTTTGAACCATTAACCGAACCGAAAAATTCGGTTCGGTTAATGGTTAAAGGAATTCTGAAATTTCGTTTAACGGTTAATTCGGTTCGAAAGGTCGGTTAACCGAATTAACCGAACGGTTAACCGAATTTTTATATATATAGATAAATAATTAAATATAAATACTAAATACTAATTAGATTGAAGATTTGAAGTTATGGATGTTTGAATATTTGAAGTTATGGATGATTTGTATTTTATTTTAATTGGATTTATTATTTTAGGTGTTATTTTTAGAATTTTATATTTTAGGTTAAAAAAGTTCGGTTAATCTGTTAACCGACCGATTAACCGAAAAAAATTTCGGTTCGGTTAATTCGGTAACACATACTTCGGTTCGGTTAACGGTTAAAGGTTTTAAAATTTCGGTTAAAACGGTTCGGTTAACCGAATGCACACCCCTATTTGAGACTACTGTTTATTTAATAAATAGAATGCCAATTACTACACTAAATAACACTAGTCCTCATCAATTATTGCATAAATCCCCTCTATCCTACTCCTTTCTTCGAGTCTTTGGTTGTCTATGTTAACCTTATCTCAGACCATACAATCGTCATAAAATATCCTTCAGGTCCTCTCCTTGTGTCTTCCTAGGCTATCCTGAGTCATTCTGTGGTTACATACTAATAAGGTTTACGTGTGCAGGCATGTGCGATTTGAGAGAATATTTTTCCCTTTTCTACTAAGGGTGTGTTTGGTAACCTGTAAAATGACTTCTGGAAAATGTTTTCCGAGTTTTCGGTGTTTAGCAACGCCCGGAAAATGCGGTCAACGGAATCGCTAAATGACCGTTCCACATGTTCTCGACCAAAACTAACCCATATCCTATATAACCCATGACCGAAAATGGACCAAGAGGTGGGAAACCGCCGAAAATCGACGGAAACATGTTGTTTTACGTTTTTTTTTTTCAAATTTTTGAGTTTTTAATTATATTTTTAATAAATAATATTATTATAATTTTTTATATTTTAAATAAAATAGTTACAATGTTTAATTATACAATTCTATCCATTTTTCAGAAAATGAACCAAACACACAAAGACAGTTTTCCAGTATACATCCAAACACTGGAAATGAAACTATTTTCCAGAAAATTACTCATTTTCCAGAAAATATTTTCCAAAAGTCATTTTACTGCTTTTCAAACGGACTCTAAGGAAAATTTGCATGCACCCAAAATCTCTCACAATGAACCATGGGAAGAATCAATTTTGTATCCTCCTGATTTCACCACTGCCACACACACGCAGTCGCCACACCCAAGCCAACCCGATGACATTGACACAGCAGCGGGGCAGCCTGCGGACTAGCAGCGTGCAACTGCTATGCACGTTGCTGTTGTCGACTTTGACGTTAAGCCAACGCAGCGACCCTGCGGCCGCCTACGGGGAACTTCGTCCAATCCCACCTCTCGCTCTCATGCGATGTAGACTCGAAGTCAATCTCAGGCTCTTCCTTCCTCAACATTAACGGTTCAGGTTTGCCCTACATACCCCACATGTTACACTCAAGCAATTAAATATCCAGAATGGCATGAGGCCATGGATCAAGAATTTAATGCTCTCCTACAAAATTAGACATGGTCTCTTGTACCTTCCAAGGCAAATATGAACATCATTGGGTGCAAGTGGGTCTTTTGTACCAACGAAAAGCAAATGGGTCCATTGAAAGACATAAAGCAAGGTTAGTGATGAATATAATGGTGAGTGAAAATATGGGTGTGAATTGTCGTTCCGCTGAGGATTGGGGTTATGGCACGTAATTGTATGAATTAAGAATCTAGACACTAGAGTATGTGAATCAACTAGAATCCAAGCAACTGATAACTGAACGATGGAAATTAAAAGAAATAAATTAACTAAGGAATTAACTGTATGATAAGGAAATGGGTCAGATTAGGGGAATTGTAATCTTGATATTCTAACAATCTCAGAGTTAGGGAAAGAATAATTAACCGAGTGATTTATGGGCAATGCACATAAGAATTTAATTCAGCTACTTTCGTAATCAATAAACAGAATTAGGCTACAATTGCCCCACTGTCGTGGTGCATCAATCATAACCTTAAACACCTAAGCATTGTAAGCCCCCAAAATTACCCCTATTCTCATAGTAGGAAAATTAGGTTGAAATTGGTAAGGCTCGAGGTCTCCATCCAACTTTCGTTGTAATGAATCTCTCTCCTAGACTAGCAATTAATTGTGGCCATCAATCAATAACAAGTAGAAAGCAATCCCAAATCAACATAAACCCTAGGTAAAAGATTCAATCCCTTTATGCAATAATCACAAATTGAACATCAAGATTAACAATAACACCCTAATCCAAACCCATAAGCGAATTACTCACGCATGATTGAAGTAAACAAAACAAAGCAAGAATTAAATACTGAAATCATAGCTGCGAAATTAAAGAATAAAAAGGAAAACTTTACTAACAATTCTTGAGAGCAATTCCAATCCAAACAATGATTCCAAGCTTGTAACCGAATTCAATAATGCAAATCTGCTCTATGCTATGCTATGGAAAACTCTAAAGAAGGGAAAAATTGCACTAAACTAAACTAAGGCTCTGAATGTCCCAAAAATACAAAAAACGCGGAATAAATACTAGACAGCAGCCGGGTCACGGCCACCATCACGGCTGGGATGGGAGCCGTGATGTGCCGCGGCCCACTGTTGTCCGCGGTGGAGGTCACGGCCGCCATCACGGCCTCCTGGCCCACTTCTGACTCCCTCCGTGCTCCGTTGCTCCTTTTCGTCCCGGGGTAGATTCCTTATGTCTCAAAAACTTGTCCGAGATGACCGAAAATCCTTCCTTTGCTCCTCATTTGCGAATAAACTAAGATTGATCAAATGTAACACACAAACGAGCCTTAAATGTATCAAGGTAAAGGAAATAAGCAATAAAACTACTGAATTGTGGGGCAAATAACGGTGTAAACTCATGTGTATCAACTCCCCGACACTATAACTTTTGCTTGTCCTCAAGCAATTACTCAGGATAATCCACCCTCCAGGCACTGCAACTGATCACACTTCCTTCCTGCTCAACCAATCATTCCACCAACCAACTTGTACAACCTAACCTGCTTCAAGAATCATCTCAGAGTCACAAGTGAGTTCCCCTCTCAGACCAATAACCGGGTACCCGAAATTAGGTAGATTAGAACCCTGTATGCACATGTACTCAGTTGAGATTATGCAAGACTTGGCTTAAGATGAACTCCCATAGACATGTCCTTCATACTCACATAGATCACTCTAAAACTACATGTTAAGATCAAATAGGTCTTTATTTGGCTTGTAATGGGGCTAAGGGTGAGTGGCTAAACAAAGAAGGGGTATGGAAAAGTAAACAAAGAGAGAGAATTTAACACCTATTCACAACTAAACCTAGAGGAGATATTGAAAATATGAACAAGAGAGCAAAACACAACTGACATGTAAGAGTATTCTAAGCTAGTGGGTGTTGGACACATTTATTCTAGCAATATGAATTGCACTTTTATTCATCTCTTCTTCTTTTTTTTTTTTTCTTTTCTTTCACAAACCTTTTCTTCACTTTCAAACTTCTTTTCCAACTTTTCTCTAACAATCATTTTTCACTTTTTTTTCTTTTTAATTTTCTTCTTTCAACCAACAGACACTTTCTTTCCTTCAATTCAAACCAACCAAACAATTCCTTCACTACACCCCCACACTAGAACAAAGATAACAGGAATAGCTCTATCAAAAATAAACTCAAAAAGGGAAATCTCCTCTAAATTAAAGAACAAATGCTACATTCTCTCTAGGGGTGAATGGAAAATATATGGCTAAGGGCTAAGGGTTAAATGATAGGGCTAATCAAGAAAAAAAACAAAACAAAGAATGGGTTTAAGTGCTTTGCACTTATTAAACAAAAACAAGGCTCAAATGGGACAACTAGGGAAAATAATTGTAACACAGGGTAGGTTTAAAGGCTTGGGCTAACAACAATGGCCTAAATCACTTCAAAGCATGCAAATTCTAGACTTCACTATGAGAGCACTGAGACAAGCTATGACAGAACAGGTATCACCGGAATCCCACATAAGCCTTCACTAGCAATGCATAACACACAGGGGAAACATTTAGGTTAGAGGTTAACCCAATTATTGGCAAGAGACTGAATAAAACACAAGCTCAACCTTGAATCATCCCTAACATGCTAGGCTGCACAAGTACCACCAAACAAACCACAAACCAGCAGAAAGGAAAATGGTCACAGCCACAACACAAGGAAAGCATACTACCCTAAGCTGCACATTGAATCCTTCAAGCAAAGTTCATCAAAAATTTCATTTTTCACCAGTTTATCAAAAATAGCAACCCCCCCACACTTACTCTAGACATTGTCCCTGATGGACAACCAAAGTCCCACAAACTAGAACAAAAAGGAAAAACAAACTAGAAAGCAGCAAAAACAAATAAAAAGCAGGAAATATGAAAAAAGAGTTCAAGTTTTTTTTTTTTTTTTTTTTTTTTTTTTTTTTTTTTTTGCGGTTCGGTGTCACGGCCGGGATGTGACCCGTGACCCAGAGGCCTCTAAACTACTGTTCAGCACTGGAATTTGGGGAAAATGTCACGGGTAGGGTCACGGCCGGGAGGGTGGCAGTGACCCAGAGCCCTGGATAGCCCTGTAGACACTGGAAATTGTTGGAACTCCTCACGGGCAGGGTCACGGCCGGGATGTGGCCTGTGACCCAGAGCCCTCGTTTGCTCTGTACGTACTGGAATTGCCGGACGGTGTCACGGCCTGGGTCACGGCCGGGATGTGACCCGTGACCCAGAACCTTCTGTTGCTCTGTTCTGGTGGAAATCGACACCCAGGTGTCACGGTAGGGGTCACGGCCCCGGCCGTGAGCCTGGCCGTGATCCCGAGCCCTCCTTTTGCAGTTCTGTTCGTTTCACGCCCAAGCTCGGTTTCACCAGCAAGTTAGTCCAAAATATTCCCCAAAACACTTCTAAGCCTTTTCAAAGCATAACCACTTCAAATCTAACTATTCCCCACTCTCTCAAAAGTAAATGTCAAAAGTAAATAGTGCAACTCTCACACCAAAAATAACCCAAGTGACACCCTGTAAACAAAGAAAAACTCCTAACTCTACTTCGAACTAAAATAAAAAGAAAAAATGTAGTAAAGTAAAGTGTAAAAAGTAAAGGATAACATGTGGTGCCTCCCATGAAGCGCTAAGTTTACTGTCGTCAGCTCGACTCAACCTCATGTATATCAGGTGGGATTGGAGACCAAACGATCCGGTGGCCTTTTAAACTTAGACAACTCCCTCATCCATCTTTTGTAGAAACCGTCAAGACCAAAGAACCTTTTCCTTTGTTTCAGCACACTTGACTTTTTAGGAGGTTCAGGATCAATAGGGGAAACATGCAAGTCCCCTAACTCAATCTTTCTACTTTCGTCAGTGCACTCTCCCAGCCCATCTATCAAGTAACATTCATCAACATACGAGGGCTGGTGCTTCGCCATTTTGAATATGTCGAACTCGATCTTGTTCTCAGCCACTTCCATCACGAGCTCTCCTCTCCTCACATCAATAAGAGCACCAGCAGTAGCTAGAAAAGGCCTACCAAGTATAATAGGAACCTTGGCATCCTCCTCTATATCCAGCACAACGAAATCCCCGGGTATAAAATACTGATCAATCATGACCGGGACATCTTCAAGAATCCCCACTGGCCACTTAATGGAACGATCCGCCATCTGTAGAGTCATGGAAGTAGGCTTTGGTGTGCCCAGGTTGAGCCTCTTGCATAGAGAATATGACATGAGGCTAACACTGGCACCCAGATCACACAGGGCACCACCAACTACAAAACCACCAATGATGCATGGAATGGCGAAACTACTTGGATCTTTCAGTTTAGGAGGCAATTTATGTTAAAGAACTGCACAGGTCAATGCTCCCTCGCTCAGATCCACCACTGCACTCTTCTCGGGCTTTTTCTTATTGCCTAAGATATTCTTCAGAAACTTCTTGTACGATGGAATCTGAGTCACTGCTTTAATAAAAGGCATGGAGATCTCCAGCTTATCTAACATCTTATGGAACTTGCTCTCTCTATCAGACTCCTTTGATCTCCACAACCTCTGTGGATATGGTAACAGGTTGCAAGGTACAACCGAGTCACCTGCCTTCTTGTTCCTCTCAGGCTTCTTGCTAGGAGCACTCTCATCCTGCACAGGAGCCTTCCCCTTGGAACTATCTCTCTGAAGTATAGGTTCCTTCTCACTCTCATCAAGAGCTTCCTCAACCTGAATGCCCTCATCCTTCTTATTAGTTCTCTCAGGCACTAGATCATTTGAAGGAAAAGGGAGGGTCCTTCAAGGTTAATCCGCTCCTGGTGGTGACTGCATTCACTTGGTACCTTGGATTCTTTGTGCTCGCTGGCAGTCTACCACTCGAAGATGAAGCTTGGTTAGGATTCTAATTACCACCTCCTTGCTGCTGAGCCTTGAGATTCTCTATCAGTGCTTGTTGAGAGCCTATGGTAGTTTGTTGAGAATCTACGGTTGCATGTAACTTGCTCATCTGAGCCATCATGGTGTTCATGAGAGTCTGCATATCAACATCCTGAGATGGTCTAGAGAAACCTTGACCTTGATTGTTCCCAAAATTCTGATTTCCTTGCTGGAACTGCCCTTGATTCTGATTCTGATTAGTCCTCCACTGAGAGTCTTGATTTCCACCCCTATTCCCTTGATTACCTTGAAAGTCTGGTGGTGGATTTCTCACTTGATTGTTCCAAGAGGGAACAAACTGATTTCTTCCTTGCTGCTGATAGTTCCCATAACCTTGCCCCTGGCCTTGTGGTCTAGAGTAACCAATGAGATCAACTTGCTCCACATTAGGCTGAGGGACTTGGCTACCGGAGCCTAACAGATAACATGTCTGAAAAGCATGATTACCACCACAAACTGCACAACAAGCTACAAGAGGAACCTGTGGCACAGAATAGGGATTAGGAACATAAGAGTTCTATGGAACTAGAGGAGGTTGAGCAACCTGTGACACCCCAACCTCACACAGGCTGAGATAGCTAAGAACTTAACATAAAAGCTGCCAATCTCAACCAACAAACCAAACATAGCGGAAGCAATTTAAACTTAAGGGCGTCATGCCACATCTAGGTATATCACAGCCTAGATGCACAGGCTAAACACAAGGATAAACTAAGCTGTCATATCATAAAACCGAAATAATAATCCTCAACATAATCCATAAAATCCAAAAGAAATACTCAACATACTAAACAGAGTCATAATGTCTCACGGCTCACAGGCCAACAAATCAAAGTCTAAGCAGAACCAACTAAGGCTAAACATCCTCATAGGAAAGCTCTAGCGCGCTCACGATGTAACTACTCCATACCTGGAAAACACGCAAAGAACCATTAGCAAAAGAATGCTAAGCAACCACCATTCACACCCGCAAGGAGATATAGATATACATAAGCTTGTAAATAGGTTTACACACCCATATAGAATATAAACACCAACGAACTGTTCAATAGTTCAAACCGATACTCAACAAGGATAAACTGAACGAATCGCAAACCAAGACTCAATCAAATAAAGCCAATAACCAATAACGAAAGCATAATGCATAACGAACCATAAATGAGATACCAACTGAACACAATCCAAAAGGGAACATCCAAACTCAAGAGAATGACACGGTATCAACCGAACAATCCAAAGAACTCATAAGAACCAACAAAGAAGGACATCCCAACACCAACCTCCCAACCAAACCGAGCCAACCATCAAACCAAGTCACACCACAAGTCAGAAGTCAATAGTCACGAGTCAGACGGGGTGATGAGTCCCACTCACAGAGACCGAAGTCCAATAGTAACCAATAGTAACCACAGGGGTAATCAACCCAATCACAGGGGTAGCGAACCCAATAGTAACACAATAGTAGCACAACCAATAGTAACCCAATAGTCCACAATAGGAGCACCATAGTAACACAATAGTCCACAACCAATAGTAACCAATAGTAACCAATAAGAGCACAAAGGTCCACAATAGTAACACAATGGTCCACCACCACAACCATACTCCAACACCAACTCAACCAACCAAGACGTGGGTTCATCTCAAATATGAACACCAACCAACTCCCAGATTATGAATCAAAAGATCAATAGACCAAGGACACCAAAAGTGGAAACCAAAAGCATGAATCAATACTCCAAACTAAGGCATCAAATGCTCAATGAATGACATGAATAAATACTCCAAAGACATGGTAAAATACCCAACAAAACAATCCAACAATGATCTGAAACAAGGGACCAACAACAGACAACAACAACAGAAACAGTTTACTGGAAGCAGATTCCCAGCAAAGCGTGCGGATCACCTCAACGGAGCTCACACCTCCGCCGACCTCCTCCGCAAAGAGGAGACGGTCCCCCTCAACGGGCCTCTCCCCTCCGCCCAACACATCCGTTGCCACCTTGCGGATAGCCCTCGCGGGTTACATTATACCGCTTGGGTCTTCCGCAAGGCCAAACCCCATCCCCGATTCCAGAATGCAAAGCAGACATGAACAAATCCAATTTCCAGAACACAAACTCAGACCAAAGACACTCACATTTCATCCAATTTAGAGTCCAAGAATAAGGAAATCCATAACATCATTGATCATACAACACAAGACAAAGATCAAGATGAAATCCAACAAGAAACATCCAAGAAATAGGCTATACAACAATAATTTTCAGGATTTCCAACACCAAGATCAATATATATAGAATGAGGGAATAAAATAGTTTTGATGGACATGGATGGTTACCTCAAAGAGCTTTTCCTACTCCAATAAGCCTTTTGCTAGCTCAAGAAGCCCCACCTTCACCTTGATCATCTTTTCCCAAAGAATCCCCAAAAGAACACTTATAAGATTATGTAAAAAGACTATCTAAAACACAAAATGCAAGATGAATCCTAGGTTAGATGCACTTACCCACTCCTAACAAAGCTTAAAAGAGCAATCTTGGCTTGAAATCTTGTAGGGAAGATGAAGATGAATTTTAGGAAATTATGGAGAGGAAATGGCGCAAGGAGTGTGTGTAGGAGGAAGAAAGAGTGAAAGTCTTAGGGTATTTTAATCTTCACATTATATACCAAGAATACATACAATATTTAGGGTGTAAGACATTTAAATGATGTGGGCTTAAGTAATCTTATAGAATAATGGATGTAGGAATAAATATAATCAAGACTAGTAAGTTGGGCTTATTAAATTCACCCCTTACAATTTAATTACAAGAATTAGCCCATAAGAATGTCTTAGGATCAATATATGTTTATATATATTATATGATCAAGAATGTGGGCTTGTAAGAATATTAAATACAAATATTGCAAGGGTCCAAATTGAATAAAATCCCTTACAACAATAAATACAATTAATTGGGCTCTTGATTAGAATAATCAAATTAATCTCAAGGAGTGTAATATATATATATATATATATATATATTTAATAGGAAGAATTAGCCCAATTGGAATTAATTGAATTGCCCGAAAAATCAATTAACTTGCCCAAGGAATTAATTAACGAAGGAAAGGCTTGAAAAGGAATTTACGGGGCGTTACACAACCGCCTGGACACTCTGAGTAGGAGGCTGTAATATCTGCTTGAGCATGTGCTGGATGGAATCCAACTGAGCCTGCTTGCCATCTTCTCCTCAACCTCAAACATCCCAGCTGGTCTCTCCTTCTTGGGTAAATCATCCCCCTCAGTGTACCAGAAAGTATTGTTAGAGGTGTTCCTTTCAATCAACTACTCTCCAACCTCCGGGCCCTATCAATAAAGATACCCCCAAAGGATGAGGTATCTAGAATAATCTTCGACCGATTAGCCAACCCCTCATAGAATGATGAAATAAAATCACCTGATGTCATCAAATTCTTAGGACACTGCCTCCTCAACTCCTTAAATCTCTTCCAAGCCTCAGGAAGATCTTCATTGCCAAATTGCTGGAAATTTTGAATCTGTTTCTTTAACTTGGCAGCCTTGGAAGTAGGACAGTACTCCTGCATGAAAGCTTTGTAGAGCTGCTCCCAGGTAATGAAATGGTTGGCTGGAAAGGAATTCAACCAACTCAATGCTTGATCTCTCAGGGAAAAGGGACACAACCTCAGCTTGATGGCACCACTGGGAATGCCATTCATTTTGACGATCTGGCAGATTCGGTCAAAGTGCACAACATGGGCCTTCGGGTCTTCAACCCGAGCTCCTCCAAACTTATTAGCCTGAACCATCTGAATGAGAGAGGTCTTCAGCTCAAAGTTATTCGCCTCTACTCCTGGATAAACAATGCAATCTTCTTCGCTAAACTCAGGAGCTAAATGAGCTGCCATGGGGTTGGACTGTGGGAACTGCTGAGCAAATTGCTGAAACAGGTTGGGATTCATCTGCTTGAGAAGATGCTGCATCCCAACCTGTTGGCCATGCTGAAGAAACGCAGGATGTTGCTAAATGGGAGGTGATAAGCACCAAGAATAGCTCATTTTAGGGGTCATTTAAGGGCTATAATTGTATGGTTTAGTACCCCTTTCATAAGAATATCATGCGTTAAGACTCGAATGTGACCAAAAACGCTAACAAGAGCTTGGAAGATGCTTTTAAGCCATTTTACAGCCCAACGGAGGACCTAAGGCCAAAACGGAGCGGTAAATGGAGAAACCATGAAGTAGGAGCCTCCCACGAAGCCTCACACGCATGTGGAGGGGCGTGGAAACATTCCAGAGAGCCCCCACGACCTCCACCACGCGTGTGGAAGATCGCGGAAAATATTTCTTCCAGGCTCAACGCGTCGAGCCCCTGGCTCGACGCGTCGAGAACCCCTGTACCAGCCCTAAATTCTGTTGCGTGGAAATTGTCTATCTTGCCCCTATTTTGTTCCCCCTATATAAGGCTCCTTATTTCAGACCTTTGGGGGAGGAGGAGGCACCCCAATCTTTAGATCTTAGTTTTATTTTCCAAATTCTTCCCCTTTGGGGAGGAATTCCAATACTCCTCCATAGATTAGAGTAGATTAGGATGAAGATGATGATGTAGATTTAAAGCTTCCTTTAGGTAACATTATTCTTTTAATATAAAGTTTGAATCTTTACTTTCTTTCTTTGTTTATATTGCTTCTATTTATGTTTATTATGGTAGAGTAGAGTAGTTGGGTGTGTGTGCCCTTGTTGATCTATGGGTTGATGCTTATAATTTGATATTATGATCTTGGTGTTGTGGGAGTATGATTGATGTTATGTATGGATGATGTTGCTTAATCTTTGCTTCTATTTCCGGCCGGGGTAGTTAGTGAACCGAGTGGAAGTGAGAGTGGGCGCGATAGCGGCCTCTCACGAGCCCAACTCATCTATATCTCCGCTCTTAATCCGAAAGGATGAGACCCGAGAGGAGTGGTAGGCTAGGTGTTCGATAAAATGCCTCAACCGAATAAGGATTGAGAGTTTGAGTGTGACGCCACTCAATACAAAGACCATGACTCCCTAGATCAATCCCGAAACCAAATTCCAAGCTACCTACGATAATCAATCCTTTGGCTTAACTTTGGCATGCACCCCTTTCCTTTTACATTTTGTATTTTCCATCCTTTTTACCTTTAAAACATTTACCCAACCAACCATGAACAAAACCTTCCCCTTTGATTCTTGTAACTCTTACCTTTCAACTTCCTAAATGCTACACATATTCGGTTCCCATTCGCCATCCTTGAGAGACACGACACTCGGGGAGTCTTGATTCCTCGTTTTACCACTTCACCTTCACTCCCACTAAATTACATCCTATCAAAATGGCGTCGCTGTCGGGGATGGAAAACGGTTCTTGAATTGTGTTGACATTTTTGAAGTAGATTTGTAAGAGTTCTTGAATTGTTTTCTTTTTGTTTATATTGTTTTCTTATTTTTGTTACTTGTTTGAGAAGTGAGCTATTTGTTATTGTATATCTTGTGCTCACTTGCAACTACTTTTAGTTGCAAATAGTTGTTGTTGGCTAAGCTTTGTGCAGGAAATTTTTGTTGAAAATCATTTGAAAGCTTGCCAATGTGTGCTCAAATGAATCCCCATGGTTACCCACACCATGGAGGACCATCTTATGCAAATACTCCACCCCAACCATATCCCTATTACCCCCATTCCACATATACTTACCCTCCACCCACATACCACTACCTACCTCCAAACCCTTACCCATTTCCACACCACCGCTTACCACCTCCATATCACTATCCATTTCATACACCCAACCATCACCCATACCCATTTGAAACACCACCTCCACCTTTCCAAGAAAATTACCCTTCACAATCACCCAATTTTCAAGAAATTGACTCGTTAAGCTCCAAAGAAATATCCCAAAATATAGAGAGTAAGCTTGCACAAATGATGAAACAACTCGACCCAAGCTATACTCCCGAGTCAAATTCATTCCCTACTTCCCACCTAAACACCCACTACCCACCTCCATCACAAATTCATCTAGAAAACGATCCTACCTATTCCTTTGAAACACCACCCTCTTTCCCATATGACACCCATACCAATCCTTGTGACTATATCCCACCAGCCTCAGACGAAATTGAAATCCTAAAAGCGAAAATTGAAGAATTCACGAGGACGACCAAGAAGGATACGGCTAAACTAAAAGCCGAGATCAAGAGCGAATTAAAAGACTATCTCGCTACCCTCCGGGAGGAAGGACTTCCACTAGAAGAGGTTGAAACGAAGATGCTATCTATGATGGAGGAGCTCATGAAAATGAATGAGTCCCGAGCTAACTCCACCATCATAGATGACATCCCCACTTTGGAAGCCCATCCAAGGATTGTACAAGAGGTCGAAAATGAGCAAAATGCTAAGGAAGAGGAGAGTTTCGAAGGAGTAGAGGATTGTTATGCCCTGGTGCTTGAAGAAGTTCCAATTTTCGAATTGGAAGATCAAAAAGAGGTAAAGATGGAGAGTGAAGATGAGGACATAGAAGTAGTGTGGGAAGATGAAGAGCCAACATGTGGTAAAATTCCTAATCTTTCTTATGCTAATTTTCTTGAAAATCCTTGTGCTCTTTTTGAAAACACCCTTGACACTTGTGTGGATGACTCCCCTTGCATTAATATTTCCATCACTTGTGATTATGATTGCTTTAAATTTTGGGAGAATGATTCCATGAAAAATTTTGATGTATTGACTTATGACTATAAGGATTCTCTTTTGTTTAAACATGAGTATGACTGCTTTAACTTTTTAGAAGATGAATCATTTGTCTTGGGTGAAAGTGAGTTGGTGAGTGAAGGGGATGATGTTTCATTCTATTCGTGTGAGGATTGGAGTGAATTTTCTAATCAAATAGAGTGGGGTGATGAAGAGAAGGAGTGTGAGGAAGAGATGGTAGGAAATGATAGGACTTTCATGTTTGATCTTATGGAGAGAGTTGACCACACTCGAGATTGAGGAAGGGAGTGAGGAGATATGGCTTAAAGCAAATGAAAAGATCTTTTGGGGAGGGAGAGATAAGGAGGAAGAAGAAATGAACACCATCCTAGAGGAGTTAAGGAGGGTGTTTGAGGCTAGAACTCTTTCAATCATGCATGTTGTTTTTCCTTTATTCTTGTGGGAATTCAAGGATGTTTCCCATCTTGGGACATTCCTTGAAGCAAAGGTTCACGGGACGCTTGGTAAGGCCCCAAAATCTGTGTGCTTCGAAGGATAGAGCACACAACGTCTGGCCAGGAGACGTTAAACCATGGCGCACTTGGGAGGCAGTCTCAATGTTATCCTTAGATTAGAACTTTATTTCTTGTTTACTTTTTCTTTTCCTTCGTTTATTAGTAATTTTTCTTTTTAGAGTAGCCTTGCTTGAGCTAACATTGCAGGTGATTTTGGTGTTAAGCCATGACAAATGAGCTAAACCGGATCAAACATGGAAGGCAAAAGCCGGGAGACGAAGAAGGTGATCAGCACTGCTGACCACGCCTGCTCACACGTGTGGAGCCAGGCGTGGAATCTTTCCAGAGCCGCTCCACGAGGACCACCACGCATGTGAGTCGGGTGGACAGGTCCTGGACAGATTCTTGTGCATTATTTTCTTTTCATCCAATTTTTCTAAGTCTCCCAGGTCTGGCCGTGCCAATAATCACAACTTTTAAGCAAATACCAAAAGGCGAGGAGATGATGAGCCGACATTCTTAAAGAAATAGATGGCCAGTAAGCTGAAGACAAAGCTGTAGACGCATTGTATGGTATATCATTCTAACTTTTCTTCCTATTTTATGAGCATATTTGCATTGGTTCACAAAGGATGAGTCGCATGATTTTGTTATAATGGGTATAGTATTTTTAGAATAATTATTTGAAGCCCATAGCACACTCTTTAAGTGTGGAAAGATGCCTTAATGCACAATCTTTTAAGACCCTAATCTTTTTTCCTCTATTCCTAATGGAAACATCGAGGACGATGTTCACTTTTAAGTGTGGAAAAGATTTATACTTCTTGAAATAGTTGATTAATTGAGTGATAAGGTATAGGAACTAGAGGGCGTGTTATTGCCAATACTATCTAGGAAGACTCCTAACCTTGTGCCAAATACAAATGTCTTAAATATGCTTTGAAAGTTACACTTTGCACCAATTTGCACAATTGACCCAAAATTGAAAATTTTTATGTGTGCTTGCATGCCTTCACCTTGTATTTTGTTTGGACCTCAGTCAAGGATCTCTCGAAGTGGGAGTGTAAGTCCCTTGAGTTTTAGAAAGATAAAAATTGCGACCGGAAATTGAATTAATCTTAGCAGGACATGGGGCAAAATGAGAGCCTAAGTGAGCTTTGAGTGAAAACAATCCCTAATCCCTAGAAAAAGGCATGAGGGGTTGATATGGTGAAATGTGAATAAAGGCAAAAGGCCACTCCAGAGATAAAATTTGAGGAAAGCCTTCTCGCTAGGAAGTGTTCAACCATAGTCTTCGAATGCTATATCTGGAGTCGGTTGTCCACTTAAAATGTTCCTAGGAGAAGAGAAAATTGAGAGGAGGTGAGCCGCTTCGCTAGGATTCGGGCACCCATTGCACTGTCTTCGAAAAACCATGGATCTCCATGTGAAGTCGGGTAGCTTGATGACGTTATCCTAGGAGGTGAGAAAATAGAGTGATCGCCCAAGCCATGGCGATGAGCGGTCCATGTCCATGGTCTCACTTATATTAACGTAAAGGGGCTTTGGTGTTAGGTTGGAAATTGGCTAAGGGGTGAGCATCGTTCCCACTAGTCGGATCGGCTGGAGGCCCCTAGAAAATACAAGGTGAAACCCAATTGTCACTTGCATGCTTGAAGGTGTGAACAAAACTTTTTATGTTATATCTATCTCCTGAGACTTAACTTCCTTAGCATATTTCTTACATTTGGTCGGCATGAGTTTAGTGGTCTTGGTAGATAGTGTAGGGGATTTCACCCACTCAACTCCGAACACCTACACATCGCTTGATCAATTGACAATGAGAGAACGAACTATCCTTGGTGCTTATATGATTAGTGTTTAGAAAAGTATGCTTGCTTGAGGACAAGCAAGGTTTAAGTGTGGAAACTTTGATAAGCACCAAGAATAGCTCATTTTAGGGGTCATTTTGAGGGCTATAATTATATGGTTTAGTACCCCTTTCATAAGAATATCATGCGTTAAGACTCAAATGTGACCAAAAACGCTAACAAGAGCTTGGAAGATGCTTTTAAGCTATTTTACAGCCCAACGGAGGACCTAAGGCCAAAACGGAGCGGAAAATGGAGAAACCATGAAGCAGGAGCCTCCCACGAAGCCTCACACGCGTGTGGAGGGGCGTGGAAACATTCCAGAGAGCCCCCACGACCTCCACCACGCGTGTGGAAGATCGCGGAAAATATTTCTTCTAGGCTCGACGCGTCGAGAACCCCTATACCAGCCCTAAATTCTGCTGCGCGAAAATTGTCTATCTTGCCCCTATTTTGTTCCACCTATATAAGGCTCCTTATTTCAGACCTTTGGGGGAGGAGGAGGCACCCCAATCTTTAGATCTTAGTTTTCTTTTCCAAATTCTTCCCCTTTGGGGAGGAATTCCAATACTCCTCCATAGATTAGAGTAGATTAGGATGAAGATGATGATGTAGATTTAAAGCTTCCTTTAGGTAACATTCTTCTTTTAATATAAAGTTTGAATCTTTACTTTATTGCTTTGTTTATATTGCTTCTATTTATGTTTATTATGGTAGAGTAGAGTAGTTGGGTGCGTGTGCCCTTGTTGATCTATGGATTGATGCTTATAATTTGATATTATGATCTTGGTGTTGTGGGAGTATGATTGATGTTATGTATGGATGATGTTGCTTAATCTTTGCTTCTATTTCCGGTCGGGGTAGTTAGTGAACCGAGTGGAAGTGAGAGTGGGCGCGATAGTGGCCTCTCACGAGCCCAACTAATATATATCTCCGCTCTTAATCCGAAAGGATGAGACCCGAGAGGAGTGGTAGGCTAGGTGTTCGATAAAATGCTTCAACCGAATGAGGATTGAGAGTTTGAGTGTGACGCCACTCAATACAAAGACCGTGACTCCCTAGATCAATCCCGAAACCCAATTCCAAGCTACCTACGATAATCAAAATCCTTTGGCATGCACCCCTTTCCTTTTACCTTTTGTATTTTCCATCCTTTTTACCTTTAAAACCTTTAGCCAACCAACCATGAACAAAACCTTCCCATTTGATTCTTGTAACTCTTACCTTTTAACTTCCTAAATGCCACACATATTCGGTTCCCATTCGCCATCCTTGAGAGACACGACACTCGGGGAGTTTTGATTCCTTGTTTTACCACTTTACCTTCACTCCCACTAAATTACATCCTGTCAGGAGGAACTCCCAATCCTCCCCCAACATAGACATTCGGATTGGGATTGGCCATGAAGTTCTGTGCCTGATTCTGAACATTAAGCACTAGAGGGTCGACACGAACTCCATGGTTTTCCCTAGCTACCTCTCTCTGCCTCAGGTGTTGCTGTATGTTGACACCATCATGGGCTAGCTGCCCGGTATTGCTACTATCTCCGGTCTCCATGTTTACTTTGAAGTCCTGGAACTCTCGAAGCCAGTCACGTAACACCTTCTTCTCCTTCCTTAACTTCCTCTGAAGATCTATATTGTAGGGAGGAAGACTCGTGCTCCCTTTCGATCTAGTTTGCATACGAGGGAAACCTAATGTCAAACACAACCACAAACACTCTTGGGGGAAATTGGTTATGGGTTAGTGCAAATAAAGAATACTTTTTTTTGTTTTTTTTTTGGAATAATGATCAAAATAAAAACTTGATCTCCTAAAATTCACTAACTCTAATGCTAGTAGGAAAATAACCACACAATTAAAATCAAATAAACCAATCCCCGGCAACGACGCCAAAATGTGATGAATGAAATGGTGAGTGAAAATATGGGTGTGAATTGCCGTTCCGCTGAGGATTGGAGTTATGGCATGTAATTGTATGAATTAAGAATACTTAGACACTAGAGTATGTGAATCAACTAGAATCCAAGCAACTGATAACTGAATGATGGAAATTAAAAGAAATAAATTGACTAAGGAATTAACTGTATGATAAGGAAATGAGTTAGATTAGGGGAATTGTAATCTTGATGTTCTAACAATCTCAGAATTAGGGAAAGAATAGTTAACCGAGTGATTATGAGCAATGCACATAAGAATTCAATTCAGCTACTTTCGTAATCAATAAACAGAATTAGGCTACAATTGCCCCACTGTCGTGGTGCATCAATCATAACCTTAAACACCTACGCATTGTAAGCCCCCAAAATTACCTCTATTCTCATAGTAGGAAAATTAGGTTGAAATTGGTAAGGCTTGAGATCTCCATCCAACTTTCGTTGTAATGAATCCCTCTCCTAGACTGGCAATTAATTGTGGCCATCAATCAATAACAAGTAGAAAGCAATCCCAAATCAACATAAACCCTAGGTAAAAGATTCAATCCCTTTATGCAATAATCACACATTGAACATCAAGATTAACAATAGCACCCTAATCCAAACCCATAAGCGAATTACTCACGCATGATTGAAGTAAACAAAACAAAGCAAGAATTAAATATTGAAATCATAGCTGGAAAATTAAAGAATAAAAAGGAAAATTTTACTAACAATTCTTGAGAGCAATTCCAATCCAAACAATGATTCCAAGCATTTAACCGAATTCAATGATGTAAATCTGCTTTATGCTATGCTATGGAAAACTCTAAAGAAGGGAAAAATTACACTAAACTAAACTAGGGCTCGGAATGTCCCAAAAATACAGAAAACGGGGAATAAATACTGGACAGCAGATGGGTCACGGCCACCATCACAGCCGGGATCGGGGTCGTGATGTGCCGCGCCCCACTGTTGTTCGCGGTGGAGGTCACGGCCGCCATCACGGCCGTGAGGCGGCCTCCTGGCCCACTTTTGACTCCCCTCGTGCTTCGTTGCTCCTTTTCATCCAGGGGTAGATTCCTTATGTCTCAAAAACTTGTCCGAGATTATCGAAAATCCTTCCTTTGCTCCTCATTTGCGAATAAACTAAGATTGATCAAATGTAACACACAAATGAGCCTTAAATGTCTCAAGGTAAAGGAAATAAGCAACAAAACTACTGAATCGTGGGGCAAATAATGGTGTAAACTCATGTGTATCAGTTAGTAGCAAAAGCTTTCAATCAGGTACCTGATCAAGATTTCTTTGATACCTTCAGCCCTGTGATAAAACCTACTACTGTCAGATTCTTTCTCTAATTAGCTATATCCTCTGGTTGGGTGATTAGACAGCTTGATGTTCATAATGCTTTTTTAAATGGTAATCCATCTGAAACTCTCTACATGAAGCAACCTCCTAGTGATATTGATGCTCAATATCCAAATCATGTTTGCTTGCTTAAACACTCTGTATATGGCTTAAAGCAGGCTCCTAGAGCATGTTTAATCGTTTGCACTCATTTGTGCTCTCTGTTGGTTTTCAAGCATAAAAAATGGATGTGTCTCTATTTTATTTCTCTCAAGATTATGCTTATGTATACCTCTTGGTTTATGTGGATGATATACTTGTCTTGGAGAGTGATCCTGATCTTATAACTAGTTTGCTATCCAAATTATCTGTTGTATTTAAGATTAGGGATCTTGGTGAACCTGGTTTCTTTCTTGGTATTGAGACAATTAAATGTGCTGATGGTATATTGCTATCTCAACAAAGATACATGACTGTTATTGTGAAAAGGGCTAGCATGGCAGAAAGCAAAGCTTTATCTACTCTTATTCCTGTTTCGAAATCTATTCCATTTAGTACAGATCTTATGAGGATCCTACTCAATATAGAAGTCTGGCAGGAGCACTATAGTATTTGACTATCACTCGTCTAGATTTATCCTTTGCACTAAATCAGTTATGTCAACACATGCACGCTCCTACAACCTCACATTGGGAACAACTAAATTGGGTCTTGAGGTATGTTAAAGGAACAATTAATTTTGGTTTACATACAAGAAAGTCATCATCAAGAGAGATTCATGCTTTCTCTGATTCTGATTGGGTTGGATGTCCCCAAGATCGTAAATATACTAGTGGTTATGATGTGTTCCTTGGGTCAAACCTTGTGTCTTGGGTCTGCAAGAAACAAAGAACTATTGCCAGGTCCTCCACTGAAGCTGAATATAAGGCTCTAGTAGATGCCTGTGCTGGTAATTTGGGTTCTATCTTTACTAAAAGAAATCAATGTGCCTGGTATCTCATTTGCCAAACTTTGGTGTGATAATCTTGTTGCTGCATACATGTGTGCCAATCCTATCTTTCGTGCAAGAATCGAACATGTGGAAATTGACTATCATTTTGTTAGAGATAGATCTGCCAATGGGAAAATTCAAGTAAACGTTATTTCAACAAAGGATCAACTTGCTGACATATTTACAAAAGCTTTACCTAGCCCGAGATTCTCTTTTCTTAGAGACAAGCTACATGTTACTAGCATACCATGTGCTTGTGAGGGAGTATTAGGACTCTATGTATTTGAGTCAGAGTATGACTACTTATCCTAGTCTCTCTATCATAGTCTTCTTAAATTTTTTTTGATCAGAGGAGGAGGGGGCAACCCAGAAAAAACAAAAACAAAGCAAAATCTCCCCTACAGAAGTTGTCTAAAGGATCTCGCACCAAGTTGGTCTTCGTGAAGCACCCCATTTAAACCAACCGGTGGTTCAGACCAAAATACAAGCCCGTTTTGACTCATTCGAGCTCGTTTGGCTATGGCGTCCGCGAGTCTATTCTGCTCTCGATAAACATGAGTGAAAATGGCATTGCGAAAACCTGCCATTTCAGCAAGACATATATTGAAGATGTTGTTGTATTGCCCCACGGTGGGGGAAGTCCTTGCAACCGGTCAATAGCCGATTTTGAGTCGCTTTCTATGATGAGATTGGTGACCCCCTTCCAAGCAGCCATGCGCAGGCCTTGAAGAATTCCCCAGGCCTCCGCTTCCCCAATGGAACAAACCCCTATATTATGAGTAAAACCTGCAATCCAATCACCCTTAGAATCCCTCAAGACACCACCACAGCCAACCGAACCTATACCATGCGAAACACTTCCATCCACATTAAGTTTGTCTAACCGGTATTCGGTTTAACCCAAGAAACAGAGGTGCTAGACAGACCGGTATTATGATTGACCACCTCCGCGTGAGTCGTGAACGCATTTCTGATCTCCGCTCCTTGCTTCGCGATCCAAATAAGCTTGTGGCTAAGGGGAATAATCTTCGCTTTAAAGATCTTTTCAATTTCGCCATTTCCAAATCCACCACAAAAGAATTTCGAAACGCTCAGGCCATGCAACATCAAGCCCCTGTGTTCGATCGCCACTTATATTCGCCACCAACCATTCCTTCTAGTCTAGTCGCTGAAGCTGGCGCATAACTCCTGGACCGAGAGCGGCGTCCCAAATCTCACAGGCCTCTTTGCATCGATGAAAAAGATGATCGCATATATATATATATATATATATATATATATATATATATATATATATATGTATGTATGTATGTATGTATGTATGTATGTATGTATGTATGTATGTATGTATTCATATGCATGTATACAATTTTCAGTTCTCATATTTTCATATTATTGAAAACTGATCCGACTTCACATACATCATCTCCTCCTACATTCATCATGTTTTTTATTGCAAAACCCTATTGATAGTGTAAATTCATTTGGTGTATTTTGTATGTATATAATGTGTATGAAAATTGCATGAAGAATAGAGAGTAGATATGAAAATTGGCTTGAGAGCCGTTTTTATTTATTGTTAGAGAGAGAGAGAGAGAGAGAGAAGAGAGGAAAAGGCTTCCTTAATGAAGGGCTATGGCCCTTTATATAGGCATAGCTGCACAAGATAGACCCGAATCTGGACCGGCTTAGAACCGTATATCGTATAGTAAATCGTATACCCTGGGTATATTTCTTATCACCTAATTAGGATGGCATCGAGGTAATAGAAACGAGACGGCCGACATTAAATAATAATAATAATAATAATAATAATAATAATAATAAATAAATAAATAAATAAATAAATCCAATCATTATATCATGGATCATAGTCCGTCCTTAAAAGATGGATCATTGACATAAGGTTCATTATTATAATACTTAATGATTTTTTAATGTTCATTTTTAAATATATTACAAAAAAAAAAAAAAAAACTTTTGATACATTAAAATGAACATATATTCAATATACTATAAATGAGCATTTATTCGTGGCACAAGTTATAATTTGGACCATGGTGCATAGTTTAGTTAGTGAAATCTTTGACTTTTTTAACTTATTGTAACATATTAAAATTTGTTTTAGTGATCGAAATGATGCATTTGGAAGAACAATTGAAGTGTGGATGACTCTATAAGTGTCTAACTACTAACCACAATTTAGTAGATTGTTAAATTTATTACAATTGGGCATTCTTGTAAAAATTTCAATTAGAGAGGTAAGAGAACAATGCAATTATAGAGTGGTTAGTTCATAATTTCATCACTCTCAAAACTATATAAAGTGTATTAAGTTCTTAGGTACAACTCTCCCCATCAATTAATTTCAAATAAATTTATAAACTTTACTTTTCTAGCAACCTCATAGTACAGAGCTCAAATTATACCAATAGCGTATGAATTTACCATTATTGTAGGCACTAGTATACAAGTATTTAGGGATTTGTCGTCCAATATTACCTCATCCACTGGTCTCTAGAGTAGGAGTAGTGAGGAACGTAACATTAAATTTGGAGTTCAAACTTATATATGTTAAGTTTATTAATTTTATACCGTACTTTTCTTTAACAATGAGGAGGTGAGGAAAAAAATTAAACAAACAAACAAAAACCCCTTAAAGAGCGGGGTATTTTCTGAAAATATTTTCACAACAATAATCCACATGTCAAAGAAAAATCATGCACACACCCTTAACCCTCTAGTGAGTAGTAGATTTTGGGGTACTTGGAGTATTCACAATTTTTTATCTTAGTAATAAATAAATTTAAAATTGAGACAATTGTGAGTTTGGTCCTTGAGTTTTAATCAAGTTTCGGTTCAGTTCCTAAGATATGACCGTATCCGAGTTTAGTCTCTTATTTGCGAAGTGGTGAGTTTAATCCCCGATTATTAAATTTGTCAGAAAACTTTAAAAATATTTAAAATTTGAGGGGTAAAGTAGAAAATTCACATTTTATTCTCTTTATTATATAAAAATCACTTTCACAACATTATTTTCAACTTCTTAGCCTCTTATTTTAAGATTATTCCATTTTAAAAGCATTTCAATAATTTTAGCATTGAAGAATCTTGAAATAAGAGGCTAAGAAGTGAAAAATCATGTTTGAAAGTGGTTTTGATATAATAAAGAGAATAAAATGTGAATTTCTTACTTTACCCCCAAATTTTAAATATTTTTTTTTTTTATTTTTCCGTTAAATTTAATGGTTGGGAATTAAATTTGTCAGTTCACAAATAACTAAGGGACTAAACTCAAATACGATGATATCTTAAGGACTGAGTTGAAACTTGATTAAAACTCTGAGACCAAACTCACAATTTTTCCTTTAAAATTTTAATAAAATTTATGTTACGCCTATAACAATAAAAAAAGAAAAAAAGAAAAAAAACCTTGATCTAAGATATGGGAAGAAGATAAGATGTTTTATATGGCTACAGATTCTATCAACTTGATTTCGTTTTCTCTTAAATCTTGAGCTCTACACTCTAGACTTTAGTGGTTCAATCTATTGGACAATTATACCATGGTCCCGGGTTCATCTTACAAGATGAATTTAAATTTAAAATATACAATTTCTTACTTTACCCCCAAATTTTAAATATTTTTTTTTTAATTTTTCCGTTAAATTTAATGGTTGGGAATTAAATTTGTCACTTCACAAATAACTAAGGGACTAAACTCAAATACGATGATATCTTAGGAACTGAGTTGGAACTTGATTAAAACTCTGAGACCAAACTCACAATTTTTCTTTTAAAATTTTAATAAAATTTATAGTTACGCCTATAACAATAAAAAAAGAAAAAAAAAAAGAAAAAAAGAAGCAAACCTTGATCTAAGATATGGGAAGAAGATAAGATGTTTTATATGGCTATAGATTCTATCAACTTGATTTCGTTTCCTCTTAAATCTTGAGCTCTACACTGTAGACTTTAGTGGTTCAATCTATTGGACAATTATACTGAATGTTTACAATTCTGCCTCTCGCAGCTGACCGGCTCAAACCTATGGGCTTGTGGTTCGAACCCACGACCTCTCAATTGCAGGTGTAACTCTCTTACCACTTGGACTGTCCTTACGGGCTATCTTGGTGGACTTTAATTGATACTATTGGTTGATTGATTGATTTATTTATAATGATAAATCGGATTGGACATCATATGTCAGGTTCAACCGTTCATGTGAATACCAACGAATTACATTATGAAAAATACTACTTGTATTCCCAAATTACACTCCCTACTTTTACTCCATCCCCAAACCCCCCAAACAAAAATTTGATGTTGACACTTTTCTTGAGACCCACAGGATGAAGATAACCTATCATATCTTGCCACGCCAGGGAGTAATAATAGTGATGAGGTATAAAATGGGAGTCCATTGCATGTAGTAGAACTCTCTCTTACATTATAATTGTATTCATATATACATGTAGATGTTATTATTTTATCTTTTGTTAATTAATAATAATAACATTTTTTTGAAAGGAAAATAGTTCATTAGCTTCACAAAATAAGTTCATCAATACAAGACCGAATAGAAGTAAACCAAGAAAAGTGACCAGACTTATAACTTGCAGCTCTAGCTAAAGTATTAGCAAGCTTATTTGCTGATCGATTCATATACTGAATAGACACTAATTCAAAGTGTCGTTTTAATGACCGGTATTGATTGAAAATACACCATGCATAAGAATAATCCGGAAGATCATCATTAAGAAACTTGCAAACCATCTGATAGTCTGATCTCAACACAATATTATGCCAGCCTTGTCCAAGGACCATGAAAGAGCTTCCTTCACAGCAATAGCCTCCTTAATTCTTCTATTATTATGAAAATTGGTAGCTATAAGAAACATTTCAATTTTGAAATTAATACTGCGCATGATATTGTGCCGCATATAGATTTCAATAAGTGATGTTAGTGGCGCAAAGCTACCGTGCGTTGGATTATGACTGAACGCATCTAAGTCAGAATCCGGGCTAGACCGACGGATGCGCTCGCCGTTCGTTTGCCGACCCGCAGTAGGGGCCATTCGCCCCCCAAGGGCACGTGTCGTTGGCTAAGCCGTCGTGGCAGAAGGGTCGCGGCGGTCGCCTTGAATTACAATTCCGATCGAGCAGCGAGCTGAATCCTTTGCAAACGACTTAAATACGCGACGGGGTATTGTAAGCGGTAGAGTGGCCTTGCTGCCACGATCCTCTGAGATTCAGCCCTTTGTCGCTCCGAGCAAGTGACTCTCTTGTAGCAATCTAGAAGTCATGAGTCCGGGCAGCAATAAGGGGTCTCATAAGAATTCTGACTTTTTTTTTTCTTTTAGTTTGATAACATGTTTTTTTTTTTTAATTAGGGTACACTAGAACCTCACAAACTAAGATTAATTATATTCATACCGGATAAAATTTTAGGGTACACTAGAAACTCTAGGACCTCACATATCGAGACTAATCATGTTCATGCTGCACACTAACTCAAATGGTGCTTTGGGTGGCAAAACACTAATATTACACTCATTGTTTGTGTTGGACAGGACCTCAAAGTCTCTGAGACCTCTAGTTAAAATGAAAGAAATTAATTCTACTCTTCATCTCATTCACGCTTCAAGGGGTAGATCATAAGCCTACTTTATGAAGTTGTGTCATTTCTCTTTAATGCATCTAGAACATCCCATAAAGTAATTAATTTTAAAGTATAAAAATTTTTGTTTTTTTTTTTTTTTGAAATAAAAAAAGTTTTGTTTTTGTTTTCACCAACTGGAAGTATGTATGGAAAAAAAGAAAAAAGAAAAAAGTCCAAGAATGCTGAAAAGGCCCAAGGATATTAGAAGGTCTGGATTCACCAGTAGACTGATTACACGTACTATTTGTGATTTACTTTTGTAGCGATTCTAGAAAAGGGTCTTGTGGACTTAGGATTAGTTCAACGAAATTGGATCACATAAGTATTTTTTTTCTTTTTTAAGTTTTACTACCCACGTTAGAACGGTTAGATGATGTAATAATTTTGGTGAAGAATTTCGCCGCATATAATTAAATAGGTTTGGATTAGGTTAATGGTGCAATTTGATTGAGGAATTGATGTAAAAGGAATCTCTTTTCCAGTGGACTCTGTAGAAAGCTGCATGTAATGGAAAGGATATTCCCCAAAACGAATCTCATACAAGAATAACGTAACATACAGATCGAACATATTCATACATAAATATACAAAGGAAAATTGATAACTCAACTTGTAAACTTTTACTAAAATGTAGTATTACTTGACCTAATACAAAGTATATCATGCATACTTAATTTGCATGTAATATAATTAGGGGTGAGCATTTCTTCAATTAAACAGATTTTCAATAATCAAAAATATTAAATTGGATAGTAACTATTAATTTCTTTCGTAAAAAATACAATAAATATAATTTTTATATTATAAATTTATTTGCAAATTGAACTAAATATCCTATATATGTAATTGTTGGTTTTAATTAACGGGCTAGACTCACATAAATTGGAATTGTTTAAATTGATAGTTAGAGCAATTTCATTGGTCCAAGTTTTTCACAATTTTTGAGGTGTGAGTAGGATAGAGAGGTAGGAAAAAAGAACAAAAAGAGTTGTTTTATGTTGACGCGCCAGGTGCACCTGCAACTTGGGCATGCATTTCTTCCTGAGGGTGAGTCCCGCAAAAAACTCTCATTTGCAGTAATTTTTTTCTTCTCTCTCCTCCACTTATACTAAAAAGCTAAAAAAAACTCGAAAAAAAAAATTGTACCCTCTCTTAAGGTTGCTCTTAGAATCGAGACTATTGAATAATAGCACTCAAGAGATAGTTCAATATTAGTGCTACGTGTCAAAACTTAACCTCTTAACTAATTTTTCTATTTTTTTTTTTTCAAATTTTTTTTCATAATACCAACAGCCATGATAAAGCTGTCACGTTATTATTTTATTTTGATATAGTAATAACTATTTACTCCCATTACTCTCAAGTTCCTCATTTTTACAAATTTACATGAACTTCCTTAACAAACACATGTGGAAATCACTATCTTAGAATAAGTCAAGTAATTGTCCTTTGTTTGAGCTGCAAGAGTAAGAAATCCTCTCTGCACAAGTGATCCTCCTAAAGGCCTAAACCATGACTAAGCTATCCTACCACACCATGCGTGACAAGACAATCATCTTTACACCAAATCAAAACCCTCCGATCCAATACATAAACCTATTAATCTCATACCCATATACGAAGTACATATTAAGATATCTCTCCATTTTATGTAATTAACATGACTGTTCAATTCTCTACTATGATCTTTTTCTTTTTGGAAGAGAATTGTGTACATTTTGAATCTTCAGCATATATATAGAGAGAGAGATAGAGAGAGAGAGAGTAAAATAACTTTAAAATGCAACTATTTTTCCTTAATAGTGCAAGTAATTTACCTTTTCAACATTGGTGCACCTAATAATGATAATGTCGTTCACATTTGTGCACTTAATGATAACGTTAGGTTCACATTGATACATTATTTGTTGCACTTTTAATACATTTTACTTGCACTTATGTACACTATATGAATCTGTTACATACACTTCCAATACAATTTAATTGCACTTCAAATTTCAATTATTTACTAAAATATTACCATAATTCAAAAAAAAATACAATAGTATTTTTGATCCGTTAAATCCGAACATGTGGATGACTGCGATTGGTTCTTTATTCTCTCCTAAACAGTTAGTTCTCACATGATCCGTCTCTTTTATATATATATATCATGGCGGGAGGACGTCCTGTAGTCTGAAGACTGAAGCAAGTGATAAAAAGGGCATCCATCGGATCTACCTTAACACAGCTAATCAAAGACCTCAATCATTTCATCGTATCTTCTACTTATTATTAATATTAATTTTTAAAGACATTTTTTAAAATATTTAAGGAAAAATTACATTTTTATCCTTTAGTTATACATGTACATATTTAGTCTTCAATTATATGCGTGATCATATTAACTCCTAAGTTATGCGCAAAGTGACGATTTTAATCCCTAAAATGATAAATGATCGAATCAGCACACTTTATTTAGTGACATACTAGTGGCTGAAATTACATTTTTATCCTTTAGTTATACCTGTTGTACATATTTAGTCCTCAATTATATGCGTGATCATATTCACTCCTAAGTTATGCACAAAGTGACGATTTTAGTCCCTAAAATCCTAAATGATCAAATCAGCACACTTTATTTAGTGGCATACTAGTGGCTGAAATAATTTCCGATGGACTAAAATTGTCAATTCACGCATAACTTAAGAGTTAAAAATAGTCATGCACATAAGTATACCACGAGTATTGGAGGACAAAAAAGTGTAATTTTCCCAATATTTAATAATAAACACTAAGTACAGCCTCTATAAATTGGGACATGGTCCATTGTTGCCACTCCCCACAAGACAATACTAAATTAGTTTGCTCTACTGGTTTAAGATTGTTGTTGGAAAGCCATAGTATCGTTAACATGGGTTTGAGCACCGCAGCCAAAGTTGTGTGTGTAGTGTTCATGACAACCCTCCTCTTGGCAATGCTGCAGCATTCACTTGCAGGTATCTCATGTTTGGTTTGGTTTATATTCTTAGCATTTCTTTGATTGCTTTTGTTTCCTGGGCAGATATGAAGATGGAGTGGGGAGGGAAAACCAAGTTCAGAAAGGTTCCTCTTTTGTTTCAAGACTATATATATGCACACACACATCACATGACATGCACAAACCATTTGTGTTGTGTCCTAAATCTGAAGTTTACTTGGTGTTATATATGTGTGTGTGTGTGTATTAGTTCTTGTGTTTATACTATCATATCATGCATATCTGCAGGTACTTTATACCTTGAAGGACAAGAAACAGAAGTCGATATTCAATGGGAATGGGAATATGAAGAAGAAGAAGAAGAAGAGTGCAGTGGAGTGGGAATTAAGGGCTGCACCATTAGGACCAGACCCTCTGCACCACAATGGGGGTAGTCCCAGGAAGAAGCCCACCACAATGCCTTAGGACTTAGCACTGTAACTTTGGCAAATCAAAATTAAGCCAATTAATGGATGCATATATGGTTTGCATTTTATAAGCAATCCCATAATGTTTGGAGAACTACTGTGTATTATGTTTGTGATGTAATATGCAATGTTTTGTTCCTGAAAATTTCTTTTTTCGTCATTATCCGAGGGTGTGCACCTTGTGACCCTAATCGGCAAAAGATCACAAACCTAGTAGATTGTCCATAGCTGACCGGTTCAACTTGTAACCTTGGCTTGAGTTGCCTCTAATATATATGAGAAATTTAATGTTTGGTTTTCGGGCTTCTTTAATCTTAGAGGCTGCTGGTTAAGAAATGAAGGTAACAATAACAGTGACTGTACTATTATTACAAGCTAGCTTAACATGATATGATCATAAGTATTTTGGTTAACTAAATGTTTTGCTTCTAATTGGATTTTCCATGAAAGAATCATCTTTAGTTTTAATCATTAACCTTCAATTCCTATCTGTACAGTTGCTATCATATTTTCCTTTGTCTTAAACAGAGATTACCCAGGTCTAGAAAGAATAATTAAAGATGGAGATCTATCAAATCAGTCATATTGTAGCTTACTTAACTGGCCTTTCCATTCCTTTCATTATCCATTTGGAAAATACTACTTACACTCCCAAGTTCTATTCCCTACTATCCATATATACACAAAGAATACAATACTCTCGAGACAATCCTCTAATAGTCTTTTCCCGATCTCTTTCCTTGCCTGAGTTTGTCGAGAGATCAGCACATTTGTTGTACTCATTTAAGTGTATGGCATATTTGCATGGTCCAACCCACACTCTTTGAGTAGGCTTTTACAATCCAACATAAGTAGGGGTTCCTCCTTGTTACCTTCACTTTTCAATCACAACACTACTACATAGTCATACCATGCACCAAAAAACTATCACCACTAAATGTTTATGTCATATTTTTGGACGTTTTATTTACAATTAAAGAAATGTCAATAATTTTAAGATTTTGAGGTCAGGGTTTGTCAAATTTATTACCAGGTTAAAAAAGAGAAGAAAAGAAAATCATAAAAGTTAAGGTGTTCGCCAATTGACAACCACCCTTACGCGCTCAACACATTGGCCAAACGCAGCCATTTTTTTATTTTTATTTTTATTTTTTTTCTTTTCTGACAAAAACCTTGAATTAGCAAAAGATCTCATTTTACCTCTCTTCTCTCTCTTCCGAACCAGTAATTTTTTCTCAAAAACTGTGAGAAACTCCCATTGGGATGCTCTTAGCTCTTAGGATGGTGTTATATGCATTCAACATTTGCAATACCTTATCATGTCAAACTGAACAACACATGCATTGAGTGCAAATAGCATTTTCCTTCTGGTAAATGGTATTTTAATCATTTTCCCATTTCCCCAATTTGTTTTGTCAAGGCTCAAGGGCCAGCTGTTATCTATATCTGATCTGTACTACCCTCAGAAAAAAACAAAAAAGGCTGTAACAGTTTATGTCAACACCCCAGGTGTCCTTTTTCTTGCAGAAATGCCAGTAAAAAAGCATATTTCAAAGATTTCACTTTCTCAGGATATATAATACTCAGATGGACAGTGCCGCCACTTACAGAATCTTTGCAAAAACTGCAGAAAAGGTGACAGTGGCTCTGTCCATGGTATCAACACAATGATAAGATTATAAGAATGTAAACATAACAGAAACTGGCAGTTCCAAAGGCATTATATGCAGCATGAGCCTAGTACTACACTACAATATTAGGTCATATTTCTACCTTGTTCCCCAAATTATTATAGATCCACATTAAAATGTCTCAACAAATAGTTAGTCCTTGTTGGGGGCATTTCATTTGGATGTGGGCAATGGAACTAGAACCAGACATATCAGAAACTAAGAAATGAGAATGAATGAATTTTCTTGAAACTCTCTTTGTGGTTTGGTGTTGAATATGCAGAGGAATCCTATTTGTGGTTTGATTTGTATATAACATGAAATGATAACTAAGTATTCACACTACAAAACAGTGAAGGATAATTTTAAATGAAACATCATAAATACCTGTTTATGTTGGCTATGGAGTGAATAATTTTACCAAGATTCATATGATTGATTTGCATCCCCATCTGGAACATAGCCAGACACCCGAATTTCTTGCGACAAAAGATCCAGCATTGCATATATGAACTGTGTATCTTCATGTGATCTGTCACCAGCCACAAACTCACTGATGGCACCACTGACCTCGATTGAGCTGATTCCTGGCTTCTTTTGTATCCCGAGCTCCTTCATTCTCCTCCTCACTTTGCTCGCCCCTCTCCAACTTCCAAGCGCAGCGTATATGTTAGAAAGCAGGACGTGGTTTGAATCTCCACCTGGATCCAACTCAGAGATGTAATTCATCAGCTTCTCAGCCAATCTGACATCCCCCAGGCTCCTGCAGGCCGCCATCACAGATCCTAATATCACTTCATTTGGCTTCATGGGCATGTTCTTTATCATGCTTAGCGCGTCTTCTACCCTCCCAGCACGACTATAAAGATCAACAATGCACCCATAATGCTCAATTCTTGGTGAAATTCTATGAAGTTCAACCATCATTTTAAAGAAATTTAGCCCCTGCTTGACTAAACCAGCATGGCTGCAGGCTGTCAGAGCTCCAGTATAGCTCACTCCATCTGGCTTAAACCCTTTCTTTTGCATCAAATTGAAATTTTTAAGTGCTTCTTCTGCATGCCCATTCGCGGCCAAGCCTACAATGATTGAGTTCCATGAAACTATGCTTTTTTCGGGCATTCGCTTAAATACTTGGAGTGCCAATTCAACACACCCACACCTACAATACATGTCTATCAATGTATTATTCACCCGAACATTGCCATTAAACTTGTGCTGCAAAATATAGCAGTGTAGCCATAGGCCTAAACTGAGAGTCCCCAAATTAGCACAAGCAGAAAGTGCAGAGATCATGGTCACATAATCGGGCTCCACTCCAGATAACAGCATTTCCTGAAACCATTCTAGAGCCTCTTGAAAACGGCTATTTTTCACAAACCCACCGATCAAAGCCGTCCAAGACACAGCATCTCTCTGCGGCATTTCATCAAACAACTCAACTGCATCGTCAAACTTGCCATTTCTCATGTACCCATCAATCATGGTGTTCCAAGTCACTGTATTCCTGACACTCGTGTGATCAAAACTCAACCTTGCAAGCCCCACTTGTCCGAACTTCGAATACATATCAACAACGGCAGTGCCCACTTTTACGTTTTGAGTATCTAAGCTGAGTTTCCGAGCATACGCATGCATTGCAGCCCCAAAGGACCGGGACTGCGATGGGAAATGAGCGCAGCAGGAGAGAAGACTTATGAAGGTGGCGTGGTTTGGCTCCACGCCGGAGAGCCTCATGCGGGTGAACTCATTTACTGCCTCCGCTAACCGTCCATTGCGGCAGTACCGGGATATTGAGGAGGTCCACGAGACAGTGGACTCAAGATTTGGTTGTGCATGAAACGAAGGTGTACGCTGCTGCGGCGGCGGTGGAGGTTGTAGCGTTGTGGTCGGAGAGGAGGAGAACGCGTGAACGTTCATTGTTCAAATTACCCTTGAGGTTCAACACTTCAGATTCTAATTCTCTGCCACAGGCGAAAATTGTTCAGGCTTGATCCTGTCTTACTTACAATCTATTATGCTGGAATCATCTTACTTGTCCTAATAAGATTTTAATTCTTCCTCCTAAAAGGTTGAATCCTCAATTCAAGGGTTCTTGAATTCCCTCGGAGGGCTCTAGCCATACTTTTTGAGGATATCATTGATATGATATTTTTAAGCGTAAGCCCGTCACATAGGTCTCAGCCCGTGAGACAGGTTACATTTTTTTTATTAATGGGTCAAATTTGTTATTAATAGGTCGGATCTTTAACCTCATATCATTAATCAAATATCATACATGTCCCACGGATTGAGACATTCACACAAGTTTTTGTCTATTTTTACATTTTATGTAAGAGCAAATAATAAATTTATGAGTTAATACCACAAATGGTCCTCTGACTATTGGGGTAGTACTCCTTTTGGTCCTCGACTTTCAATTCAACCAAAACACATACCTCGACTTTCATTTTTGACCACAATTAGTCCTCCGTTAGTCTTTCTGTTAAGTGAGTGTTAAATTTAAGGGTATTATCGTCAAATCAAAGATTTAAAAAAAAAAAAAAAAGTTTAACAACAAGTCCATCCGAGCTAGCGGACTTGTTGATACAATGTTGAAAACTGTAAAACAAGCAAACAACAAAGATGTCTGTACAAATTAAAATTAAAATAAATTCCCCAAATGCCATGAAGAAGAAGAAGGATGATGAGATGGAAGCTTGTTTCTGCATCACAACCCATTAGTGATTGAAGCAGTTTTAGCAGTAAACGGTGAGTGGAGTGTGTTAGAGGATAAAAATAAAACCATTACAGGCTAAGGGCATATCTATATTTTTGGTATTCTTCTTCTGTTTCCGCCATGTATATAAACAACATGTAACTTCCTTCTCTGGAAGTCAGTTTTACTTCTCTTCAATGAAAACATTCTGTTAGAACTCTCCAGTAGCTTTCTTCTCAGAGTGATGTTGCGTTTTCTTTCATTTAATCAACATTTTATCGTTATCGCCGCTCGCTATGGTTGTTACTATTTGATTTTTTATACTCTCACCAAGTCACCATGCCATTGCGTCACCTGTCTATGTCCAAGCATGCCTCCTTACCACTTCTCTTACTATGTCCTCCACCGTGCCACCTTAAAGTTCTACTATTCTCTCTGCCGGCCTTAGCTTGGTCAAGGCAGCTTTGGATGTTTCTGAAAATTCCCTGCTCGAAGTATGATGTTCCCGTCGCCGTCAAGGTCATGGATGATAATCCTGCCATCTTCACAGACCGGGAATAGGGCATCGGCGATGAGAATTCTGCAATCTTCAACCCAACCTCTCTACACGCTAATCAATCGGTGGAGACAGCAGTGCATACCGAAATTTCTCTCATGATACTCACTGCTAAACATCACGATGGGTTTCACTAGTGTATGCTTTGATTTGACGATTACACCCTTAAAATTAACACCCATTTAACAGAAAAACTAACAGAGGACTAGTTGTGGTCAAAAATGAAAGTCGAGGTATGTGTTTTGGTTGAATTGATAGTTGAGGACTAAAAGGAGTACTACCCCAATAGTCAGAGGACCATTTGTGGTATTAACTCTAAATTTATTTATGACAATCGTTTTAGTGTTAAAATTCATCACGATGGTCACCCATATGTTTAAAACATGCCGAAATATGAAATTATTATGGGTATTTTTGTCTTTTTTCAAATTAAGACCCCAATTTATGCATGAATAAAGCGATTCTAAGATCGATCTCAATTCGTAGTTCTCTTCCTCAAATCAAGGTAGAATGAGGAGGATAACTGCAAATTGTGGTGAATCTTAGGGCTTAAATCTCTTTATTTATGCTCAAATTGGGATTATTAGTTGAAAAGGACGAAAATACCCTTAAAATCTTTAGATTTTAACATGTATTAAACAGATGTGTGACCGGGGTGATTAATTTTGGCACTAAAATAATGATCATGGATGAAAATTTATAAGAATAAACATGTGGACAATAACTGTTATTTTACTAATACTCGTGGGACCAAAATTAGTATTTGCTCGTTACATCAATATGTTTTGATGACTTGAATGTCAATTCACACAACGACGACGACAACAACAACAATAATAAGGGAAAAAGGTCAAAATAAACCCTTAAATTTTACTCAAAAAGTCAATTGGGTCTTAAAACTTTTAAAAAGTGCAATTAAGTACATCAACATGATATTGTTTAGTGATATGTAATAGCAGGTCACTAAGATTGTAACAATACTCTAATAAAATTTTGGTCAACTCCAACGACATTTCGAGCAACTCCTAAACCAACTCCTGCGAAATCGTAGAAGGTGAACAGTGGGTTGCATAGAGAAGGTGACTACTCGCCTTCTCCAAGTGACCATTGTGGTTGATGAGTAAAATGTTGATAGTAAAAAGAGGGTGTGAATGTCGTTCGCTGAGGATTGGGACTATGGCACGTACTTGTATGATATGTAAAATTTTAGGCACTAAAATATTAGAATTCACTAGAATCCAAGCAAACTATGATTAAGGAATGAAAATAAATAATGCAAATTAAATGAGGAATAACCTATATGATGAAAGAATGGGTCCAGATTAGGGGTATTGCAATATTGATGCTCTAACAATCTTATAAATAGGGGTAAACAATTATCCAAGGGATTATTAGCAATGCACTCAAGAATTCATGTTCAAGCTACTTTCGCAATCAATAAACAAGAATTTGGTAAGATTGTCCCACTTTCGTGATGCATCAATCATGTCCTTAAAACATACAAGCATTATAAGCCCTCAAATTACCCCTATTTTCATAGTAGGAAAATTGTGTTTGATATTGGTTAGGCTTGAGTCTTTCTTCCAACTCTCATTGAGATGAAATCCTCCCTAAAACAAGTTAACAATTGTTGGTCATCAATCAATAACAAGAAGAATTTAATATCTAATTCAAACATAAGCCCTAGGTAAACAATTCATCCCCTTTATGCAATAATCACAAACCTAGCATCAAGAATAGCAATATGACCCTAATCCAAACCCTAAGTAAACTATTCGTGCATCATAATGGAAAACAAAGCAAAGCAATAATCAATAGCCATAAACATTGCAACAAATCTGAAAAGAGAAGCAATAAGGGAAGAGAAAGCTTTACTAACAATGAAGAACAAAATCCAACTCAAATCCGGAATCCAAGCTTGAAATCAAAGTGATGTATGTAAAACTAGGCTAAACTATGCTAAGGAAATCTAAAGAGAAGAGGAAAAATAAGCTAAAACAAGTCTAGGGTGTTCGGAATCCCCAAATAACAGAAAAAACGTAGATTAAATAGCAAACTGCACAGACCCTCCCGGCCTACCTCACGACCATGAAGGTGGCCGTGAGGGGGTCGCGGATCTGGAATTTTCGTAAATGTTTCACGGGCTACCTCACGATCGTGAAGGTGGCCGTGAGGTGCCTTCCAATTTTGCTTCTTGTTTCCTTTTGTGCTCCGCTACTCCTTTCCATCCTTAGGTAGATTCTTTTGTTTTCAAAACTGATCCAAAATATCCCAGATCCTTCATTTGCTGCTCGTTGTGGACAAATTAAACCTTAGAACAATATAACACACAAACGAGTCTCAATTCCATTAAGATAAAGACAATATGCACCTAAAATAACTAAAACAATGGGTAAATAATGGTTCAGAATCAGAGATATCAGTGGTCACCTTCTCCGCTAAAGAGGGTGACCGACCAGTGGTCGCCTTTTTCCACATTCAAAGAAGACGACTGGAATCATCGCGGTCTTCGGTTCAACTACAATGGCCAACCATAATCGACGGTGATCAACATAAGCTAGTGATGGTCAACGACGTCATGCGATAAACTATTAGTTACAGAAAAATTGGACCCATTTGATTTTAATAAGTTGAAGTGTTTAATTGAACTTTAATTTTCAAAAGTTTATGAACTTAATTATGCTTTTGTGTAAAGTTAAAGGGCATATTCGACTATTTTTCTTAATAATAATAATAATAATAATAATAATAATAATAATAATAATAATTATTATTATTATTATTATTATTATTATTATTATTATTATTATTATTATTATTATTATTATTATTATTATTATTATTATTATTGGGTCAGCGAAACCTTAAATGTTAGTTTTATGACTTTTGGACAGTCAACGTCTGACCAACACAACGGTTAAAATAACGAGTATAGGAGAAAATATATAGGGAATTTAAAGAGACTAGATATTTTGTATTACTGATAGTAACTTGTTGAGTAGTCAAAATTGCTTCCTATCTCCTTGTATGAAGGTCTATTTATGCATATTTTGGGCTAGGAGCTCTATAAGGAATAGAAATCCTAGACTGCTTCACATTGGATATCCATGTTTCATTATGAATAATAAGATCAATCCTTACTACATTAATACTAAGCACAATCTTTATTAAACTCCTAAGTTACTCTATACTAGGTATCCTTCTTGGGTTTTCTTAATCTAGTTACTTTCTTAAGCTGGTCCATGTGACTCAGGCCCTTTTGGTTGACTGGTGTGTTCGATCAGCCCAATATACCATCCATCATCTAGTTCCCCACTTCTTGAGATATCGCGAAGTTGATGTCTTAGGAAAGTATCTCAAAAATATTCTCCAACCAGTTCTTCGTTTCTAAAAGTAATTCTTCCTATCAGTTACTTCTTGTCAATACATCTTTTGGATGGGCGTCACCATTCGGTCGGCGATCCTTTTGGAAGCAGCTAAACTGAGTGGTCCATGGTGAGCCTCCTAAGTACGGGTTGGGTATAGTGGGCACAGATTACGCCGGTTACCTCATTAAAAACCTTAGACTAAGAAAAAATTCAGTGGGAATAAACTTAGCTAAGGGAAAAAAGAGTGCAACTATAAGCGCAATATTCAGCTAGGGCGAGAATTTCGACCACCTCTATAGGAAATTTAACTACCACACAGAGACCCAAGGTTGACCCCTGGGGTTGTAGGCTGACCATTAGACACCTTTATCATCCTACAAAACTCGAAAACTAGTTAAGTTAAAAGAAAACACACGAGGTGTGTACCTTCCTTATGAGCTCTAATATGTGGCACTTGGAAACAATAGAAATAGAATGTGAGCCCTCTGACCCACCACCTAGCATTTCAACATCTTACAAAATTCAAGACACCAATTATGTAGAAAGCATCTTCATGAGATGCGCCCCACTAAGTGGGTATGGTCCGGGTCAATTAGTTTTGTCTATCCTAATCCACTTTTAGTATGTGGCAGTCCCTTTAGTATATCTTGCTTCATATGCCCAAACCTGCAAGGATTCAAAGAAAACTAGCAAAGGTTACCCAACCGCCTCGCGTCCAAGGGGTGACCGACTACTGTGTAACCTGCCTAGGTTGTGTAGCCAGGAATCTCACTCTTTTCCAATGTAAAGGCTTGAAAAAATCTAGTCAGTCGTCCTTGTTGTGAGGGGTGACAGATTAGCTCTTGACCCTAAAGGATGACCCATAAAATCTTCTGAGTGGGGGCAAAGTTTAAATGACGTTAGAAATGTCAATGACAAAATATCGAACACCTGTAATAAGGCTCAAATACAAAATACAAAATACATTATAAATTACAATAGAATGTTTTTTATAGACTACATGATAATTATGGGAGGAGCAAAAAATTATACTTGGTGGGGTGAAAATGTGAAAGTTTGAAACACTTTGAAATTTTATAAAAATATTTATGACAAAATATGAAACACAATCAATTATATAAAATAATTTGAATAGAAAAAACATTATATTCATAAATACTTTTAAATTTTAATTTCTTTTTATTACATCAACTTTAAGTTTTTCTAAATTAATTCGAATACAATAGAGTATGATATAAACTTGTATACTATATTAATTAAATGATTCATAAAAAGTAGGCTAAAAGAACATTTAATTTGTTAATTAAATGATTCATAAAAAGTAGAAAGCATTTAATTTGTCTTGTGAAGGGATTAAATAGGTCAAATAAAAGAGAAAAATAAAGCTATGGACAAGTATTGCAAGTTCCGACCAACTAAGCTACTCAAACATATAGTAATTTGTACATAAATATATATTTTTATAAATAAGTCAAATAAAAGAGAAAAATAAAGCTATGGACGAGTATTGCTAGTTCCAACCAACTAAGCTACTCAAACATATAGTAATTTGTACATAAATATATATTTTATAGATAAGTTAATGCTATATACATACACACACACACACATACACACACACACACACACACACACACACACACACATATATATATAAAGGGGTGAATAGACTTTTCAAACAATTAAAAAAAATATTATAACACTTTAACAGGGATAATTCAAGTGAATAAATTCAACTTGAATTGCACAGCGGAAATAACGATACGGTAAAGTGCTATAAAATAATCAGCGTAAAAACGAAGAGATAATCTGCATGCAATACGTTAGAAACACTTAGAATATATCAAATAATAAGTGTATGAAATATGGTGCACATGCAAACGTGGGATGATGCAAACCTAGATGTGTAAATTGAATTACACGTATGGAGTGGGTTGTGAAATATGTAGCAAGATAAAAGATGTGTCAGGATAAGGATATATCTTGCATGCAAAAGGCTTTCACACAAGCCCAGATGTTAGGATAAATATGCAATGAATAGTAAATGGGTTAGCTCAGATCAGTTTGCAAAAACTAAAGCTACTGCAAGTAAAGTAAAGAGACAGAGAGATTTATAGTGGTTCGGAGATGGTGTAATTCTCCTACTCCACTTCTTCCTTAAACTTCAAGTAAGGTTTCCACTATCTTCAATCACCCAGATACAATAGTGAAACTCCAAGTGCTACACAAGCACTTCTCCGAGTGTTTTGCACAAAGCTACACTTCAACCCGAACGTCTCGCACAAAGCTACGTTCCCGAGCGTCTCGCACCCAGCTACGCTCCTTCAACCAAGTTTCTTGCACAAAGCTACACTTAGTCCTCCCGAGTGTCTCGCACAAAGCTACACTCAATTTTCTACACACAGTAGAAATGAGTTTCACAAAGAAAGTATTTTTATCTCTCTTCTCAGACTTGTATTTTCACGTTAGTAGCTCAAGAACTTGCTATACTTGTGTTTTGCAGTACTTCGTATTTTATCTCATAAAATGATCCGCAAGTTCATTCACCAGTTCTTCAAGTCTGTCTCCTTTTATAACTTGAAAAAGTTATATGCCCGTTGTGAAAATTCAAACTTGAACGTTCACTTGATTTGATAGCTCTTCTAGCTTGATCTGTATCATTGATTGACTTTGGTAGGCTCTGTCAGATGAATTTGAATTTTGCTTGCTTATCCCTTCAGAAAGTCTTCTATCAATCTGACAAGTATGGGCCTTGTAAATTATAGCCTCCAATTTTGACTTCTTGCACCTTCTGGTAGTGTGAACATTTGACTTGTTCACTTTTGATTTTGACAAATCAAACACTTTTCTTCAATAATTCACTCCGTGACTCTTGCTTGAGCTATAAATAATTTCCACCGAAAAAATCCTTGACTTTTTCGTAAGTTAAATCAGCTCCAAGTATAAAGTATTTGATTTACCTCCTTTGAATTTCTTCTCGCTGGTGCATGTATTTTCTTTCCAGATTCGGAAGTCATCCTCATCCTAAAATGAATTGAGGTCATCCAGTTTCCTAATTTGGAAGTCGTCCTCATCCTAATTTGGAATTGAGATCTTCCTCATCCTGATTTTCTTTCTATTTCTGGAAAGTCAGCCTCTTCTCGATTAATTGATTTTAAGTCTTCCTCTTCACAATTGAATGTCATCCTCTTCAATTTTGCAATGTCAACCTCATCCTCTTCAATGTCAGCCTCTCGATTTCAATGTCATCCTGACCAAATTGATTCGAGACTCGTCTTGATTTCAATTGATTGAGGTCATCCTGATCTGATGTCATCCTAATTGAACTCAGCCTGATTGAGGTTATCCTGATCGATGTCATCCTGATTGAACTGTCGACCTCTTCCTTAAAATTGATTTGTGAGAGAACTCATTCAATTTTGACTTCTTCAATTTTGACTTGTGCTAGTCATCCTCTTCCTTAATAAATTAATTCTTCCAAAAGAAATAATCCAAGGCTTGAACTCGTGACCTTAGCGTCGAAGATAATTCTAGTGCTCGATCATTTTTCCACTTCTTCTATTTTTATTTAGTGGAAGCAAACGACTTACAAGTATAAAATAATTTTATACTCTATTGTAAATTTCAAACCGTCGTTGCTAATTTTGACTAGGCTTTGACTTTGGAGTAGTTTGGACATAAAATGTTGCTAGACTCAAAATAAAATTGGGGGGTCTAAAATACATATTTGGTTCATCAAAACAATTACACTATATTCCTAACAAATACATTAAATGAGGTAATTAAGGATAATAAAAGCCATAAATGTGAGTTAATCATTGATGGATCATCACTTCCTTCAACGATCCTTCTCATCATTACCACTAATTCCTCTTTAATTGCTCATTAATGACATGTCTCATCTTCACTTTGGGCATCTCGTTTTTTATCACGCTCATCCGACTCCCTCTTCTATTCAACCCCTTACCCGGCTCCTTCACTGACTCGGCTCCGTTTGCCTAGCTCCTCCATCCACTTGGTTTCACGGGATTGGTTGCCGCACTCGCCCGGCTTCTATGGGCCTTGAACTAGATGGGTCGTCCACTCTTCCAACCTCTTCCAGCTACCGCTTGGCTGGCTACTCCTCTCTTCCTTCTTCTAGCCGATCGCCTTCCTCAAAAGATCGCCTACCTATCTGACCTAAACGGATGACTAATGGGATCCGACTAACTTCATAACTAATCGGACTCCTTCTTGATTGGTTTCAATACTTCTTGATTGGCTTGACCACATACATTACTCTATACTGCCTTCGGCCGTTCTCTGCCTTCTCTAACTGACCCGCTCCCTAACAACTCTTCTAGGCTTAACGTCTTCTCCTGTCCTTCTCGCTATTTCGCCTGGCATCGCTACTCTCCCAATCTCCGGGGCTCATATCCCATAACACATGATTAACATAAGCCAATCTATACAAACTACACAAGTTCACCACCATAGTCTAATGGCACGGTGGGAACACGCGCCAAAGCATTCTCCAACACCTTGATAGCATCGAACAATCTCTCAAATACATCAAACACAATGAATATTGCCACCATATCCATTCAATCCCTCTCTATGCACTCCTCGAACTCCCTCACTGCAGAAACATAGTCTTTTTCTAGAAATCAATGCCTTGTTCCAGCCGACTAAATTCTACAACCTCACATCACTCTCATTCTCAATTATATCTTCTACAACCTTGGAAGTGGTTTTTTATCATTCCAAATCTCCATGCTGCATCTGAACATATCCTAATTTTGACACCAGAAAGTGGTCATTTCCACATTTTCTTTTCTAATCAATTCATTTAGGAAATCTGAACACATATTGAACTCCTTCTAACTCAAATCGTAACTTATTATAGTATTTATCACAAAAAATTCACGTTTTCTCCACAAATCTTCTGAAATTTTTGATCTTGACCGCAAATTGATTCCACTGGTTGACCCCATAGTCTACTATCGTGTGCCTTTCCTACCGGCCATATACACTCCATTCACGATCGAAACCGAGCCTTCCGACCACCTTGGGGCCCGAGCAGCCATCCACTGGGGTGCCCAATCGGTTGCATCCATAGTTGATCGCCATGTCACCTATTGACCCGTATTGGTGTCCAAAGTTGTTTCTAGTTTAGCCAAACTTCCTAAGCGATGAGGGCACTAGAGTGACTGGCAATTTTCTCATTTGCTACCACATGAGGCCATGCACACGCCAACAACTTCATAGTTCTCAGAATATAGATTTTTGAACTTGAAGTCTTAATTCTTATTCTCATGTGCTAGCCATAACCTTGCTACTGATTTTTTTCGTCCTTTCTTCTTATTTCTATGTTGATATTTTGTTCGATAAAAAAATAATAGTACAATATTTGTAAAGTAATATACAATTGCACCATTATACAAATACAGACAAAAAATATTAATAACATAATGACCTAAATCATTATTGCAAAAGCATAATTAAAATAATATTGAGTCTTGTTCTAAATAATCAAAAGAAGATTAATTAAATAAATAATAAAAAAAAAGAGACTTAACCTAGATTTGTTTTAAAAAATGCAAGAAAATGATTTTCAAGATTCTTTATTTGTAATATTTGATGCTTAACTTTGAATGCTATATACTTCATATGTGAGTTGATCTTTAAGAAACACGACAACCCATAAAAGAGAAAAGAGAAAAGAGAGCCCAGCGAGTGAATTCCGGCAAGTGTAATCACCTTTGCTTTTTCCTCCTTGTCTACATGACAAGTTTCTACACCTTGTCTGCATGACAAGTTTTTTCCTCTTCTTATTTGCCTTTATCTCTTTTTCTCATGTTACCTGGTTGTTTTTTGTATTGAGTTATTGTAAACCTATTTTCTCGTGTATTTATTCCTCCTGGCAACATTAATTACCCTCACCCTTCTCATCTACCTCGGAGCATCAACATTTACTCTCACCGTTGGGCAGCTGTCTTTAACTTCTCAAGGAATGTGTCATCTCATCTCATCAACTCATCTTTTGCTCTGGTTTTCTATTGGTAATATTCCCTTGCTCCCCTTGCATCTCTGATTCCCCTTCTCCTACTATGGCTTCCAGCAACAGGAATCCCTCTAACCTGGAGGAACACTGTACAAACCTCTCTCTATACGATGATGAAGACGTTGAGGTCTCTCTTGAGGAAGAAAATCAAGATGAAATCTTTGAAGATCCAGCATTCACCCTTGTGGGAAGACTCCTAAGTGAACGACTAGCTAAGTTCAACTATTTTAGAGACACTATGGACTATGTTTGGATACCTGCAAAAGGAATGTTAGTCAAAGAAGTCTCTACCAATCTGTTTCTATTTCATTTTTTTCATGAAATCCACGTGAATCGGGTTCTGGAAGATGGACCGTGGTCATATGAGCAAAGCCTCCTTGTTTTAAGAACACCTGGCGACAACAAATCTCCGTTTGTGTCCAAATCTATAACATTCCTTAGAAACTTCAAAATGAGAGAACAGCTCAAACCATCGGCACTGCACGATGTTGGGGAACTACAAAAGAACTAACTCGAGCCAACTAGATGGCATGTGGAAGGCTTTCATATGTGTCCGTGTTGGTCTGGATATTACGCGTCCCTTGAGGTGTCGGATGAAGGCGAAACCCCCTAGAGGCAAAGTAATATGGGTAGATTTCAAGTATGAAAGACTACCTTCCTTTTGCTTTTTGTGTGGATTGATCGGCCATGCGGAGAAATATTGTCTGAAGATGCTTGAACCCTAGCAACAAACATCGGAGAAACCCTTTGGACCGAAAATGAGAGCTCAAGGCCGTCGCAAACTGCCGGCGATGAGACAACAGTGGATTCTGACAGAGCGTCCAAGGAGACGGATAGAAAAGGAATGTAACAGTACCTCATCCATTGAGACAGAAAGTCAACAACAGGTTTCATCATAGAATGAGGTATTGCGTGAAAGTATCTCTGCAGAGGTGTTTAATGCCATTAATGAGAACAAAGACAATGAGTAGGAGGTGCATTTAATAAGAGAAACAGAGGCTTTACCCAGCGGTCCCTTTACTATTCCTCATGTCCAGCAAATTATCGATCTCCAATCCAATTGTTATGCCGTGGACCCGGGTGCACCTTGCAAGGTGCACCCGGGTCCTTAAACGGCGTCGTTTAGACGCTGGGTGTAACGGTGCTGTTAGTGGCACCATTACACCCAGCCAATCAAAAATAAAACAGAGTATAAGTGTGAATCTATAGTTCTAAATGTGTGAATCTACAACTACGTATCTGTGAATGTATAGGTGTATAAGTGTGAATCTAAAACTCAAATACATGGTTACATAATCAATCTAAACATAAATCCTAAATTCGAAAAAAACAAACATAAATCTATACAATTCATCAAACATGAATCAAAACTTAAAACCTGCAATCGAAGATGAGCCATCAACGTGTAAACTTAGTTCATCTACTGCCTCTGCCATCACTGCAAAACAGATTATCAGGTATGAATCTGTAGTTCATAATGTGTGAATCTGTAGTTCATAAGGTGTGAATCTAACACTATGTAACTGTGAATCTATAGTTGTATAAGTGTGAATCCAAACATGAATACCCATCACTGCAAAACAGAGTATCAGGTATGAATCTGTAGTTCATAATGTGTGAATCTGTAGTTCATAAGGTGTGAATCTATCACTATGTAACTGTGAATCTATAGTTGTATAAGTGTGAATCCAAACATGAATACCCATCACTGCAAAACAGAGTATCAGGTATGAATCTGTAGTTCATAATGTGTGAATCTGTAGTTCATAAGGTGTGAATCTATCACTATGTAACTGTGAATCTATAGTTGTATAAGTGTGAATCCACTAACAGCACCGTTACACCCACCCGGGTGCACCTTGCAAGGTGCACCCGGGTCCACGGCATAAATTGCCTCCCAATCCGTCTGGGCTTTTCTTCAAAACCTAGGAAGAAATGCTACATGGGCCCAACCACCTTGTCTAGAAACCATTACCAAGAACAGAAGAGGAAAAGGATAGATATTTTTAGGCTAATAAAGCCCATGAAGGGGAACAATGTGTGAGTAAATTATTTTGGATGGGTCAAAAAACGTGTTAGAGGCGGGCCAGTTCCTCAGGCCCGCCTACAACAATGAGTTTCTATCTTGGAACTGCCGCGGGCTTGGCAACCAGGCGACAATTCAAGTCTATTGGACCTGTCCAATCTAAGAAGCCAGTTATTTTGTTCTTAATGGAAACCAAACATTGGCTGAGAAGCGGTTTAGCATTACTTTGGAAGAAAGATGTTGATGTTTTTCATTACAACCTTTTCTCGAATAATATTGATGCGACGACTCTAGACAACCCCTCATGTCTGGCATTTCACCGACTTCTATGGTTGCCAAGAGAGACACATAAGGCACTACTCATGGAATCTCCTTAAGAATCTCTCCGTCTAGAGCGATCTCCCATGGATTGCGATGGGCAATTTCAATAACATTTTACACCCGGCCGAGAATATTGGTAACTGCCCTCTTCCCCTTTAGCTTATGGAAGGTTTCAAGGAGGCTGTAAAGAGCAGTGGGCTCAAGAACTTCGAGTTTCATGGATATCAATTTACCTGGGAAAGAGGGAGGGGGATAGGGGTGAGCATCGGTCGGTTTTCGGTTAATAACCGAAATAATCGAACTTTTAACCGAACCTTCATAACCGACCGACCAACATTCATAACCGATATAACCGAAACCGACAGTTTTTGGTCGGTTTCGGTCGGTTAAATATAATTGATTTTTTTTTAGTAAAATAGCTTAATTAATTTTTTTTATTTGACTAATGCTAAAAGACTACATTATTAAGGGAAAAAAAACAATATCTTAGTATTTATAATGAATTAAAATTAATGTCCTCTAGTACAATAGTAGTTTAGTGAGATATAAATGAACTATTTTTATACATTATATGATTAACAAATGTCGTGCAATCCAATACATACTACCGTGTAGCTTAAAATATAATATGTATACTATAATATGTATAGTATATTCATTATAATATGTATGTATGTATGAAAATATGTACAGTAGTGTGTATATATAAACACTGTACAGTATATTTTTTTCTTTTTTTTTTCTTTTTTTTTTTCCAAATTACAGTATGTTAGTAACTTAGTGTGTGTGTGTGTATAACTGAAATCCAATACGTACTTTGCAAATTCGGTTTTCGGTTTTCCCTTGAAAAATTCGATAACCGACCGAAATAACCGAAATTTTTTTACCTTAATAACCAAAACTGAACCGAAAATCGAAATATTCGGTCGGTTCGGTTTTCGGTCATCGGTTTTTTGGTCGGTCCGGTTTTTTTTTTGCTCACCCCTAGAGGGGGAATCCGAATTGAGTTAGAAAGAAGTTGGATCACATATCTACTATACTAATAAGAGTCAAGAGAGTTAGGCCTAAAATGGGTAGAAAAAATGGCAGTCAAATTATTTAATCAAATGGATGGTTCAGATGAATTATTTAATCAAATATATGGTTAAGATAATTCAGATTAATCTATTCTATATATAAAAACAATATCCTCCTCTCAAACTTTCCCGCCCAAAGTTAGTGGTATTTTGGTAAAATCACACATTTTATTTATTTATTATTTTATTAATTTATTAATCTATTAATTATCCATATATATTTATTCACCTATAATATTATTATGGTAAAAATGATAAATAGGTAATATAATATGATTGGTGTGATATAATTGGTGATTGAATAATTGGTGATATAATTGGTGATATATATTTGTAATATATGTAATAGTATAAATAGACCATTCTGCTTAGCATTGTCAATAGCCATTGAATTCCTGTACTCTCTTATTTACCCCGAATAGCAATGGTTTCACTTCACTCTGAGATTGTTGGTCGTCGTGAACTTCACCCTAGGCTCATATGGAATATCATCAAGTTTAGAGTGCTCCGTGTCGTTCATCTTCCCGAGACAAGATATTCTGGAAAAATAAACTCCATAGAGTGTGTGGTCCATGATTTTGAGGTATTTTTTTTACTATAATATTAATATTTATGCATATTTGACACTTACAATGGCACATCCAATGGTTGAGTTCATTACAATTTAACAGTAATTGTTTTCTTGAAATTTCTTGGATCGTTAGGGTCTTCAAATGGATAAGCACCAACCAGCATCACATCTGCAACCTTTTCAATAAAAAAAAACATGAATTCAATTCTGGGCAATTAACTACTCCGTATTTGTTTAACCATATCAGATTATCAACTAATTAACCAATGATTCAAACTTAGAAATGTGGTTTTGATTATTACAATTTCAGGTAATATTTATCTAAATGAATTCATATTCTACATGAGATACAAAATTTACCAATGTCATAAGAACACGAAGTAATCGAACAGACTACGAAAATTACCTAGCAACTTCAGCGAGATATTCTTCTACTCTGATCTAATATAAGCAACATTAACCAACACTCAATTCCCTAATTCCACCCTTTCAAACACACCCCAAGATCAACTAATTAACCAATGATTCAAACCTAGAAATGTGGTTTTGATTATTACAATTTTTGGTAATATTTATATAAATGAATTGTATAATGCACATATATGTATTCATCTATAATAAAATACAAATTTATTGTATTTTATAATTTCTAACCATTTATAACCAAAATTCAAATGGTAATAAAAGAAAAATAAAAAAGAATTCCTGATAAAGAAGCATATACTCCAACGCTTATAATTTACATTATATATGATAAAAAAAAATAAAAATAAAAAATTCAAACCTCTTGCCATTTGTTTGTAAATATAATGTTAATGCTGATATCACGTTAACTTAATTAGGGTGATGGGATTGAAATTATGTTACGGTCCTTAGGGATTAATTTTATTATATGTATTAATTAAAATTAATTAATTAATTATTAATTATTAATCTATATCTATAATAAAATACAAATTTATTATAAACAACCTAATTCAAATGATAATATCCTACTAACGTGGTCAAACTTATTCCATTTTATTCAAATGCGATATTATTGGAATTGAAAATTAAATCAAGAATGGGATATCATTGAAATTGAAAATTATAGAACAATATCTATTAATTACATTAAGTATAATGCACATATATGTATTCATCTATAATAAAATACAAATTTATTGTATTTTAATTTCTAACCATTTATAACCAAAATTCAAATGGTAATAAAAGAAAAATATAAAAGAATTTCTGATAAGGAAGCCTGTACTCCAATGCTTTTAATTTACATTATATATGATGAAAAAAAAAAATTCAAACCTCTTGCCATTTGTTTGTAAATATAATGTTAATGCTTATATCACGTCAACTTAATTAGGGTGATGTGATTGAAATTATGTTACGGTCCTTAGGGATTAATTTTATTATATGTATTAATTAAAATTAAAATTAAAATTAATTAATTAATTAATTATTAATTATTAATCTATATCTATAATAAACTACAAATTTATTATAAACAACCTAATTCAAATGATAATATCCTACTAACGTGGTCAAACTTATTCCATTTTATTCATATGCGATATTATTGGAATTGAAAATTAAATCAAGAATGGGATATCATTGAAATTGAAAATTATAGAACAATATCTATTAATTACATTAAGTATAATGCACATATATGTATTCATCTATAATAAAATACAAATTTATTGTATTTTAATTTCTAACCATTTATAACCAAAATTCAAATGGTAATAAAAGAAAAATATAAAAGAATTTCTGATAAGGAAGCCTGTACTCCAATGCTTTTAATTTACATTATATATGATGAAAAAAAAAAATTCAAACCTCTTGCCATTTGTTTGTAAATATAATGTTAATGCTTATATCACGTCAACTTAATTAGGGTGATGTGATTGAAATTATGTTACGGTCCTTAGGGATTAATTTTATTATATGTATTAATTAAAATTAAAATTAATTAATTAATTAATTATTAATTATTAATCTATATCTATAATAAACTACAAATTTATTATAAACAACCTAATTCAAATGATAATATTCTACTAACGTGGTCAAACTTATTCCATTTTATTCATATGCGATATTATTGGAATTGAAAATTAAATCAAGAATGGGATATCATTGAAATTGAAAATTATAGAACAATATCTATTAATTACATTAAGTATAATGCACATATATGTATTCATCTATAATAAAATACAAATTTATTGTATTTTAATTTCTAACCATTTATAACCAAAATTCAAATGGTAATAATAGAAAAAATATAAAAGAATTCCTGATAAGGAAGCCTAATAAAATACAAATTTTTTGTATTTTAATTATTAACCATTTATAACCAAAATTCAAATGGTAATAAAAGAAAAATAAAAAATATTCAAACCTCTATCCATTTGTTTGTAAATATAATGTTAATGCTGATATCACGTCAACTTAATTAGGGTGATGGGATTGAAATTATGTTACAGTCCTTACGGATTAATTTTATTATATGTATTAATTAAAATTAAAATTAATTAATTAATTAATTAATTAATAATTATTAATCTATTATCTATAATAAAATAAAAATTTATTATAAACAACCGAATAATAATAATAATAATATCTATTAATTACATTAAGTATAATGCACATATATGTATTAATCTATAATAAAATACAAATTTTTTGTATTTTAATTTCTGACCATTTATAACCAAAACTCAAATGATAATATCCTACTAACGTGGTCAAACTTATTCCATTTTATTCATATGCGATATTATTGGAATTGAAAATTAAATCAAGAATGAGATATCATTTGAATTGAAAATTATAGAACAATATCTATTAATTACATTAATTACATTAAGTATAATGCACATATATGTATTCATCTATAATAAAATACAAATTTATTGTATTTTAATTTCTAAATCTTTTTTATGAATGTAAAAGGAAATAAATATTACACACGGGAATCTGTTATTAATAATTTAATGTTATGTTACTAATATTACTAATTGGCACAGGAATCAGGCTAAATGAAAAAGGAGATTAATAATCAAAATTTACTATAAATATAACATAGCTTTTCCTATGCAAAAATTAGTAACCACCAAATGAAATACTAGGAAAATTATGAAGGAAAAAGAAATGGAAATGAATATTTATTCTTTTTATGAAAGGAAAAAGGAAATGAATATATTCATATTTCATTGGAAATATAATCGACAATTATATTATAATTATAATTATATTAATTATTTAGAAGGAAAAACAAAATGAATTTATTAATATTTCACTGAAAATATATTCAACAATTATATTTTTATAATTATATTACTTTTTAATTATATGAAAATTAATATTAAACTTTTATGAACGAAAAGGAAATGAATATTACACGGGAATCTGTTATTAATATTTTCTTACTAATTTGCAAGGAATCAAGCCAATTAATTGGCAATTATCAGGAAACAGAAATGGAAAGCAATATTAATTCTTTTGTTGAAGGAAAAAGGAAATGAATATATTCAAAATAAAATGGAATATTATGAAAAATGAAATGAATATATTAATATTTCACTGGAAATATAACACAATTTTTCCCAACGAAAAAATTAGTGGCCACCAAATGAATGATTAGGAAAAAAGTATAAAGGAAAAAAAGAATGTAAAATAATATTAATTATTTTAATGAAGGAAAAATGAAATAAATATATTCAAAAGGAAATGAAATATTAGGAAAAACGAAATGAACATATTAATATTTCACTGGAAATATAACACAGTTTTCTCTATGAACAAATTAGTAACCATCAAATGAAATATTAGAAAAACATTAGGAAGGAAAAAAGAATGGAAATGAACATTAATTTTTTTTTATCTAGGAAAATTGAAATGAATATATTTATAAGTAAATTAAATATTAGGAAAAACGAAATGAATATATTAATATTTCATTGGAAATATAACACAACTTTTCTTATGAAAAAAAAATGAGTAAACAACAAATGAAATATTAGGAAAATATTATGAAGGAAAAATGAATGGAAATGAATATTAATTATTTTTATGAAGGAAAAATGAAATGAATATATTTAAAAGGAAATGAGATATTAGGAAAAACAAAATGAATATATTAATATTTCACTGGAAATATAGCATAGCTTTCCCTACAAAAGAAGTAGTAATCACAAATAAAACATTAGAAAAAAATTATGAAGGAAAAAGGAATGACAATCAATAATTATTTTTATAAAGGAAAAAGAAAATGAATATATTAAAAAGAAAATTAAAATATTAAGAAAAATGAAATGAATATATTAATATTTCATTGGAAATATAATCGGAAATTATATTATTATATTATATGAATTAATTAATTATATTAATTATTAATTATATTAATAAATACTACTCCATAATAATTAATATTTATTAACTAGAAGGTTGAGCAATCCTCTCACCAACTTTAGATGTCGTTGATCAAATTAATTAGTACACGTGTGACATGAACATTGCAGAAGGTCGAACACATTTAATATATAATAATAATAATTTTTGTATATACGAATTGATATTTCTGTTAACAAAAAATAATTAATTTAGTGTAATTGACTAATAATAATTGCCTAATAATTATTATGGTAATTAAGCTAAATATTAGTCGTTGAGTTTATTTTTATACTCCGTAATAATTAAAGTTAAATTATTTTTCATTTTTCAATATTTATTTTTGTAATAATATAATTACTTTTTTTTTAATACAATAATATAATTACTTAAGTTATATTAAATATCGATCTTTTTAAGATAATTGTAAACAAACAAGTCATATACGATTCAATTAATTGAGTGATACTTTTGTACTAATCTTATAATCAAATAAATGTACATGTTCAATATTAGATTTTTAAAATAATTTTATCTCTAATTTTATTATCTAAATACATAAAAAAAAAATTATCTGTGAATCGCACGGGTAATTGGACAATTATTTACTCTAATTCAAGCAAAGAAAACATCAAAAAACATAATCAATCCAACTAATTTCATCAATTGCGCTATATAATATTCAATGTTATAATTTATATAATTGTATATCGATCCAAATATTCTTAAAATATTATAACAAATTCATTCCGTGCAACGCACCGGCGAAAATACTAGTATTATTAATAGAGATTACCTAATTTAACCTTACTTTTATGATTATCCGTTAAGTTTTCCGTTAAATATTCTCTTCTCCGTTAACATTCCGTTAACTTTTAACTTACCCATTAATTTCTATAAGAAAGGTCTTAGGTTCGAACCTCATCTCAATCAAATTTGACATAATTAAGTTTCTCACTCTATTTTACTCTTATTAAATTAAATAAATTAGTAGCTACAACAAAAAATGATACATATGTATTTCTTTAATTTAGAATTATGTCTCTACAATACCTTTATTTGAAAAATTTATTCATTATCAAAAAATTAAATTAAATAAGAGAAATAATTTCATTAGTTATATTGTCTTTATTTTCTCTCATGCAAAGATTCTTTACATTCAAATTTATAGCCAAAGAGAGTTAGGCCTAAAATGGGTAGAAAAAATGGCAGTCAAATTATTTAATCAAATGGATGGTTCAGATGAATTATTTAATCAAATATATGGTTAAGATAATTCAGATTAATATTATTAATAGAGATTACCTAATTTAACCTTACTTTTATGATTATCCGTTAAGTTTTCCGTTAAATATTCTCTTCTCCGTTAACATTCCGTTAACTTTTAACTTACCCATTAATTTCTATAAGAAAGGTCTTAGGTTCGAACCTCATCTCAATCAAATTTGACATAATTAAGTTTCTCACTCTATTTTACTCTTATTAAATTAAATAAATTAGTAGCTACAACAAAAAATGATACATATGTATTTCTTTAATTTAGAATTATGTCTCTACAATACCTTTATTTGAAAAATTTATTCATTATCAGAAAATTAAATTAAATAAGACAATAATTTCATTAGTTATATTGTCTTTATTTTCTCTCATTCAAAGATTCTTTACATTCAAATTTATAGCCAAAGAGAGTTAGGCCTAAAATGGGTAGAAAAAATGGCAGTCAAATTATTTAATCAAATGGATGGTTCAGATGAATTATTTAATCAAATATATGGTTAAGATAATTCAAATTAATATTATTAATAGAGATTACCTAATTTAACCTTACTTTTATGATTATCCGTTAAGTTTTTCCGTTAAATATTCTCTTCTCCGTTAACATTCCGTTAACTTTTAACTTACCCATTAATTTCTATAAGAAAGGTCTTAGGTTCGAACCTCATCTCAATCAAATTTGACATAATTAAGTTTCTCAATCTATTTTACTCTTATTAAATTAAATAAATTAGTAGCTACAACAAAAAATGATACATATGTATTTCTTTAATTTAGAATTATGTCTCTACAATACCTTTATTTGAAAAATTTATTCATTATCCAAAAATTAAATTAAATAAGAGAAATAATTTCATTAGTTATATTGTCTTTATTTTCTCTCATGCAAAGATTCTTTACATTCAAATTGATAGCCAAAGAGAGTTAGGCCTAAAATGGGTAGAAAAAATGGCAGTCAAATTATTTAATCAAATGGATGGTTCAGATGAATTATTTAATCAAATATATGGTTAAGATAATTCAGATTAATATTATTAATAGAGATTACCTAATTTAACCTTACTTTTATGATTATCCGTTATGTTTTTCCGTTAAATATTCTCTTCTCCGTTAACATTCCGTTAACTTTTAACTTACCCATTAATTTCTATAAGAAAGGTCTTAGGTTCGAACCTCATCTCAATCAAATTTGACATAATTAAATTTCTCACTCTATTTTACTCTTATTAAATTAAATAAATTAGTAACTACAACAAAAAATGATACATATGTATTTCTTTAATTTAGAATTATGTGTCTACAATACCTTTATTTGAAAAATTTATTCATTATCAAAAAATTAAATTAAATAAGACAATAATTTCATTAGTTATATTGTCTCTTATAAGTTGCTGAATCGCATGTAATCATTTTCAACGAATCCTCCCAACCAACTCCACTCAAATTTTTCAGTTTGCAAATCATCATCCACATATTCATGAGTACAAAACCACCAAATTCCCACCACACAGCAAATCAATAACTATATGGTCCATGGGAGAAGAATAACTTTATGGTCCACAGCAGTCAGCAATAACATTATCAATAATATACTTACTGCACCCTGAAGTTAGTAACCCACTAAAGCTTAAGCTAGGTAGCTGAAACATCATATATATATATATATATATATATATATATATATATATATATATATATATATATATATATATATATATATATATATATACACACACACAGGTTCACAGAAACGATGTGTGAAAGGGGGCTGTTGCATTGAGTATAAAGAGAAATCATGGGCAAAGCAGAGATTTGCAACCACCCATAAAAATTCCATATTCTCTGTAAAGCCTCATTCTCTTAGCCCATTATAAAGAAAGGGAATAAGGGTTCGAATATATGCCCTCCTACTAGAAAGAACAGAAATTGAGAAACCAGTCCCAAGGACTGGTTTTGCAAGCCAGTCCGTCGGGACTGGTTTCGCAAGCCAGTCCGTCGGGACTGGTTTTGCAAGCCAGCCCGACGGATTGGTTGCGAAATTAGTCCGTTTTTTGGTCAAAAATAGGCAAAAAATTTCAGATCTGAAGAGGATAGTGAGATGCAAATGGAGAGAGTCGTTGATGATGGGAAGAGAAAGAAAAATACCTTGATGATGGGAAGAAGAAGAGCCACTGGAAGCCAAATGGAGAGAGCAGATGAAGAGGAGGTGTGAGATGCAATGGCGAGCAGTGAGAAGCGCAGCAGAGGCGTGAGAGGTGAGAAGCGAAGCAGAGGCGTGAGAGGTGAAAGGCGAAGCCGCGAAGGGCGTGAGAAATCTGGAAAATGACTTCCCCCAAAAAAAAGGGGAAGTCATTTTCCTCCAAATTAGACTCATTTTCCATTGACTAATTTACTATTTTCCTTTGACCTTGTTTTCTTTGCCCTTCCCAAACACCACAAAGCCGGAAAATGATTTCCAGAAATCATTTTTCGGGTTTCCAAACACACCCTAATATTCATTACATTGTCCATTATCTTATTTTTACAATAGAGTTAATTCCAGCAATGGTCCTCCGACTATGTTGATTTTCTAAAATTAGTCCCTGACTTTTAATTTGGACAATTTAAGTCCTTTGACTCTCAAATTCTTTCCAATGTTGGTCCTTTAGTCAAATTTTGGTTAAATTGAGGTCAAATGAAGGGGTAAAATTGTCCGTTCACATGTATAGTATATTATTACTCGTATTTCTCCTGTCCTATACGTTATATATATGAATATAATCTCAATCGAAGTCTGACTTCGATTGAGATTAATGGCTTCGATTGAGACTTCGACTGAGATTATATTCATATATACAGCGTATAGGACATGAGAAATACAAGTAATAATACACTAAACATGTGAACGGACAATTTTACCCCTTCATTTGATCTCAACTTAACCAAAATTTGACGAAAGGACCAACATTGGAAAGAATTTGAAAGTCAAGGGACCTAAATTATCCAAATTAAAAGTCAGGGACTAATTTTGAAAAATCATCATAGTTGGAGGACCATTGCTGGAATTAACTCTTTTACAATATCTTGTAATTAAATATCAAAGTTATAGTACAAAATAATGTTATATATATTTATTTACCAAGTATTTTATTAATACTATGAAAAAAAATTTTAAAATAATTTGAAGCTAATTATATTAACTACTTGGAGATTGGTTGACAAAGAGAGTACTCAAATAATAACCCAACAAATTGAAGCGGAATCACTCTATTTTACTCTCATTGAATTAAATAAATTAGTAGTTGCACCAAAAAATGATACATATGTATTTCTTTAATACCATGAAAAAAATAAAAAAGAATAGTTTGAAACCAATCATATTAACTACTTGGGGGATTTGTTGACAATGAAAGTACTCAGATAACCCATTACCCAGCAAATTGAAGCGAGAAACTACATTTTAATATCTTTGGAATGCATAATATTTTTAATTTTTAAATTTTTAAATTTTTATTAATTTATTTAATCTTTTTTTTAAACTAAGGATTTCTTTATCCACAATAACTCATTCAACAATAATGGTTGAACCAAATGAATCCCAAACAGAACACCTAAAGGAAAGTCCATAGCTCCTATATCATAATCTCATTGTATGACGTTGTCATCTATGCTACCAACAGTAACCGAATTGCAAATAACACACTACCAACGAAAAGGAAGAGAACAAATAGTAAAGATGAAGACAATGAAGAAGGAGTCTGGATTAACCAAGGTCAGGATATGAACTGGTTAATTAAGGACTATTTCATCAGTTTATTCACAAGCTCTGCAGGTGATCACCATCTGGTCCTCCAGTGTCAATTACAAAGTGTCTCTGATATGCAAAATTAATTGCTCTTGAGGGATTTTACTAAGGAAGAAGTCAAAGAAGCAGCCTTCGGCATGCACCCGGACAAAAGCCCAAGTATCGATTGCTTAAACCCAGGCTTTTTTCATACCTACTGGGATATAGTTGGGGAGAGTTTAGTGAGCTTATGTGATGATTTCCTCAATACTGGTTATCTCCCAAAGGGCTTAAATCAAACCCACATTGTTTTAATTCCCAAAAAATCCAAACCCAAAACCATGGCCAATTTTAGACCTATTGCCCTTTGCACTGTGGCTTACAAAATTATCACCAAGGCTATTACAAATAGACTGAAACCTATTCTTAACAATTTGATCTTTGAAAATCAGAGTGCTTTTGTTCTAGGTAGGCTTATTACTGACAATATCATGGTAGTCTTTGAGATGCAACATTTCTTGAAACGAAAAACTCAGGGTAGGGTGGGTTTTGCTGCTCTAAAACTTGATATGAGCAAGGTCTACGACAAAGTTGAATGGTCTTTTCTCCGGGCTATAATGTAGAAAATGGGTTTTAGCAGAAGATGGATAAATCTTGTTATGCATTATGTATCAACTGTTGAATACTTTGTGTTAAATCAAGGGGAGGAAGTAGGCCCTATCACCCCAAAGTGAGGCCTTCGTCAAGGAGACCCCATTTTCCCTTATTTGTTTCGGATTGTTGTTGAAGGTTTTAGTGCACTGATGAGAAGGTACGAGAGTGAGAGGAAAATTATGGGATATCTATAGCTCGGTAAGCCCCTACCATTTCACACTTGTTTTTTTGTTGATGACAGCTTTATCTTTTTCAAAGCCAACCTTACTGAAACTGCCAACCTAAAACATCTTTTAAGCCAGTATGCTACAGCTTCTGGCCAGATTGTCAATTTTGATAAATCATCCCTTTCTTTTAGTGGAAATGTTAGGGAGGAGTTGAGGGAGAGGGTGGGTGAGTTACTAGAGGTTAGAAGGACTGAGGGGAATGGTAATTACCTGGGTTTACCCCTGATGATTAGGAGGAACAAAAGACAGATTTTTGGTTTCATGAAGGATAGAATCTTAGGGAGAATTCGGGGGTGGAATCAAAGGTTTCTTTCTAGAGCCGGGAGGGAAGTTCTCCTCAAAAGTATTATCCAAGCCATACCTTCTTATGCCATGGGAGTGTTTCTTCTTCCCAAAGAGTTTGTAAAAGATATTGAGACTACCATGAATGCTTACTGGTGGAAGGGGAACGAGACAAAAAATAAGGGCATTCACTTGAAAATTTAGGGGAATATGTGTGCTCCAAAGGAATCGAGAAGGTTGGGATTCCGTAATCTCAGACTTTTTAACCTTGCCATGTTATGTAATGGAGACTTATAAATTATCCTGAATCCGCAGTCTTCTGGGAACCCAAGAGCTAAGCAAGACTCATAGCAGGTGGAGAGTGGGCAGAGGTAACACCATACATGTTTAGAAGGATAAGTGCGTGGATCCCTGATCGTTTAAATCAATCTGTAACAACATTCCCATATCCCCTGTTAAAAATGCTATAGTTGACACCCTCAAAGACTCTTCAGATTGTAATTGGGATGAGGAGACCATTAGAGCCATCTTTAACAGTAAGGACTCTGATTTAATCTTAAAAATCCCCCTGCCTAAGCAACAAACTCAAGACAAGTTGATCTGGTCACCTGAGGAGGATGGTAGTTTTACTATGAAGAGCTGTTACAGGGTTTTGTTTGGGAACCTTCGCCAAGAGGATAAGAAACAATGGGCCTCATTCTGGAAATTAAAGTTGCCACCCAAGGTGAAAATGTTCTTTTGGCAAGCTTGCTCCAGTTGTCTCCCTACCAAAGATTTATTGATAAGCAGAAGGGTAAATTATGATAACCTGTGTCCTATGTGCTCTTCGAAACAAGAATCCAGCCATCTGGCACCTTTTTGTGGATTGTAGTTATGCTAAGGATTTATGGAGCCTCCTGGGGTATACTTTTCAGTCCTCATCAACACAAATATTCCATGAATGGTTCAGCTTCAATTCAAAATGTCTCATTGCTACATAGTTGTCTGTCTTCATAACATCTTGCTGAGAATTGTGGAAACAAAGAAACGAGAAGATCTCAAATGATAGAAACCCAATTTTAACGTTAGCGGCAGCGACAAAGGCCAAGATTTTTCTGAAGGAATGGGTGCAAGAATCGTCCACCATTACCGACAAAGTCCCGGAGACGTACTGCACAAAGTGGAATAAACCACGGGAAGGCTACCTCAAGTTGAATGTTGATGCGGCCATTGACTTCAAAAACAACATGATGGGTTTTGACTGCATAATTAGATATGATGAAGGGGGGTTCATAACAACAAAGGCTACCAAATGGAGGGGCATTTACACTCGGAGAGAGGTTGAGGTTGTGGCAATCCGAGAAGCTTTGGGATGGATCAAAGAGATGAACATGGATAATGTCCAAGTGGAAACCGACTCGCTCAAGGTTGTGCAAAGCTTTAATCAAGTCACCGGAGCATCATCTTTCCACTTAGTTGTTAATGATATTAAAAACTTATTGAGTTGTTTTTCTCATGTGTTTTTATGTTTTGCTAAACGATCAGCGAATCAGGCAGCACACGCTATTGCCAAGCAATCTGTTTCTTTGTCTGGTTGTGCGGAGTGGTTTTCAAACCCTCCTGACTTTATTTGTAATATCTTGTCTTAGGAATGATTTAATATATCTGTTTGGTTTCAAAAAAAAAAAAAAAAACTTTGAATGCTATATATATACTAATTTTATTATTTTTTTTGAAAACTTATATATATACTAATTAATTGACCAAAGTTCATGCTAAATTTTATATTGTATTTATTTTTATTATACTCTAACATATTCATAATTTATGTTCAAGGTTCGAACCTAAGACCTTTTTAAAGAAACCAATGAGTAAGTTAAGAATAATAAATAGTTATTAATGGAATATTTCGTTACTAATGATGGGGATCATTACCCGGGAATCGTGGTCGTACTACGGTCGGTCCCTGAACTGGAAAGCATGGCAAAACCGGATCTCGCATCAATCGGTCTATCTAACCTATAACCTCCCGACCGCCCTCCTTTGGGGGCATACAGTGCGCGATTCGAGGGAATCTCTCGAGATTGACCGGCCCGGCCTTCTTACCTTAGAGCACATCCTCCTCCACCGTGGCACTTAATTGCTGGGCACTTGGATTACAGACAGTGGACCTGCGTTTGGCCCTGTGCATAATCGCCACGCGGTGTCCATGCCGTAGGGCCGGTGCCTGTCCCTTGGCACCCTATAAATACAGCACTTAATGCTGGAATGAGGACTTTTGGTTATTTTCTCTCTTAAATAGCTGAGTAGCTCGGGAACCTCTGACCCACTATCACGTTGACCAGGCTAGTCACTTGGGATATAACACACTTGTATCCGGTTTATAATCAATAAAATACTTTTGACCGTATCTAAACTGTGTAACCCATGTATATCCTATATCAACTAAAGTCCACACTCGCGGAATGCTGGAGTATTTAGGAAAAGTAAATAATATAATAGTGGGTAAAGTAGAAAAAATAAAAAGTAAATACTAAAATCAAAATAGTATGAACAATTCCTTTTAACAAACAATTGGACAACATTTTTTAATTTCGATTATAGGCCTAACTTTACAGCCTTTACTAGCTCTTATTAGGTTTATTTAAGTAGATATTTTAAAATATTATGACTTATAATTGTTTTGTATAATATTAATCTTAAAGACTCGTATATAATGAAAATTGAGCTCGTTTATAAAATTGTGGTGGTATGATGCATTTAGGATTTTAGAGTATAAGCTTGTGGTGCAGAATATAATTCAAATCTATACTTTGGTTACATTAATATGGATTGGTTTATTTTTTTTTTGGGTTTGCCCAAAGGTATCCCTCCAGCCAACAGTTAGAAGACACCCTCGTCCCAACTGTCAGCTCACTAAGTGGTAGGGGACTGGCCAAATGGTTTGTTCCATTCACATGAGTGGGATTGAACCCCCAACCTCATACTTAAGGAACGAGGTGCTGAACCACCACGCCAACCATGTTAGTTAATATGAATTGGTTTATGGTTTCCTGCCTCATACTTAAGGTATCCCTCCAGCCGACAGTTAGAAGACACCCTCGTCCCAACTATTTCTAACATATAACTAGTTTTACGGTCTATGTATTTGCAACAACTCCCTTACATATAACTATTTTGACGGTCTATATGTACGCAACAACGCCTTTAGAAGATCGAGTTGCTTTAACTAAGGCACGTGCAATCAAAGTTCAACTAGAGTAATCTATCCCGACGTTAATAGAGTTGCTTTGAATAAGACCCAACCAAAGTTCAACTGGATTATTATATACCGCAGGATGCAGATACGAGTACAGATCACACACACAAACAAAAAATAAAAATAAAAAGAAAAAGAAAAGGAAAGAGACATTGGAGATGCATCTTGATGAACATTTGATTGAAATGAACAAATATGCAGTCAACAGCCATGCCACTGATTATATGTTCCTATGCCATTTGATTGCTACAATATATGTACTTGGTAAAAGGGAAAGGAAAAAACACACATTCATCTCCTCAGTTGGATCACCAGTAGTATCTGTCTGGACAAGTTAGTCATAGCTAGCAACAAATTTTGAGCTGGCTCTCAACATATCCAGACACAACAAGCAGTTCATAGGATCTCACTGCAGCATTCGAGCCTGACCCGTAGTTGTTGGTATTGGAGCGCCATGGTTGAACTGATGATCCTTAACGGATTCAAGTTCGTTCGCGTTGGATGGTTCTGCTCCGTTTGTTGTTGTTTGCTCCAAGAGGCGAACAAGCGACACGAATATCTCCATCCTTGTAACATCTCTATTAGCCTGCATCAGGAAACGGACAGCTCAGTTAGTTCCTAAGTGGTAGATTGTCGACAAGGACACAATATCGAGCCTTGACAGCCACAATATGAGAGTTACATCCAATGTGGTAGGCTCCTTGTGGGCAGGTCGGCAGGTCCTCCCACCAAATGGGTTGCTGAGTTACCGTGATTTACCCATCCACTATCCTGTTGGTTCAGGGTTTGAGGGGGCCTGAGGGGCGAGGGAATTTCACCTTTTGTGGGCAAAGAAATGTAAGCAAGAATCTAGAGGTTTTTCGTCTTACCAAGATCAAGAACCAAACAGTACTCTTTTTGCATAATAATGCTTAAGTTGACAACATTTTGGAGCAGACTAAAACAGATCGAACTAAGGTAGAGTGTGTACCTCAACAGCAAATCGTGCCCATATCTTCTCGTTCCTTGTTTCAATGACTCCTATCAAGATAGTTAATCCTAAACCTCGAATAACATCAGCGATTTCCAAGAATAAGCCTCGTTCTTCACAAAGCATCTGCATAAGTGCATTCAGACCACAATGAGAAATAAGTTTCTAATCATATGCATGGATGGTCGGGGTATTGAATCAGCTAAGAGGACTACAGAAGATGCAACAAACATCAACCTTCACGAGCATTTGACGAGGCTCATTCAGATCCTCAATAATGATAGGGCAGACCATAGACTGAGAGCCAACCTCGTATGCCCATGTAGCCCCTCCATCAAAATTATCTTTCAAGCATAGCCCGCCTTCTGTACTAATGATCTGCAGCAGCTCGAGAAAATAAGAGTGGTTAGTCGAAACCTCAAACATAAATTCACCGTACATCGTATAGTTGGTCTAACAATAGGCAACTAAAGGAGTAAGTGCCACACCTTCAACTCTCCAATCTGTTTTAGTTTATCTGCGTGTTTTGCAATGCTCTGCAAGAAAAGCATATGCTTGATAGCCCGTTCCAGAAGTGAATCAATGCTACACTGTTAAACGCATTGGAAACAAATGGACATATTAGTGCCAAAAATGATATTGAATAGCAAAGAAAACACAACCAAAAGCATTGTTCGAGATGCAATACCTTTGCTCCATTAGGCACAATTTCTCGCAACTCTTTCAAACGATCTTGAATCATTTGGCGATCTTTTGGCCTAGGTCTAGGATTCTCTCCTGGTTTCAGCCTTTTTCGACTTGTTTTGCTTGTTTCATCATGCTTCTTAGATTGTGCTGTCGAAACACTAGTACTCTTCTTCATGTCGTGCCCCTGTTCCATCCACGAACTTATCTGTGATCCATAAATCGAACTACTGTGCAAAAATACTCCAGCAGTTTCCTTCGAAGACTCCGATCCAAAAGAGCAAGAGCCCATAATAGCAGAGTCCGTAAGAGACCTGGGGAAACCAACTAATCCCCCGTGTATTTCAATAGGCATTGATACTTGACCATAGGAGCACGAAGCACTGGGACCAGAGGAGCTACTCATATTCGTCAGCGTTGTCCAGCAAGAAACATTATCATCCAAGCTTTTCTTGGCAGGAGGGCTCGAGGCCAAAGAATCTAAGAGATGATCAACTGAAGACATCGGGACAATACCAGTGTCTGACTTCCCTTGGTTGACAGTTGAAGAGGCGTCCTTACTAATCATAGATGTAGAAGGGTTCTTGCTCATATCCATTGTTATCGTGTCCTGCCCACTACTTTGGAAATCATTCCAGTTACCATTTAGTAGTTTATTCTTAAAATCAGCTCCCAGAATATCGAAAAGGTCATCCCCCGAGTGATCTTGGAAAAACGTATTATCATGCTCATCATCCAACGATGCGGTCTGCACTCCATATTCGTGTTTAACATCATAACTAAAATCAGGAATGCACTTCGGTGAACTCAGATTCTCGTTATGTTGTGGCATAATAATGCCAAGTGCTTGGAATAAATCATTTTCTTCCATTCCCCTAATCCCATCCAGCTGAAACTCCACACTTTTGTTATCTGAAGTATGTGTTGCAAGCAAATGGTTCACCGCACCAGAAGAAGAAGAAGCCTCCTGTTTAGAAGACTCGACATTTGGAAACGCACTCGCAGCTGACTGTGTGCAACCGATATTTTTCCTTGGCGGTCCACATGCATCTGATAAGGAATCAAGAACTGGGCTCGATTTCAGATGCATTTCTACTCCATTACATAGTTGGTTTACTCCAACAGAAGGAAGCACAGAATTTTCGATATGGTCCGGAACCAGATCAGCATCTCGTCTTGGCTGAGATGTCGCATAGCCATTGGATATGCTCGAGTTATTTTTTGTATGAAAACTGACACTAGCATTTGACAACATCTCTTCTTTAGTCAACCTTAAGCTGCCACTATCAACTGTCATCGACTCAAAAGGAGATTGCTGATCGAAAGGAGGTCCCGGGACATAAAAATAAGCTTGTTGATTCGACCAGGCATTGGGATTTGATGGAAGTACCTCCGCTTTTGTCACTTCATACACTAGCTGGTCCTTTGGAGAAAAGTTTGGTTTCATTAGTGGACGAGCTTTTGATTGACAGTGATCATCATGGTACTCGACAAAGCTCTGGGAATTACGGGTGTCCCCAAAAGTAGCATCGCTAGAACATAGATCCCCCGTGTTTTGTCTGACAAAAGAGGAAGAAGTCTGACCTACATGCATCTCAGACAGGACCAAATTAGTTTCAGAGTTCCTATATGCAATAGGCACCGAGTCCAATACTTTTGATCTCCCAACAAAATCTTCGGAAATCGAATTTCCTACATGGATTGGGACCCCGATGTTCTGGGCGGGTTCTCTCATTGCATCTTCACCGGATAGCAAGACACCAGGAATACATCCTAGTTGACAAATTGTCATCCTCACATTGTTCACAAAAACCATATTCTCCATTACCTGAGGCACCACAAAAATTCACCACTCAAGCTTCATAATAAAGATTTGATGCATAAATAAAACCTAGAGATATGAACATATATGAATGTCCTATTAGCACTATGCTTATCTGGTTGCCACATCTCGAATCAAGCAGGAACTTGGCTGAGGCCCAACAAAATTTATGATTTATAGTCTACTATATAGGTATCACAAACCAACCTACCACCCTCCCTCCCTTTTTAAGTTCCTTGCACAATCTTCAGACGTCAGTATTATCAGCAAGATACAAACAATGAATACAGGCAGTGAATTGGCAATTTGAAGGCACCAAAGTCATCATGGGAACTGGGAAATTGAACAGTAAACTAAATAGGAATGTCATGCTGCTAATTATGACTCATAAATAATGAAGTCATTTATTGAGATGAGATTTAAAGACTGAATTAGACTATTGGAGTGGACTCTCTATTTCAAAAAATCTGCCGGACCATGTGCATCAACACTTAAATTTATCATACACTCAGAACATATACAATAAAACGAACTTACCACTTTGTAGGAACCAAGTTGAACAACACCGTGAGGAAGAACAGGAATAACGGCAATTGTCTGTATACAGGAAAAAAACAATAATTATCCACGAAGTTAGAAGAATAAAATAAACATATACCAGTAGAGCCCAAAATCTATACCTCAATGCCAGCCGAAAATTGTTGAGAAAGTTCTTTCAAAACCTAAAAGAGCCAGACAATATACAGAACTCATGAGCACCAGATGAAACACACCAACACTCAAATACAAATTTAATACTTTAAGACTTTAAAACTTTCTGCAAAAGTGATTTTTCACTATATATATATATATACCTCTAGTGGGTACACCTCTCTGCTATTGCCCTGTGATAAAATCCACTGATGATGACCGGTAACTGCAGCTCGTCCAGCCAGTCTGAGAAGCAATGTTGAACACAAGATTGAGGTCAATCTTCCTCGTAACAACTACAGAGGAGCAAAATCACAATACTAGACATACTTCTTTTAAAAAAATTGGCCATACCCTTCTCCCACTACTTTGAACTGATTTTCCATCATCATCTTATTTACAAGCGGTTGAACTCCCTCCCCTGCTTGCACAGGTCGAGAATTAAGAACTTCATCCGAAGCCCAGCAAGCACCCCAATTATTGAAAGCGAGTTTTGAGCTCTCGACTTGTTGAATTCCACAGGATGAAACTTGGGGTTCATAATAACATTCTTCCCAAATCAAAAGCCTAGAGAATCAGAATAAGCAAGCACATTTAAACCACCTCTTGGAATGCAGTATAATGACATCAAGAAACCACCTAGTAAAACAAGATCTAGTACCAAAAAAACACAACAAGGATTTAATTGAGAGAAAAGTAAGAAAGATAGAACAAAAGACAAGAACTTTGTCTGAAACAAACAAGAATGACAAAACCAGAAACAGGATACCATCACAGTATAAAGGGCTTCATCAGATTAAAATAAAATTAGCTTTTCCTCTCTCTAGCAAACATCAAACAGGACCAACCACAATATTCCAAAGGCCGAAAACGATAGCTATCAAATTACTTCAAAGAAAAAACAAGACAACAAAATCCCTTGAATCTATAAGATGTCAAATCAAAATCAGCAATAATTTCCCAGGAACTTTCAATTAGTAGATCCATTATGCCATAAATTTATTTCAAATTTGGATTGAAATCTTCTGGTCAACAGGGAAACAAGGGTAGAAATAGCCACTAAAAAACATACAACCATCACTTTTTTCCTGTTTTCTCCTTTCATTTGCCCTACATTTCCACAACACCAACATTAGTCAGCACAAAATCCCAAAAACATTACTACATGCAAAAGGCAAAAAAAAAACACAAAAACAAAAAAAACAAAACATGTACAGGAAAACCAAAAACGGAAAGGAATCAATTCATTCATACTATTCAAGCAAAATAGGCTCCAAATTTCTCTTGGACTATATCCAAGTAAGATTCCGAAATGAAAAGAGGCCCAAAACGCAGGAAAAGATGAGATAAAAGAAGGAAAAACTCACTTGGGATTTTGGCAACCGATCTTCCAGAAAACAGCATAAGACCAACGGTTGACTCCACAGAGAGTCTTCAAAGCTTGCTTCAGCAAATAGCCCATAGGTATAATATATAAAGAATAAAACTTTCTTTCCTTATTTGTTGCAGAGAGATTATAGGGAGGGGGGAAGAAGAAATTGAAGAGTTATCAGCTACGAAGAAGAATCATCAATCATTGCTGTCTTTGTTCCGGCAAGCAAAGTCCAAAGCTCCTAACTTCCTCTACAAGACCCACGACCCGCCTGCTTGGTTCTCAACCCGCCACTCCTCTTTCTTACCGGATCCAACCTCCCTGCTATCTTGCTCTTGCAAGCCATTCTAGAGAGAGAGGGAGAGAGAGAGAGAGAGAGAGAGAAAAGCTCCCAAAGGAGGGATTTTTATTTTTTTATTTTTTTATTTTTAGCTCCGGAGGGTGTAACTCAGGGGAGAAAGAGAAAGCAATCCAAGAACACCACAAGCCGGGCTGTCACAGTTGACAACAAAAACAAATTCGTCCATTTCAAGAAGAGAAAAGAATGAACAAAGTAGTATTTGTTGCATATATGAGCTCAGTATGAGTGGAAGAGTGGTAACATCAGAGCTTTTTCCAGGGAGACAAAGAATCTCTGGGTATATCTGAATTCTAATGTAATGTCACTATGCAATTCTTTGGGTTGGAGGCTTTCAGTGTTTACTGCTGACCCCTGTGGCTCTCTGATTCGAGAGAGAGAGAAAGAGAGAGAGAGAGAGAGAGATTGATTCCCTTTTTCTTTGCTCCCCTTTCTCCTGTATTTAGAAGAAGAGATGGTGGGAGGGAGTGTGCTAAAATGCGCCCTGTCATGGCTGATAAAATGACGAGAGTGTTGCCGAAAACTGGCATCGAATTTCTTTGAATTGCGGTTTTGCCACTTCTGTTGTTTGTCGGCTTTTTCTCACTTCTTTCATTTTTTTTCCCGTTGAGAATTTCTTCCATCATTTCTTTTCCATGTTTTTGCCTTTTTGCTCTTTTTCTTTTTCTAAATATAAAATAATCAATTTATTATTTTTAGATTGACAAATACGGATTTTAATCCGAATAATAGTGAAATGATAATTTTGGTCCCAATATTTAATTACTAATAATTTTTATTCACGGTTATTATTTTTGTGTCAAAATTTATTATGTCGGTCATCCCTCAAGCTAAAACATGCCAGATTGTGTAATTTGTAAGTGTGTTTTCGTCCATTCATATATAATATGCAAATTCCATTAATGTATGAATTTCCATCCAAAATATACCAAGACCTTTGTACTTCACTATTATATATGAATGAACAAAGGTATACTTATAAATTACAAATTTCGACATGTTTTAGCCGGAGGAGTGACCGTTGTGATCAATTTTGAAAAGAAAAAATAGTTATAAATAAAAATTGATTGAAATTAAGCATGTGGATCAAAACTGTCATTTTGTTAATACTCATGAAATCAAAATTGATATGTGCTATAGATACAAAGGAATAAGAAAAAAAAAAAAAAAAAAAAAAAAAAAAAAAAAAAAAAAAAAAAAAAAAAAAAAAGCATTCAACAACAACAACAATAATAAAAAATTACATCAAATATGACATTATGGCAACTTTAGACTCTGTTTGGCAAAGCTTATTTAGAATCTTATAGCTTATTTTAAACTACTAATAAGTCATGTTTGGTAATGTTTCCAAAATAAGCTAATAGCTTAAAATAAAAGTTTATAGGTAGCATACGTTTTAAAAATAAGTTAATAGTTTCTTAACTTTTTTTTCTATCATTATCCTTATTATTTTAAATAAATGACATCATTTACCCCTCTTAATTAAAATATGACACTTTTATTATTATTATTATTATTATTATTAAAATTGATTATAATATATATATATATATATATATATATATATATATATATATATATAAATATAAATATGATTGTATTGGATGTATTGATAATGAATGAGGTTCACAATAATATTACTACTTCATTGTGCAATGCTAGATCATGATTATGCTAATAGTTTCATGGTAATGTTCCTAAAATAAGCTAGTAGCTTAAAATAAGAGCTTATTTTTGAACGCTACCTAAGGTAGCGTTTCAAAATAAGCTAGTAGCTTCGTAACTTTTTTTCTATCTTTAACCTTATTATTTTAAAGAAATGAAATCTTTTACCCTTCCCAATTAAAACCATTTTCTCTCCTTCTTTATTCAACACCATTGTTTCCTTTTGTTTTTGTTTTGTTTTGTTTTTTTTTTTTTTTTGATATATGTATTAAGATACACATTTAGTCTTTTTACATTTATCAACTTATCAAAAAGCTAATTTTACCAAACACTTTTAAGCATAAACAGCTAGCTTAACAGCTCTTCAGTTTCAGCTCCTAGCTTATAGCTTTTCAGCTTTCAGCTACTTTTTCAGTTAGGTTTGCCAAACATAGCCTATGTAAACAAATCTATAAAAATTAAAAATTATTTAAATTTCATGAAGATGTCCTTTTTAGTCTTTTTACATTTATTAGCTTATTAAAAAGTTAAATTTATCAAACACTTTTAAGTATAATCAGCTAGTTTAACAGCTATTCAGCTTTTAAACTTTTAACTTATAGTTTTTCATCTTTTATTTACTTTTTAACTTTTAGCTACCTTTTTACTTGGTTTGTCAAATATAGCCTCAAAGGTATATTAGTCTTATATTTACTTCTTTGACGTGATATTTATATTTACCCCAAAAAAACAAAAAGTTATATTAGTCCTCCAATAAAGAATCCATATAATTGAAACTAGTTTTATACACGCATTGCGCGAATAGGTTGATGACCAAAGATTATATAGGAGAAGTTTATACATGGGTAATTGAATGTCGAATTTTTTTTATTTAAATATCTAATTAACTCAAAGTATATGAATCCAAGATAATATAGAAATTCATTATAATTATTACTAAAATAAATGTTTGCAACCTTGTAAAATCGATAGTCTAAATATTTGGTCTAAAAATGATAGTCTAAATAAATACTACTTTTAATTTGAATTTTTCTAAGTGGTTCTTAATTTTCTTTTGAGTAACATTGTCATTGTCTTCATCTTTACTATTTGTTCTCTTCCTTTTTGTTGGTAGTGTGTTATTTGCAATTCGGATATTGTTGTTAGCATAGATGACAACGTCATGCAATGAGATTATGATATAGGAGCTATGGACTTTCCTTTAAGTGTTTTGCTTGGGGTTCATTTGGTTCAACCATTATTGTTGAATGAGTTATTGTGGATAAAGAAATCCCTAGTTTAAGAAAAAAGATTAAATAAATTAATAAAAATTTGAAAATTTAAAATATTATGTATTCCAAAGATATTAAAAGGTAGTTTCTCGCTTCAATTTGCTGGGTAATGGGTTATTTGAGTACTTTCATTGTCAACAAATCCCCCAAGTAATTAATATGATTGGTTTCAAACTATTCCTTTTTTATTTTTTTCATGGTATTAAAGAAATACATATGTATCATTTTTTTGAGTAAAATAGAGTGATTCCACTTCAATTTGTTGGGTTATTATTTGAGTACTCTCTTTGTCAACCAATCCCCAAGGAGTTAATATAATTAGCTTTAAATTATTTTTAAATTTTTTTTCATAGTATTACTAAAATACTTGGTAAATAAATATATAACATTATTTTGTACTATAACTTTGATATTTAATTACATGATATTTTAAAAATAAGATAATGGACAATATAATGAATATCAATTGATAAATTTGAATGTAAACAATCTTTGCATGAGAGAAAATAAAGACAATAACTAATGAAATTATTTCTCTTATTTAATTTAATTTTTTAATAATGAATAATTTTTTCAAATAAAGGTATTATAGACACATAATTCTAAATTAAAGAAATACATATGTATCATTTTTTTGTTGTAGCTACTAATTTATTTAATTTAATAAGAGTAAAATAGAGTGAGAAACTTAATTATGTCAAATTTGATTGAGATGAGGTTCGAACCTAAGACCTTTCTTATAGAAATTAATTGGTAAGTTAAAAGTTAACGGAACATTAACGGAGAAGAGAATATTTAACGGAAAACTTAACGGATAATCATAAAAGTAAGGTTACATTAGGTAATCTCTATTAATAAAATTAATCTGAATTATCTTAACCATCTATTTGATTAAATAATTCATCTGAACCATCCATTTGATAAAGTAATTTGACCGCCATTTTTTCTACCCATTTTAGGCCTAACTCTCTTTGGCTCTTATTAGTATAGTAGATGTGAGGGAAAAACATTTTTGCACAATTGCTGCTGCCTGACGAAAGAAGGAAAACACTGGTTTGTCCGTCTCCCATGTCTAGAGGTTAAAATATAAGTTCACACAAGACCTATCTGTTGGGAAACGGATCAGATCGGTCCAGTATCATACTTATACTAAAAAATATAATATTAATTATAAATAAAGTGTTTGTCGCTTATAAGAGAAAATGTAATACTTTTATCTTTTAATTTGATGTAAAAGTATTACATTTTTATCAAAAGTATTATGTTCTCTATTATAAGTAATGTTGGCAAATGTTTGTTGTTTATAAGGAAAAATATAATACTTTTAAGGATAAATGTAATACTTTTAAATCAAAATGTAAAAGTATAACATTTTTCTTCAAAATAATTACATTTTCTCATATTAGAAATAAATATTTTATTTCTTATTAATATTATATTTTATAATATAAGTGTTACATTTGATCTTGACTCAACCCGTTTCACGAATAAGGATCCGTGATGTGGTCTTACACAAATTTTTGCCTAAAATATAAGCCAAAATTTTTTTATTGTCAACATCTTTTTAATTGAGCTTATTATATATGATTCAACCCGTCTCACGAACAAAGATCCGTGAAATGGTCTTCCACAAATTTTTACCTAAAATATAAGCCAAAAAAATTATTACTGTCACCATCTTTTTAATTGAGCTTATTATATATGATTTTTGTAATGCGATGCGGTTTATATTTTTGTACTCTATAACAAGACAACTCTTTACTCCGAGTCAATTTATCTATTGAAGTGATCGTGACTCTAACTCTTTTTTTTTTCTTCCAGTGGAGGGGAATACCCAGATTAGCTCATGTTAGAAACCAACCTCCCTTGGGGAAATCCAAGCACATCCTCCTCAAGGGACAAAACAACTTCAGGCACAGGCTGATGAAAAATCAAGAGGCCACGATCATAAGAAAGTGCCCGTTTAGCCAAGACGTCAGCTACTCGGTTCTGTTCCCGAAAAATATGAGTCACAGTAATATCCCAAGGCTTCATCAACCATTGTTTGCAATCCTGGATGATATTAGCCAATAACCCACGATAGTTACTTCCACTATTAGGCATATTAAGCGCTTCAACAATATTGTTAGCATCAGTCTCCACCATAACCTTCCGAAATCCTCTTTCCCAAGCTATCTTGAGTCCCTTCAGCACGGCCCAAGCTTCAGCTTCCTCAGATGAGCATATACCAAGGTTGGCTATGAAACCTTCAATCCAATTACCTTTGTCATCACGAAACACACCTCCACAGCCCGCGAACTCTTTATTCGAAGGTATTATACCAGTAGTATAAATATAAACTTACTTGCTAAATTATTTACAATACAAATTTAACCCCTCAGATGTTATTGAAGTGACGTATTAGTGGGGGAGTTGTCCTTCAAGAGCCAAAATCACCACTTCGATACACAATTGTGATACTAAATTTACACTTCAATTGCAATCGAGATCCCCAATTAACAAAATAAACAAAATGCATACTCTAAGGCATTGGTCTAGTAGATAAAAAAAATTTCACTTGAGATTTACTTCTAACAGTATGGTGATAATCGTTTAGGGTGATACGACACTCAAACCAAGACCTTAACCCCACCACAAAAACTAGCTCATGAATGGAGGTTTGGCCCAACTTACGTACAACTACACAATTTCTTGTGGAGCAGATGTGGGATCGTATCGTTGCTCACAACTTAAGTACCATGCACTCCCCAATCTCTTGTGAAGCCAGTGTGAGATCGTATCATAGGGGTTGAGTTTTGGATGAGCTCCTTGCCTACTGAAATATACAATTTGGCGTTGAGTTTTGAAACTATATTAACTCAATTTACTTTCTTATGGATCTAAATGTGGGTTCATAAAGTTTAAAAATGTAGTTTGATAATTCTCAAAAAAAAAAAAAAAATAATTTGATAAAGATGAAAAAAAAAAAAACAAAAACAAAACAAAACAAATGAAATTCAAGTGCCAACTATTATGTAATATAATGACATCTCTAGTACTATTATAAATGGATAGTCAAGAAAGTCTATAACATATATTACCATATTAAAAAAAAAAAAAAAAGGAACTCAAATGGGCTACACTATCCTACGTGTCGACAGTAAATTGCAGGATAGCCCAATGTAGAGGTCCTGATTTGTGAAGGGTGGAGGTGGATTAATTGTAAAGCAACCCCCTTTTGTGTAGTGTTAGGGACCCCAACATTTGTACTTTCTCTATTTTTCCACCCTGCCCTTTTGCAACCTGTCCCAGTAGTTGTCCCCCTGGTGGGGTTGCTGTCTCTGATTACGTCTTTTCTAAATGCCCTCCAAATTTCACTTAATTATACAAAGGAAAATACGAAGTATTTGATAGACTCCCATTTTATACTGCTCTCAATTTTTATTCTCTCGTACAAATTCTTGATGTAGTCACTTTTCTATTGATTACATAATGATGGAAATAACCAATCATTGTTGTCACATCAGAGGGTAGAATTTAGGAGTATGTATAGTAAAACTCTTATACAAACGCTGGCCTATCTTTTTATTTCACAAAAACAGTCAAATGTGTTTCCCTAATGTATTCCGCAAAAGGTCAATAATGCTTACTTTAACCATTGAAAACTAAAATCATCATTTCATGTAAAATATAAACAAAAAAAATTGTTTTTTTTTCTTTTATTTAAATATACTAATAGGTTTCCATTTGTCAATACTAAAAATAAATATATTTAAGTGCATGATTATCATTCTATTGAAATGAAACTTAATTGTATGAAATTTAATTTGTTAAGATTGAAATCTAATATCATAATCATTAAACTAGATAATTAAAATTAACGAATAAATATTTGGTTTATATATAGAAAAGTCTCTTGCCGATAAACTAACTAGCCTACTTTCTACATAAAATTAGTCTTGAAATCTTGTAGTTGACGAGTTAACTGTTAGATTAACTCGATTAAAATTGTTCCGACTAACGAACTATTCTAGTATTATCTTCATTGGAAGGAACAAAACACCCTTAATTACAAGGTAACTAAAACACGTATTATTTTCAAATATTATATAATGAGAGAATTGAAGGTTCCAGTGTTAAATAATCTCTCTTTAGTCCATTTAGTTAAGAGGTTAGTGTGTTTGCTAAGTGCCTTTCCCTCACCATACAAATAATTCTTCCTCATATACTACCAGTCTACGTACTTAACACAAAACAAAAATTTTCTTATTCTTTTCACTCATTGACGACCGATCAATTATACATTACATTACTACAAATTATTAATTACTATAACTATACTTTAATCTTCTTTTTCTTCATTAAATTTCAACTAATGAATTATGGATAAAATATCATAGAGTTAATTCCATTTTTTGTCCTAAATTTATAGGTGACAGTCAACTTTTAGTCATTTTTTTTATCAAAACATCCACTTTTAGTCATAGTATTATTGTGGCATGACCATGTTTTGTCCTTTATAAACAAAACAGTTTAAATATCCTTAAATACAAGGACAATCCGATCTTCAATTATGAATTTTCTCAAAAAAATTAACATATAAAATATAGCGGGCCAACCTACTTTGTATAAAAAAAAATCGAAATGTTTTTGTATTTAACGACATTTCAACGATTTTGTCGACAGAGGACTAAAAATGGTCATATCACAATAATACTATGACCAAATGATGATATTCTAATAAAAAGGGAGTGTAGATTGTCACCTATTAATCTAGGACAAAAAATGAAATTAACCCAATATCATATTATAAATGAAAAGTACATTGTTAAACGTTGTTTGGCATTAAAAACATAAGTGATACTATGGTTAACTAATTGGAAACGCCATGTGGTTTAGATTTGCATCTTCATGCTTAGTTTATAGAAGTCAACTAAAATTTCCATACCTTTCTTGAGTTAACCTTTTGCTTGTTTGAACACTATAACTCTATAAGGTTATGCTGTGTATAGAGATAGTCCAAATGGTAATAGAGTGTACGTGTATTACAAGCACGCTATCTAAACTTAATTAGTTATGTTTTTTTTTTAAAACAACTTAATTAGTTATGTTACTATCTAAATCTAGTTCATATCTGATTAAATAAAATGAAAACTAAAGTAAACCTAAAGTATAAATACTAAAAAGCTACCTTTTTTTTTTTTTTGAAAGGACTAAAAAGCTACCTCTTAGTATAATTTATAACAATTATACACTAGTTATAATACAAATAATAGAAATTTCACACACACACACACAAAAGTAGGTATGTATATAGTTTGCTTATTGGTAACCACAGTGTTTCAAGTTCAACTCTCCGTGAGAGCGGTCTATTGTCCTTCTCTATTTAAACTTATCAATTATGGGCAACCTATGTTTACTTTCTTGTGGTCCTTTGCCGACTAAGATCACAAGACAAGTTTCATTCAAAGTGTACTTTCAAATGCGGCTATAGGCTTCCCCTTAAATCAAAGGTATGGGTATATATAGTTTAAGAACCCGAACATACGTGACTTGGTAATATTTTGAATACCCAAACCCATTTTATTTGGATTTGAGTGTGATAGGGATTTTACATATCCATTGTCATCGCTAGTCTCATATATTATTTCGTATGGTAGGTACCGATTTTACATACCCATTGTCATCCCTAGTCTCATATATTATTTCGTATTTGTAAGGTAATGGCCATTCTCTTTGTGTAAGGTGGTTAGTCCCTATTTGTTGAGAAATATTGTATTTGATTCTCTACTAATCTATTATAGAAGCATACACATCAATAGATTGTTTGATTGCGTGCTCACCGTATCAACCAAGAAAAAAAAGGTCCAAAACTTTTCTAGATCATCGAAGAAATACTAGCTTGAGTTCAAAATAAATAAAAAATAATAATAATAAACAACTAGAAAACAATGATGATTCACACATAATTACCATTAATCAGTGATTATTTAAAGTGTTGATTTGGTAGGTTAGGAAATGTATAGACTTAAATAATGATGGACTGACTAGCAGAAGCATGCGTATGCAGTGATAACAATATACTATGTCTTAGGTAGGGGAGTTGTACTTTTATACGTATTCTTATATTGTTATTGTTTGCGCAAGCTTATGTATTCAATACGTATTAGTTATTTCTTTGGTTTACCTTCAAATAGTAATCATGTCTTTTTAATTAGTATGTGTTACAAACCAAATCTGGATATATACTTACCCAACAACTAACCTTATATTGTGTAAACCATCTAGCTATTGGACAATGCATAGATTCCACTTTATAAACAATATAATTAATATTGAGAAGAATAAAAACATTATTTATCATAACAAAAATGTCATTGAGTTATGATCGAGTTAGGTTTAGGTTGGAAATATAGTGTGCTTATTTGGACGTTTGATATTCTAATTCGAGATCTTATCTTCCTTTTATGTTAATTTAAAAAAAATGAAACTATTATAACAGTGGGAAATCAGAGTGTCACATGTCTACAATGAACATAAAAAGGTTACAAAATTTCTAGCGAAATTACATTATGAGAGAGGGTCATTATGTCATCTGTGTTTACCTAGCCTCCCCATGACCTCGTGAAAATTTTGTTTGAAAACCAGTTTGGCGATCCTAGGTTCAGAGGGTGGTAGATAGACTTATTTAGTTTTTATAAAAAAAAAAAAAAAGATTTTCTCATCCTATTGATTCAAACAAAATTGGAAAAATAATTTTGAACATTTAATGAGTTACCAGTTCGATGCCAATCAATTAAGACCACACACTGAGACTAATCTTGTAATTGAATTTATCAGCCTCAAACCCTTACATCTAGTTAAACAAGAAGAGACACATACACGTCATTTTATCCACGCTTTATGGATAAACCTTCGTCCTACATTAGTCACGCGAACAAAATTGTAAAAATAATTGTGAATGTATATTTAATTAGTTATGAGGTGGGTTCGTTATTAGCAACATTAAAGTAGGCCTAAGTAGGTGTTCTAATATTTGTGAACTTCATCCTACGTTTTTGGACATTCGTAAAGTTTTTATAGATCGAAATTTTGTTTTATAAAATAAGAATTTAGTTCTTGAGATGATCTCACCAAGCACACCATATCATAGCCATTTGGTCATATATTTAAATAATTGTAGAGACCAATTATGGTGCACGTTGATGTGTTGATCCAGCGTCTTAGTTTAAGCAAACATAGTTAAGTTAAACCAAAACATTAATTTATTCAAAGTGAATATTGTTGAAACAAAACAAGTAAATATGTACATTCAATTATATGTCTTATCTTATAAACATAGCAAAGTAAAGTTGATATCCAAAACTCTAAAAGAATCAAATATTTATGTAGATTGAATGGCGATATACCAATATCACTCTCACTCTAGCTTACATGTTTTCGAATGTCCCGGAAGCCCTACGTTTGCTTTTCTTTATTATGTAATTACGTTGTGGAAATTATATATATATTTTCAAATCTTTGTAATTTTTTTTTATCATTTATCTTGTATTTTTTTTAAAGTGATATCTCACTAATGCTCTAATTATATAGGAATAGATTCACTATAACCTAATGAGATTTCATGTTAGGTTGAGGTTCGAAGGGTTAAATCCAACATCCTACAATTGAAACTTGGTGTTGATTGCTACGCCAAGTATAAGGACATAATGTTATGCCTTCAGTATTAGCTATAACTTTTGGCGTAGTGGTAAGACGATCTTGATTTCATATTGTGAAGTTGAGGATGGTAAGTGCTAAGAAAGGGATTGTTGGGAAGCCTGGAGAGCCAAGTCCAACATCCTACAATCAAAACGTGGTGTTGACTGCTACACAAGTATACTATGATGAAGTAAATTAAAGTTGCACATCCACTATTAGTAGCCTACTAACTATAACTTTTAGCGTAGCAGTAAGCGCTTAATCCTGACACTTCAATTCCTACTTGGCCAACTTGATTGATGCCTTATTAATTAACATCACAAACATAACTAGTGATGAATACTTTGCAATTAAGAATATATATATATATATATATATATATATATATATATATATATAGGATCGCGTTCAGGTGAGAACTGGGCGCCCAGGAGAGAACTGAGAACGAATCACAGCGCGCCACGTGTCTGGAATGTAGTTGCAACTAACGCTATAACTAGGTGCACTTCATGTTATAACTAGGTGCACATAGGTGTACCCAGGTGCATAAATGTTGACAAGGTAAATTACTTGCACCTGCAGGTGAAAATAGGTGCACACGTGCAAGTAAAATGTATTACAAGTGCAAGTAAATTATACAATGAGAATCAATACTAAGTGCACCTAATGTTATAACTAGGTGCACCTATTGCTATAACTAGGTGCACATAGGTTGCAACCAGGTGCATGAATGTTAACAAAGTAAATTACTTGCACAAGTGCAAGAAAAATGTATTGCAGATGCAAGTAAAATGTATTACAGGTGCAAGTGAATTGTACAGTGAGCCAATACTAAGTGCACCTAATGTTATAACTAGGTGCAACCTATGTTATAACTAGGTGCACCTATGTTATAACTAGGTGCACCTAGGTTGCACCCAGGTACATGAATATTAACAAGGTAAATTACTTGCATTTGTAAGTGAAAGTATTTGCGAAAATAGGTGCATGAATATTAATAAGGTAAATTACTTGCACTTGTAAGTTAAAATATGTGCGAAAATAGGTGCACTTGTAAGTGAAACTAGGTGCACTTTTAAGTGAAACTAGGTGCACTTGTAAGTGAAACTAGGTGCACCAAAGTTCCAGTTATTTACGAAAATGCCACCGCGTCATTTTTTTAAAATTGCATCTGATTCGTTGATCTGGACACGTGGACGACTGTGGAGCGTTCTCATTTCCTACCTGGGCGAGAGTTCTCACGAGAGTGCACCCCTATATATATATATATATATATATATATATATATATATATAACAGTGCCTATTTACATTTTAAATGAACTAATTAAGCTATTTATTAGTGAATACTTTGCTGCTTTTAATTCTCAAACTTTAGACCTTTTGTATGTGGATTTGGTTGTTAAGCAATGTCATTTCATTGCTAGTGATATGGGCAATGTCTTTTGCGCCATATCAGGAGGTCAGCGAATCAGGTAGCTCTTACTTTGGTTAGGGCAACTGGTTCTTCTTCTGTCCTTGTCTCGTGGGTCACGTCCCCACCGTACCATCTTGTATCTCGGGTTTCTTTTAATTCTTAATGAAGTTGTGTTTTTTCAAAAAAAAAATAAAGCTATTTACTACATGCATATTCATGGTGTGTACTAGCTTAATATATCTATAATATGATAGTTTGACTACAAATTCCAAGTAATAGAATCAAAATTTAAGATTTGGTTTTGGGCATGCAATAAGTTGAAGACACAAAATTGCCATGAGCCCCCCAAACCCCTGCCAATCCTCTTGAAGGGCAATGCTATAATTATTGCACTTTATTCGATTGGTTTTGTGGTCCACTGCCCCATTCTATTGTGTGCCATTAGGGGCATCCTCAAATTTTCATTCCAAGGCTATTTCATGATCCCTTTTGGGGAAATTTTCTACATATTTACATGTGTTTATATATAGCCTAGCTATGGCCTAAACTAGCTGTCTCAATCTTTGTAATAATCTTTTAAAAGAAATAAACTTTTGTTTTGAATGTGCCAACAAATCCTTCAAAGACATAATACCACTTGTAATTTATTGACGGTTTCAAATTAATCAAACACAGTTCAAAATTTTTAAATATTTTTATTTTCACAAAACTTCACTCTTCTTCATGAGGGCATTATATTTAAGACATTTTGAATTGTTAATTTGAAGAAGTCGAGAGACTACAAGTGATCGAATTGATAGTCGAGGACTAAAAATAAAATTTACTCTATAAACGATAGACCAAATGTGAAATTTACTCTTCATCAAAATTATAGACGCAATGGGATGAACTGGGATTGACAATCATTCTCGATCGTCATATATAAGAAATGCCATTCAGAATTTACAGGTTTGCCTATGAAGTTAATAGTAGAGAGACATATTACGCGACGAAAGACTTATTTAATTTGATAAAACTTTGAAAGTCAATAACAAAATATGATGAAATGATTTGTCAATGACTAAATTTTTTTAAAAAAAATTGCCAAAGTTGATTGACTAAATATGGTATTAACTCAATTATCTAATCTAAAAACATAATAAATGTGAATAAAGGTTATACTCCTCATTTATGTTCGTTTTTTCTGTTAAGTTTTTTTTTGTACATTATGCTATAAAAGTTGTACTACATAATATTTTGGACAAATATATCCCTACCGTTATAACTTCCTTTATCTTTTGCACTATATTTTCTTATCTTCTTCCATAATAATAATAATAATAACATATGCACATTAAATATTAGAGTTATATGTTAGTTATTTTTTAAAATATAAATATTCAATTTATAAAAATATTTTATATTATTATTATTATGATTATTATTATTTACTACATTAAAATTTAAATAAATTTAAAATTTTAATATAAAATACTAATATTGGCACGTATTTTTTGCGCATTGCGCATAAGAAAAACTAGTATAATTATATATGAGTTAACTTCATAATTTTGTTAATTAACAACTACTGTCTTAATCATATATTATCTACGTAATTTGACTAATACAATTTCGATCCAAATTTAAAATGTTTTACCTTTTTAAAGGATAGATGTAATTGTTTCTGTTTACCAACCACTAGATATATACAACAGTATGAACAAGAAGTTGCCATGTTTCACAATCTTTCTGCATGGCCAACTAGAAGAAGCTCCACTGCAAGAAATTTTGTATTTGATTAATTTGCTTTTCTGCCTTTTTCCCTTTTGCTTTTTATTTTTTCCCCTTTTCACTTTTGGGTTTTATGATTGTCATTTTGGCTAGAAACAAAAGACATTCTCTTTGAATCTCTAACCCTATTTCTTGAGGAGTGTTTGGGAATAGTTCTCTAATAATCATAATATTGTTTAATATTGTCCTCTTTTTTTTTTTTTTTTTTGACAAGTTTAATATTGTCCTCTACACACTTGCATATATAGACACAAATTTATATGCATGTGGTGATGTGGGAAAATGATCCTCTTTAGCAAATAATGTGATATGTGACAAGCACACATGAACTCGTGTGACAAGTTCGATCAATAAATTAAAGTATTGACAAAAATTGGACGTGTGATCTTTAAATACGAGATTATGCTTCACCCACTTGACCACTCCTTTCAAGGTTGTGTCATAACTTTTTATTTTATTGAGAGCAATCACATCAGTGGTTATTTCACAGTATTTTAGGGTATGAAAGCCACATGGAGGGGAGAGAAGATAAGAGAGAGAAGATTGGGATACTCCTGCAAGAATGGAGTTATTTAAGTTTCCAAGAAAAAAGAAATTTAATGATTGGTCACACTACTTTATTTATTTATTTTTTAAAAAAATTAGATTTGTTTTATTTATTTTTTCCTCTCATCCCATTTTCTCTTTCCTAATCACATTTTCAATAACTCATAAAAAACCGTGAAATAACTCAACTGATAAGGATGCTCTGAATATCATAAATTAATTGACATCATTAATTGCGTAATATGTGTGTTTCAACTGTTTCAAGGTTGGATTGCACATTTATGTTTTTATATATTATGCTCAACACTACCAAAGTTATTCGACTCAAGTAACATAAGATATCATAATATTTGATACAAAAATTAAAATTTAGTACATACATGAAATTTCTTTTGTGTCACACTCCACCATATTGTAATGTCGAATTAATAAGAAAGACTTGTGCGATACTGTCTTACGTGAAACGTATAATATTATTTTTAACAAAAATGTAATATTTTACTATAAAATCTATATAGAAGGATTATATTTTCGCTAAAAAGTGTTATAAGATCATTTGTTAATTAATTCTTGAAATTTGGTGATGTTAAATAAATTAAACATGCTATATTTTCAAAAATATAACTTAGAAATTAAAAATTAAACGTAGAAAATTTAACCCATCCAACATTTAACTATTTGATCATTAAAACAATAAAGTGACAAATAATCTGAAAATGAGGTAGTGTTGTAAGTCTCCTAGCTATTAAATATTTGGATATGTACTCAAAAAGAAAAAAAAATGGATATGACTGGTTTGGCTGACAATGCAGTCATTGTCTAACTCCTTTTTCATTAATTTAGATTTAAAAGAAAAAAACAAAGAAAAACAAAGATTCTTTAGTTAAAATAAAAAAAAATTTATATAAAATAAAAGGACTGCATCTCTTAGGAGGTTGTGAGACAGTGATGCTTCTATTCTATTATTCTCTATCTTTCAATAATAAAAAAATTGTTACCATTGATTAAACTACACCCAACCCACATGGCTGGGAGATTAATTAATTTGAAGGCTCATCATAAATCTACCACCATTGGATCAAGGGTTTTGCTACCCCCACCCCACTAAATGAATGGCTTGGATGAATCAAGGGGAGGGGGTGCATAGGTTATATATTTATGGAAAATGATAAATTTACTTTAATTGTACCCATAGAGAGTAATAATTCGTCTCATGCCTTGATTCTATAAGAGAAAGGGAAAAATTATAATGCACTTTTAATATAATATATCAATCAAAATATGTCCGACAACAAAAAATAACAGACTAATATTTGAGTAAATGAAGTATTACTACATATGTTAATATATGAAACTTTTACAGTTTTAAATGACATCAATATCATATTGTTCGATATAATTTACTACACTTGCGTATTTATACTATATATATATATATATAATAATAATAATAATAATAATATAGTACCAATGATAATAAATACATACCTTAAAATTATTTCTCATAAATGTGGGTGTGATTTCTTGAAATATATGATTAATTCATTGGGAAATTGTTATAATTAAAAATTTTCACACCATTGGTGAAAGGGCATAAAAAGATGGAGCCCTAGTTGGAAGCACATGAGTTGTTACTTTATTTTATTTTTCTTTGATATGTTAAGAACCATAGCTTTAATCTTTTTACCACGTACCAAAGTGTTTGCATAGTAATTTTTGTGGGGAAATGAGCAAGAGATTCCTTAACAAAGATTTGTGTGAATATGTCCTATGCGTGACATGTCACATTGAGGTTTCCAATTTTTATTCCTTTATACCACCCAATAAACAATAACTTCTTTTTCTTTTTGCTTTTTCTTTTTTCAAATTTTCCAAGTGATGAGATTTAGTATGTATTTGTACAATTGCACGTTACAACTAGTATTTATCTATCTAGTACGGACTAATTCTTTGTCATCACAATAATCAAAATTAGGAGGTGGAGTGGATGTAGCATTATTTTCATACCAGAAGGTCATGGTTGAGTCTATAGCACATTGATTTTTTAGTGCGATTTATCTTTAATGGGCAAATTGTTGTGTGGACCATGGTCAGTGTTGTGTGAGCCATAACGAAAAATACATCTTTAATATACTAAAAGTACATTATTCGTGTACTGAATATACTTTATACAAAATAATGTATTTTCAATACTTAAATAATGTACTTTCACTGAATACAATGTAAATTTTAATATACTAAAAGTACATTATTTGTGTACTGAATGTACATTATTTGATAAGCTGGTCCACACAATAATGATTGCCTTTAATGTCTAGTAGTTTGCGGGTTATAACACATGCAAGAACAAAATTTATCCAATGCACACCATTAGATACTGGCTGCGAGCTTCCCTTATCATCTAAAAACTAATAAAAAATTAAGAATGATAATGGGGTAGATACAATTGTATATTTACCCTATTCAGATTTTAGTAGAGCGGATTTGGATTTGTAATAATTGAGTTTGAGATGGGGTTGGGATACTAAAAATATTTCAAATTGGGTGTGAATGTCAATTTTTTTTTTTTATCTAAAATTTTTCATAACATTAACATAAATCTTGAACATAAAGGTTCAATAACAGTACCCATATTTCTACAATAATTCCACCTTTTGGAGGCTCCACTGCACAAGAATTCTTTAAGCTGAAATCTGACTTTATAAAGCTATTAGAGCAAGAACTTTTGTATATACAATACTCCATATTGTAAGTGGTAGTAAGATTAAAATTGTAACGGTGAGAATAGTTTGTTGCTCTGGTCTCACTAAACAACTAAACCATGTCTTTGATTTACAGAAAAATTTGTAATCGTTTCTCAAAAGTTACTCTGGGTGAATCTCGCATTGTAACCCTAACTAACAAATTAAAAGATCACAATGAGGTAAACAAGCTTAGATTATCTATAGTTGACCAACTCAAATTAAACCAAGAAGACCAATAGATAACTCTCACGGGATTGAACTTGGAACCTTGTACTTATCAAGACTAATTGTCTGATCAATTTAATTAGAGTTGTCCGTTCTTAGTTAAGAAAATTGCAACTGGGGGTGGTGACAGCTCTTGTGCTATTTTGCCAAACATAAGAAAAACTACAATTAAAGTGATGAACCACTCAAAACACACTTTACCAAGCCCTCTCAATTGAAAGATTTGCGTTTTATCTTGACTAAATGTATAAGATAAACCAATGGGTATCTCAAGTGGAAAATGATGAGCTCTCTTTGTGGGGATGGATTTCGAGAGAATCCGGGTTCGATTCCTGCAAGTGACTATTCCCCTTGGGCGAGTGTACCCGGACTGTAGATTTACCAAAAATGTACTGCATATTTATGTTAAGCCAAATGTTAAAAAAAAAAAGAGATTAATATGGTTTGCATGTATTATTGCCAAACTTAGTGAAACATATCTTTTATTTCTTACTTTCTATAATTTGCACCAAAACACACCTAATTTCTATAGCTAAATTCACTAATTAAAAGTACGTAAATCACAAAAATTGAGTTAATTAAAAACTTAATTACGTTCACACTGTTGGAAAAAATAACATAAAATGACATTTTTAGTGGCTATTTTGTGGTACAAATATATGTGAGGTCCACTTCTGATTTGGGTCGGGTCAAAGTGGATTCGGTTTCTTCATAGTTAGGCGAAGAGATTGATATATGGTACGTACAAAACGGATAATGGGTGAATGAGAAATTGGTTCTCAAAGTTGACCCATTTGAGTTGGAAAAATGGTGGGAAGCTTTGAAGTAAGCTTTTGTCCCACATTGGTTTGGGAAGTGGGTTTGTACCACTATTCATACAAGAGCCTTTCTATGACTTAGTGAATTGTATAGCATAGAGGCTCTTTCTACTGGGAAGCCTAGGCTATAATGCTCCTAGCACTTTGCACTTTTGGGAGATTTTAAGGAAACAGTGCTTCGCCCGACTCGTGTTAACCCTTTCGTTCTTATCATTTTTTTATCCTAGAAATATTATTTTCATAGTAATATTTCTCAACAGTTTCCCAACACACACTTGTCCCCTATGAAGACAAGAAATGTCCCAATTGCAATCATTTTTAATTAAATGAGTCACACTTTAATTACCCCTTACAAATTTAATTTTTTTTTTTTAAAAAAATATAATGTACGGATTAATATTGGCATTAGAGAGAGAGAAAAAATGGGGATAAATGTATATATTCCAATGAAATGAAAAAAAAAAGAAGAAGATCATTATATTATACAAATATTGATCTGATTAAATAATTGTCAGCACTTATGTAATCGATCGAGTTGACATTCAAATTTTTATTTTTTGTTTGAGTTTTTTTTTTGAACAATTTCTTGTTTGAGTTAATATATTAACTTTAAGCTAAGTCTGATCTTATATATCTTTACATTATTGTTAGCTTTTTCAAATTAGATTATTTGATCAACAGAGTCGAAAATTTTGTGAATAAACATTAAACAATGAATATAATAAGTGATTAAAGGAGAAAAACTTTGTTGATTAGGTCAAAAGAGGAATAAAGATGGACGATGAAGCTTTATGGATGGCATGGAAAGGTGATGGGAGGTTCGACGAAAAGTGAAGAAAATGAGTGTTAATAAGATGAGATTATGAGTATGTAAGAACATATATAATCATGATTAGCACGTAACAATAATGTTTGACTTGACAAATGACAATGGGTATGTGTAGCAGCCCGCAGCAGTACTAGGAATATTTTCATTGAAAAAACAAAGAAAAAGAAAGAAACTCATGATGTCTATCATAATTATGAGACCCTGATCGGCATCCATCTTGTGCATTGACAATTTCCACCACCTTTTTTAATCTATCACTTTTTTCCCTTTTTTTTTTTTTAAACAATCAACATTTTTATATTTAGTTAAATTTTTTTAAAAAATATTGTGATTCTCAAATTTTACGAAAATTAGAAGGAATTAACTATAAAGGACTAATGTAAATTTGAAGCTGATATAAAAAGTAAGACTAATATGTGATTAGATTATTAATTGATAATTAAATTTAAGAAAAACGATAATCTTCATCCCTAGGTTATTGAGTAATCGTAGGATTTGTCATATTTGTTGAAATTGAAAGCTCTCAATTTAGGGTAAAAGGTCTAATAGTCAACATTGCATAGATAAAAGTCGAGGAGTGCATTAGATGGATTTTAGCAACAATAACCTCAAATTTGGTAACAAAAAAAATCGAAGAACTAACAAATAGTTAATTAGTACGAGAAGTGAGCATGAGCAATAAGTATGGACGAATCTTATAATCACCCTATAATTTAGGAACAAAAATTATAATTTTTCCTTAGGGAAAATGGCGCTTTTGGCCCCTGAATTGTTTTACTTTTGAAGATTTAGCCCCTATCAATTGATTTGAACAAATTTAGTCCTTTAATTTTTCATAATGTATCACAATTAGTCCCTGATGTTATATAATTAAAAATTTTATTAAATAATTTGTTTTATACGGTTATATTTTTACTCTATAATGACTAAATATGGTACATTATAGATAATTGAAGGACTAAATTTGTTCAAATCAATTGAGAGGGGCCAGATTTCCAAAACTAAAACAATTAAGGGGCCAAAAGCGCCATTTCCCCTTTTTCCTTACATTTAGAGGTAATTTGTTAGTCAAGAAAATTCAAACTTTCCTGACAATTTAATAGGTGGGAATGTTATCCCATACCGGCTTTGACATTGAAATATTTCGATCAATGAGGAATGTGAATCAAGGTAAGGGATAGAATTCTTTTTCTTGGTAACTAGGAATGTATAAGAAATTAGAGTTACCTAATTACTTATTTACCTTTCTTGGCGCAAAAAGTCTTATCTTCTTATAAATAAAGCTCATCGGATCCACCCCTACTATTAAATGGACAACAAAAAGATAATAGTTCAACAAGACAAAAGCTTATGGAAATTCTATATATATATATATATATATATATATGGGTCACACTTGTGTGAGACCGTCTCACAGATCCTTATTCGTGAGACGGGTCGGGTCGGGTCAAAGCACCATGCAAATGTCGTACTTATATGTGCAAATCTCATACTTATATGCTCAAATATAACACTAATAAAAGATACAATTTTTGTTACTTATAAGATAAAAAGTAATACATTTTTCATAATAAGTAATGTTGACAAGTGCCTCTCACTTATAAGGGCAAATATAATACTTTTGATGAAAAATGTAATACTTTTAAATCGAAATGTAAAAGTATTGTATTTTCCCTTAAAAGTATTACATTTACCCTAATAAGTAACAAAAATTTTATTCATGATTAGTATTACATTTGAGCATACAAGTATGTCATTTGTGCATATAAGTGTTACCTTTGTATCTTGACCCGACCCGTCTCATGGTGAGACGGTCTCACACAAGTTTTTGCCTATATATATATATATATATATATATATATATATATATATATATATATATATATATATATATAATACGGTTCAAATGCAAATGATGTATTCAGGTGCGGTTGTGTGGTGAGAGGAGAGCCATTGATCTTGCCAAAATCAATGTCCATGATTAAAAATTATTTAAAAAAATGCCTTGGTAATTTGGTAATTTTCTGTATTGGTCAAACTTGCGATGAGTAGTTAAGGTGCGTGGTTTTCCTTTTTTAGGTGCATGGTTTCTATGCTTAAGGTGCGTCAGTTCTTTAGTGAGAACTTAAGGTGTGTTTTTGTTGAAACTTAAGGTGCGTCGATCTAAAGTTTTAGATGTGTTGTTTTACTTCTTAAGGTGCGTGGTTTGTGTGCTTAAGGTGCGTCAGTTGTTAAAACTTAAAGTGCGTCGGTTTAAAACTTTAGGTGTGTAGTTTTCCTTGCGCGATTTTCCTTCTTAATATGTGTGGTTTCTGTACTTAAGGTGCACCAGTTATAATATTTAGATACCTATTTTAAAATTTTAGGTGCGTGGTTTGTGTTATTAAGGTGTTTTGTTTGTATGTTTAAGATGCGTGGTTTGTGTATTTAAGGTGGGTCATTTTCATGCTTAATGTTAAGTTGCTTGGTTCATCCCCGAGGCACATTTTTTTTTTATTATAAAAGATTTTATTCATTTGAGCCGTTGATCTAAATTTGATCAACGACTCATATTAAACCGCACGTCCGCACCTGAGCAAATTCCCGCACAAAAACCACTCCATATATATATATATATATATATATATATATATATATATATATATATATATTATGTGCTGTTCTCTATGCCACAAACTTTTTTAGAAATCTAATCAAATTGAATCTCACCCTCTTTATCATCGAATTCGATGGATCAATCATCAATTCCTTGCCACCACTGCAAATTGAACGAATAACTTAGCTAGGTCTCCTTAGCTAGATTTTGATGTCCATTGTCCCTACCTTGACAAAACTTTACATTGTACGTAAATCTACGGCAACCTTCATTATTTGTTTCGGAACACTTAGAACAAATTAAATTGAATAGGTTTTGAAGATATGGAGTTACGGATGTTTGTAACCATGAATATTGGTAGGGCATGAGCATGGGTTGCATGCCTCTGGACCAAATCATGTCATGTTACAGTCCACTGCTTCTTCACATTTAATCATACGTATCCCTTTTAGGCTTTTATTATGTTTTGCCATTATTAGTCTTGCCCAATAAGCACATACAAGTTTGGAGACTTTAGTGGCAATTATTATGCCGTGGATCAGGTCCACCTTACAGGTGGACTTGGGTCTACATTCACATACACTATACTCTACATTCACATATACTATACTTTACATTCACACTTCGTAAACTCTACATTCACATATTACAAGATTATATGATACTCTACATTCACACTTTGTAAACTCCACATTCACACATTACAAGATTATATGTTTAGTAACTATATTACCACTGTTATGCATTCACACATTCAAAACTCTATATTCACAGGTCCTGTACTCTATATTCACAACGTAAGAACTCCACATTCACACATTACAGGGCTACAAGTTGCTAGAACTTCTTAACTCTATTACAGATTCACACATGCATAACTCTACATTCACGATTTCTATACTCTACATTCACACTTTGAAACCTCTACATTCACACATTTCTAGGCAACTCTACATTCACACAATCATAAGTACTCTACATTCACGATTTCTATACTCTACATTCACACCTTGAAACTTCTACATTCACACATTTTTGGGCAACTCTATTTCAACAATGTGTTTACTAATTTAATAAAAAAAGAAAAAGAAGAGACAAAACGACGTAGTTTTGGACCCAGATCCACCTTCCACGGCATAATTTGCCCTTTAGCGGCATTAGTCACAATTTCACACTTTATATTATAAAATAAGATTAATTGAATTGGTCTCAGATGAATCAACGCACTTCGATCAATTCCTTTATTTATCTTTCACGTTTATAGTACAAACTAGTTTTTCTTATCCGCGAGCGCGATGCGCAGAAAATATGTGCCTAATATTAATATTTTATATTAAAATTTAAATTTATTTAGATTTTAAATATTTGAATTATTGTAAATAATAATAATAATAATAATAATAATAATAATGTAAAATATTTTTATAAATTTTATATTTATATTTTAGAAAATAACTAACATATAACTCCAATATACAATGTGTGTATATATTATTATTATTATTATTATTATTATTATTATTATTATTATTATTATTATTATTATTATTATTATTATTATTGAAGAAAATAAAAAAATAAGAAAATAAGAAAGTATATAGTGGATGCATGTGCATGGTAACAATAGTGGAAAAGATAACGGAAGTTATAACGGTAGGAGTATGTATGTCTAATATATTGTAAAGTACAACTTTTATAGCATAATGTACAAAAAAAAACTTAACGGAAAAAACGGACATAAATGAAGGGTATAACCTTCATTCACACTTATTATGAGTAGTTTGGATTTGATTATCAATGCATCACCGCCGACGATTTCCAATTCTTTCAAACTCCAACTGAGTTGGTCAGACAGTTGACGTGGTAATCAAACTAAGATTCTAAGTTCGACTTCTAGTTTACCTCATTTTGGTGTTTTGCTAAATAGAGTCACAAAGCAGACTTAAAAATCTAGAATGTGTTGGAAAAATAGCATAAAATGACAAATTTAGTGGCTATTTTGTGGTACAAATATATGTGGGGTCCACTTCCAATTTGGGTCGGGTCAAAGTGAATTCGAGTTCTTCGTAGTTAGACAAAGAGATTGGTATATTATACGCAAAAAAAGAATAATGGGTGAATGAGAAATTGGTTCTCAAAGTTGACCCATTTGAGTTGGAAAAAATGGTGGGAAAAGCTTTAGAGTAAGCCTTTATCCCACATTGGTTTGCGAAGTGGGTTTGCACCACTATTTATACAAGAGCCTTTCTAAGGCTTATTGAATTGTATAGCTAGAGGCTCTCTCTCGCACGCAGAGGTGGGGGGGGGGGGGGCAAATCAAATCCCAAAATGAGCCTTCAAAGGCTTGCCTCGTGTGCGCAGGCACCTATGGCATGTCATGTCGTTCGGAAATTGGCTGGTCTTGCGGGAAAGCCTTAAAAGGATTGCCTCATGGCATGTCATGTCGTTCGGAAATTGGCTGGTCTTGCGGGCTTAGTTATTCGTATATGTTTTCCAACACAGAGTCACTGAAGAACTCGGGTAACCAGAATGTAACCGGAAATTGGCTCGACCATCGGCTCGTGGTCGAATCGTAGTCCACTCGTGTAATCTAATCACCTAGGTTTAACTCCTCGTGGTCTCGTTTCGTCTCGGGTGGGTTAATTCCAATTTTAATTATCTGAATCAATTCTGAGGTAGTGGTCTACCGTTACAGGAGTTATAAGCCAGTTTTTATTATCAGATTAAGTGCCATGATTAAATGCTATTTAATCCATCAACTCCTATATAAGTTGATAGTAGAAGCAACATATTTATAACACAAGAAATGTATCTTCTCTCTCGAAAAACTTTGCTTCTACTCCTTTCTTTGCCAACTGTGATCAAAGCCTTGTTCTAGTTCGCCGGGTTTCGTAGTTTGAGTGCTCAAACTCGAAATCGAAGCTTGTTTTATCTTGGAAAACCTAGGCTACAACGCTCCAAGTACCAAGGGAGGTAGCAAATAAAATTTTAAGGATAGTGTAGTGAGTACACGACTCAAGCTAACCATCCTCCAGAAATATCCTTTCAAATTTTGTGCTTGTTATTTTCTGGAAATATTATTTTCGTAATATTATTTCGTAACAAGCTTAAAACCTTATTTTCTTTCTGATTTCCTCGAAGAAATGGAGAACTCTGCACTTCCAGTTTATGGTGACGAGAATGTTGTTGAAAACAACAGTGGTGGGAACGACAACAATGTTGCACATTCCCAGGCACCACTGAATGCTAGTTCACAAGATGGTGTGGGCATTGGGGGGTATATCTCTACAATGCGGGTACCTGCGGTACCAAGTGGTTCGGCCGAAATGCCGGAGAAGTTCACTAGTTCGAACTTCAAGAGGTGGCAGCAAAAGATGCTGTTCAACCTGGCTATTCTCGGCTTGGCAAGGTTCTTGACCGAGAAAGTTCCTGAGATGAAGGAACATGATCCACAATCCGTGATGGCGGTTGGGTTTTGGAAAGATTCGGACTTCCTTTGTTGCAACTACATTCTGAACGAGTTGTGTGATGCTCTTTACGATGTATATCGTAAAATTGGCACAACTAGAGCGCTGTGGGAAGCCTTGGATCATAAGTACAAAAACGAGGATGCCGGCGCAAAGAAATTTGTTGTTGGCCAATTCCTCGAATTTAAAATGGTTGATTCCAAGACCGTTCTAAGTCAGGTTGAAGATTTACAGTTAATCTTTGACGAGATTCGTGACGGGGGCATGCAGATTAGTGAGTCCTTTCTAGTGGCATCGATGATCCACTTGTTGCCTCTAGGGTGGAAGGACTTCAAAAACTACCTTAAGCACAAGCGAAAGGAGATGAACCTGGATGAGCTAATCCTGCGACTCAGAATTGAGGAGGGGAACAAGAAAACTGATGGGAAGGATCTTGTCTTTGGTGGCGCTAAGGCCAACGTGGTGGAGCACGGTCAAAACTCCAAGAAGGCTAAGAAGGACAAGCAGAAGCTAGGTCCAAAAGGTGGCGTTACCAAGGGTAAGTTCCATGGTAAGTGCTACAATTGTGGCAAGACTGGCCACAAGTCGGCTAAATGCAAGGCTCTAAGGAAGAAGAACAAGAGTTCTGAAGCCAATATAGTTGGAGATGTGAGCCAAAAAGTGGCCGAGATTAGCCTTTTGGGTATGGTCACGGAGGTGAACCTCGTGGGCTCTAACCCACGTGAGTGGTTCATTGACACCGGTGCAACAAGGCATTTGTGTTGCAACCGGGAGATGTTCAGCACCTTTGAGATCGTTGAGGGCGAGAAGGTGTGGATGAGAAACTCTGCTCAATCCGATGTGGAGGGCGTGGGCAAGGTGGTTCTGAAAATGACTTCCGAGAAGGAACTAACGTCGAAGGACGTGCTGTATGTTCCGGAGCTGAGGAATAATCTGGTGTCTGGCTCGTTGCTGAATAAGCATGGCTTCAAGATAGTCTTTGAGTCAGACAAATTTATTTTGTCTAAGTTAGGAATGTTTGTAGGCAAAGGTTATGTAACTGATGGGCTTTTTAAGCTTAGTGTAATGCCTATTATGAATAAAAGCAACGTTACTTCTATTTATTTGCTTGAGTCTTCCAGTTTGTGGCATTGTAGACTAGGTCTTGTTAATTTTAATTCTATGCGTAGATTAACTAGCATGAACCATATTCCTACTTTTCAAATTAACACAAATAATAAATGTGAAATTTGTGTTGAGGCAAAACTAACTAAGGCACCTTTCAAATCGGTTAAAAGACAAACTGAACCACTGGAATTAATTTATAGTGATTTGTGCGATTTTAGATTGATACAAACCAGAGGTGGTAATAAATATTTTATCACGCATATCGATGATTGTAACAATATTGCTATGTGTATTTGGTGAAAAGCAAAGATGAAACCATGGAAAAATTCATTCTTTATAAGAATGAAGTTGAAAACCAACTTAATCGAAAGATTAAAATTAGAAGCGATAGAGGTGGTGAGTATGAAGCCCAGTTGGTGACTTAGATACTATACACGAGCGTACGACACCTTACGCACCTCAATTGAACGGTGTTGCCGAACGAAAGAATCGCACATTGAAAGAGATGATGAATGTGATGCTTATCAGTTCGGGCTTACCTCAAAATATGTGGGGTGAGACGATTTTGACAAGTAATTACCTTTTAAATAAGGTACCCCGCAAGAAGCTCGATAAGACTCCTTATGAGCTGTTGAAAGGTAGGAAACCATCCTACCAATACCTTAAAGTGTGGTGATGTCTTGACAAAGTTTTGGTGCCAACACCTAAGAAAATAAAGATAGGTCCAAAGACTGAGGACTGTATCTTTATTGGTTATGCAGATAATAGCAGTGCTTATCGGTTCTTAGTACACGAGTCTCATAATCCGGACGTGCATAAGAACACGATAATTGAATAAACGAATGCATCTTTCTTTGAAAATGTATTTTCTTGTAGGTCCAGCGAGGGACCGAGTACCTTAAAACGAACACTTGACGAACCTCTGGACAATGATAGTGGGGATTCTGAGAAAGAACTCGAGCTCGAGCTTAGACGTAGTAAGCGGGCGAGAGTTGAAAAATCATTTGGTTATGATTTTCTTACTTACTTGTTAGAGTATGATTCTAGTACTCTAACTTGTTTGATAGAAAATGAGCCTCGAACGTACGTGGACGCTGTGACTTCTACGGAAGGACCAATGTGGAAAGAGGCTATTAAAAGTGAAGTGGATTTTATCCTACAGAATCACACTTGGGAACTTGTTGATCTTCTTCCGGGTAGTAAACCCTTAGGATCCAAATGGGTCTTTAAAAGGAAGATGAAACCGGATGGTTCCATCGAGAAGTATAAGGCTAGGCTTGTAAACAAAGGTTACAGGCAATGCGAGGACCTTGATTACTTCGACGCGTATTCTCCCGTAATGAGAATAAACTCCATTCGGATGATACTTGTCATAACCGCATTGCAGAATTTGGAAGTTCATCAAATCGATGTGAAAACAGCTTTCTTAAATGGTGAGTTAGATGAAGAAATCTATATGGAACAACCCGAAGGGTTCGTTGTTCCAGGCCAAGAAAAGAAAGTAAGTTGGTTAAATCTTCATATGGGTTAAAGTAAGCGCCTAAGCAATGGCACGAGAAGTTTGACCATGCGATGTTAACCAATGGTTTTAAAATAAACGAGAGTGACAAGTGTGTCTACGTTAAGGAAACGGTAGACATGTGTGTCATTCTTTGTTTATACGTGGATGATATACTCATCGTTCGTAGTAATGATCGAATGATAAAGTCTACCAAAAACATGTTAAATGCGAGATTTGACATGAATGATATGAGTTTGGCTAATTTGATCCTTGGGATTAAAATCATTAGGAGACTGCATGGTCTTGTGTTGAACCAGTTAGTAAACTCAGCAGATATACGAGTAACCGCGGTGACATGCACTGGAAGGCAATTGTGAGGGTTATGAGACACCTAAGGGATACTCGTAACTATGGACTGCACTATACTGGATATCTTGCTGTACTTGAAGGGTATAGCGATGCTAACGGGATATAAGGACTCTAAGTCCACGAGTGGTTACGTGTTTACACTAGCCGGTGCAGCTGTTGCATGGAAATCCTCTAAGAAAACCGTGATAGCTAGATCCATGATGGAATCTGATAGCCTTGGACAAATGTTGTGAAGAGGCTGTGGCTACGCCATTTTCTAGAGGATTTTCCTAATTGGGAAAAACCTGTACCTCTAATTTGTGTGCATTGCAATAGTCATGCCACACTTGGGAGGGTACAAAATCATATGTATAATGGTAAGTCTAGACATATACATCGTAGACATAATACCATTAGACAACTTCTCTCAACTGGTGTTGTCTCGGTTGACTACGTAAAGTCAAAAGACAACATATCGGATCCGTTAACCAAAGGGTTAAGTAGAGAGTTGACCGAGAAGTTGACACGAGGAATGGGTCTAAAGCCCTTGGTAAAACTTCTATAGTGGATACCGAACCTAGCTGACACCTAGGTTCAATGGGACAACTAAATTATGGAATGTAGCATCACTGTAGGGGTTTCGGACTCCCTACTACTCCTCGTTAGAACAGTGGCTCCCGCACAAGGTTAGCACATTGATGCTTTAATGATTTGAACGTCGGTTAACATGTGAGAGTATGTGGGATACTCGGAAAAGAATCACCTATGTGAGAGAGAAGTGAGGGTCGCTTCAAAGGAGAATTGAACTTGGCTCAATTCTTTAGAAATTCTTGCAGAACTAGGAATGGTGACTCATGACCAAAATAGGCACAAACATGAGAACATAACAAGGTTAGGAGGTTCCTGTGTGAGATATGTCATCGTCAACACAAACGGCAGTCGGTTCAAAGACATCGCGTTCTACCGTCCAACCAGTAGAGTAAATATATCTTCACGAGGGAAGGTTTAAAGGGTAAACCTACCTATCTTATGTAGGGATCGACCATTGGATACGATTGTTTCCGATTTCAAAACAATGCTGAAAATCAATTTTCATTCATGTGGGGTATTGTTGGAAAATAACATAAAATTGCAATTTTAGTGGCTATTTTGTGGTACAAATATATGTGGGATCCACTTCCAATTTGGGTCGGTTCAAAGTGGATTCGATTTCTTCGTACTTAGACGAAGAGATTGATATATTGTACGCACAAAACAGATAATGGGTGAATGAGAAATTGGTTCTCAAAGTTGACCATTTGAGTTGGAAAAAATGGTGGGAAAACCTTTAGAGTAAGCCTTTGTCCCACATTGGTTTGGGAAGTGGGTTTGCACTACTATTTATACAAGAGCCTTTCTAAAGCTTATTGAATTGTATAACATAGAGGCTATCTCTCGCGCGCGAGCCAGGTCCACTTGTGTAATCTGATCTCCTAGTAGAATTGTTCCATTCTTTGCCGGGTGAAATCGAAGCTTGTTTTATCCTAGGAAACCTAGGCTACAATGCTCCTAGCACTAATGGAGGTAGCAAATAAGGTTTTAAGGATAGTGTAGTGAGTACACGACTCAAGCTAACCACCCTCCAAAAATATCCTTTCAAAATTTGTGCTTGTTATTTTCTGGAAATATTATTTTCGTAATATTATTTCGTAACAAAATGCACATTCTAGTAGCAACTACTCGCTTTCCACAATAAATCAAAGGTATCCAATTCCTTAATAAACAAAATGCATTTATATATTTACAATTAGCATATGCGCTAATAATATGGACCTTCGGATGAAATACACCCACTTTTGATGGTTGATTGTGTAGGAATAGATATGGTTTGGCCTTAATTTTGCTAAATGTGTGGTTATGTGTTGGTCACGAATTCATGCATGATTTATATAATTTTGTTTATGCATTGTTTTTTCTTTTGTCACGTCTAGAAAAAAATGGTGATATGCCTTAATATAATGTTGTTAGGTATGAATAGTTAGGGTCTTTGATATTTCATAATAATACAATGTTGGCAACTTGTAGTTGAGCTTTTCACAAAATATATTTCTAGTTAAAATTTTATTGATTTGCAAAGTAAGATTAAATACTTTTAAATGTACGTACCATCATAATTATATAAATATCAATAACATTTTTTCTTAATTTTTAGTCATTCATCTTTGATGGTTTTATTGGGGCCGGGTATCGTGATACCGAATGAGAAAGGATAATAATAATATTTATTAATTTGGTTGTGAGGCCCAATAAAATGCGTACAAGAACCCAAGAATACTGGCTCAAAGGCTAACGAACAATATATATAAAATCCAGGGGCTAAATAAATAATAACTAAAGAACCGGGCTATTGAATAATAAATAATAAGAGAGGGACTAGTACATAATAATTAATAGATAATAAATACCCTTGACCTAAGGATTGACCTCTATCTCTATGCGACGGCAGATAATACCTAGACCAACAGACCAAAGAAGTCTTTGTGTCTTTGAATGATGTCTTAAGCGAACCAAGGTCCAGCCTTTTATATTGTAGGAAGACTCCTCCCAGCCAACCACGTGTGTGGTCATGCCTTTGCGCACACCTCCTCCATCCACGTGGCCAGTCTACACCCCTTACCCCTCGACACATGCCCCTACACCTTCCGTACCCCTACACCTTACACGAGACACACGCCTACACCCCAGCTACACCCCACCCGCCATTTAGCTGCACCCCAGCTGCCATTTAGCTACACCCCTTAATCGCCATTTGTCTGCACCCCTTAACCGCCATTTGGCTGCACCCTTTAACTACCATTTGGCTGCATCCTTTAACCACCATTTGGCTGCACCCTTTAACCGCTATTTGGCTGCAACCTTTAATCGCCATTTGTCTGCACCCACATACGCACGTGTGTGCATACACGATACACACCCCATGCATGCATTTGCGTGCTTGCTTGCATACCGCCACCTTGCTCCCAGGAAGTACCACTGCCCACCTCACTCTACCTCACCCATGGGCCTGACCCACACTCATATATTCCATCATAAGTCCCCCACTCCTTTTTAATCATTAAGTAATTAATGATTAAAAGGAGTAGGTCCAGACATCTACATGAGGCCCAACCCAGAATAAGCCTATCTACTCAAACCCTAGACTCCTAACCCTACCCCATTTCTTCTTCCTCTTATTTATCATTCTTCGGCTGCTACCTTCCTAGCCAACCCCCAACTAAATTCTCTTCGCCACCCCTCTCTTTACTAACCACCTTCTCATCAACCCAAACTCTCTCACCCCGCTTGCTCTCAACATTGCTCTCTTTCTCCCTCCGCCATTGCCGTGCGCCAACCCCACCGCCACGACAACTGTGACCACCAACAATACACCCAACACGCCACTGTAAGATCACACGAGCTCCGCTGCTACTCCGCGTAGGCCAAAGGACGCCGCCACTAGCGTCGCAGCACCAGGTATTGCAATCGCCACCCCTGCAGCTACCAATTCCACCACCACGCCATTTCTCACCTCCAGCTTCGACGAATTTGCCCAAGCATTGTTTGCCAATCCCACCAGGTTCGTTGCCTTCCGCTGAATTTAAATTCATCGACTGCCGCGAAGTAGAATAAGATATGTTACCCGTTGAGGGGCGGGATAAATACATGTCGATCGCTGAGAAGCAGAATAGACAATAAGTTGACCGCTGAAAAGCGGGATAAACTTTTATTTTGTCTTTGTTGTGTTCCAATTGCTCCATCATTCTTTCTCCATGTGCCATGTATGGAATTTTTGAGGTTTGTGGCCCGCTTGCCATCTCATGCTAGCACCACGTACCTTTTTCTAAGCCGAGAGACCCCCCCCCCCTTTTTTTTTTTTTTTTTTTTTGCAATTTGCACGCTGGGTTGCATACCTTTCCTTATATGTCCAGGTGCGTTGCGTTATTCGCTGAGTTTAAGAGATCACGTATCGTAAGCTCGAGAACACCGCCTTTTAAGGGTTGCGGGCTGCCTGCTGCCTTATGCTAGCACCACGCATCTTCATTTTCCTTTTTTTCCTTTTTTTTTTTTTTTATGATTTGCACGCTAGATTGCGTACCTTTCCCTACATGCCCAGGTGCGTTGGGGGTATTCGCCGAGTTTAAGGGATCATGCCCCGTAAGCTCGAAAACACATCCTTTTAAGTGTTGTGGGCTGCCTACGGCCTCATGCTAGCGCCATGCACCTTCATTTTTTTTTTTTTGTGATTTGCACGTTGGGTTGCGTACCTTTCCCTGCATGCCCAGGTGTGTTGGGGTATTCGCTGAGTTTAAGGGATCACGTCCTTAGGCTCGAAAGCATCACATTTTTAAGGGTTGTGGGCTGCCTGCTACCTCATGCTAGCACTACACATTTTTTTTCCTGATGCCAAGTTAGTAGTAAGGAAGTTATAGTTGCGAAAGCAAATATAAGCTTTTATTGAAGAAAAGAAAGAGAACATATACACAAGTCGTATATAAATATCTCGAATGCTTATTCTTGTGAAATCTGCCTCACCTACTCCAAGTTTATCTGGAAGGTTTATTCTTGCAAAATTGTTCCTTACTTGTTCCCCACTGGTAGTTGTTTTTCCCCTATTCTTTGATAGGCCCTTTGGTAGCATTCACAAAAACAAGATTGAATTGAAAAAAAATGACAATAATAATAAAGGAGATAGGGAAATATATTCACACAATTATTATATAAAGAAAATAAAAACAAAAAATAAATTGCAAAGTAAACAATTCCACGACAACGACGCCAAAATTGATGGACAATTTTAATAAGTCCTCGCAAGTGCACGAACCACTGTAGTAATAGTGTGCAAAAGTAAGGGTCGATCCCACAGGGAATTGATACTATGCAATTTAATACTCCGTAACTTAAGAGAATGGAAAGAGAGGATTCAATATAAAGTTTCAGTTGTCAAAAATTAAATTAAAAGTATGCAAAGAACTTAAAAGAAAATAAAATAAGTAAAAACTAAGGAGACTAAGATAGCAGATAACTAAAGATAAAAAGACTAGGAACATGAATTAACTACTATTACTAGTTCTGCATTTTAGTTTAACTTGCCAACCAATTAAGCGTTCGTTCTAACTGTTATATGACTACTCCGTATGGCGTCCAGGGTAAGTCATGTATTCTAACAGTTCATGTACTTAAGATACTTATTCAAACAGTTAAAACCCATTAAGCAAAGAAGAACTTACGGAATATCCGAGTTGTGAACCAAATAAACAATTAAATAAGACAATCAAATTGCTTATCTTTTTATCCTACTGAGTATGGAATTAAAAGTCATGGTGTAGACTCTATAATTCCCTTCAAAAGATTAATCTATGCTAAAATTAGCTAGATTTAAGCACAATTAATTACAACAAATTTCAATGGATAAAACTCAATCAATTGACATTATTAAACCCATAGCTACTACATAAGTTTCGTAGCAAATTGTTCATAATCCTAGGCAAATTAGTTAGCAACTCAGATAGCCATACATAGAACAAGCATATTTATTTGTCTTCCTACACATTCAATTCAAATACATAAATTAAATGAAGTGCAACAGATTATAACCTCAACTTACAAACTACTTCCTTTTCTAAACATACACACTAATGTAATTAGGATTGTAGCAAACCAAGAAAAGGAAAGATAAGGAAAAGAACTGCTTATGCGAAAATATAGCTGTTAGAAATTACTTGTTGAAGCTGAGAACACACTGTTGCGCCGGAAGGAAATTGCTGGAATGTCGAAATCTGCTGCTGCCAATCAGCGTACGTCGCTATCGCCCAAGAATTAATCACTGATGAGAAACCGTCGAACGAAATCTCTCCGGCCACCACCAGACCACAAACTAACTCGCCGAACAAAGATTGCGGCGAAGAAATTGACGCCTTCCTCTTCATTATCGCCTCTTTTTTATACTGCTTAGCCCCCAACTGCTTCTCCGATTTCCCGCTGATCCACTGGATCTTCCAAAGACTAGGTTTGTTGAAGATTGCGTCCGAAGCTCCGATTCACTTCCTCCCTCGTCTCTCGTCTGTCGTAGTTGTTGACGGGAAGAAGTTTAAGCAATAGCTGAGACTTAATTATTTGGGATGGGCCAATCACATTTTATTAACTATAACTTTTTAATAATAATAATAATAATACTAATACTAATAATAATAATAATAATAATAATAATAATAATAATAATAATAATAAAAATCCAAAACAACAATAATTATTAAAATAAATAAAAATATTTACATAATTAATTAAAAATTGTAAATGAATTATAAATAGTTTATTTAAATTGACAATAAAAATAATGCCCATCACATTCATGAGCATGTGTTGGTCCCCTCGCACTACTCCGATCCCTTTGGGAGTGTGGAATTTTAGTCACAGGTGTTTCATCGGTATGATTCTCTTTACATTCGCCAGCCTTAGCCTTCCCAGGATGATGTTGTGGGCGCAAGTTATCCGGATGAGCATGAAATCTATATCTACTTCTCGTATGTTTGGGGTGACTCCTAACTCTACAGGCAACCGTAAACCCAGCTTGTGGAGTATTGACTGGTCGGAGTTGATCCTGGCAAACCCTAGCTTAACGAAGGCATCGTAGTACATCACGTTTACACTACTTCATATGTCCACTAAGACCCCATTGTGGATACATATAAGGATTTGGATAGTAATATGGGTGATGTTCATAGGTTTCGGGTGGAATATTTCTTCTATATTGCCTTCCATGGTATGGGTAACCATGGGAATACATGTAAGCACTCATTGGTAAGCTTCAATTGATTGTCGATAGAAAATTTCATGCGCAAAGCTTAGCCAACAACAAATCTTTTGCAACTAAAAGTAGTTGCGAGTGAGTAATAAAATATGCAAAATGAATCAAACTCACTTTTCTAGTCAAGTAACCAAAAATAAGAAAATAAAACAAATAAAAGAAAGTAATTCAAGAACTCTTAAAATTCTACTTCCTAGATGTCAAAACGTAACTCAAAAACCGTTTGCCTTCCCCGGAAACGGCGCCATTTTGAAGGTTGTTGGTTTGTGGTGAGGTAAATGTCGGGTATGGAATATGTTAAAACGAAGAGTTAAGACTCCCTGAGTGTCGGTCTCTCAAGGAAGGCAGGTTTGGAGTAGAGTTAATGTTGTCATTTAGGAGGTTGAAGGAAAAGAGTTACGTGAATGACTAAACTCAAAGACATCTATACAAGAGTTTTAAGGGTTAAAACGGTGGGTTTAGTAAAAGGTAAAAGTGGAGATTGGGGCTCGTGGCTAGCGTACATGATCTACTATCTAATGGTTTTGCAAACTAATGATTCGGATTCAACTAGGGAGTTCACGGCACTTCACCGAGTGGCGTCACACTCGGACTCCCACATCCTCATTCGGTTGGGGCATTTCATCGAACACCTTGTCTACCACTCCTCCCGGACCTCTTCTTTTCGGACTAAGGGCGGGGATATGGATGAGTTGGACTCGTGAGAGGCCGTTATCATGCACACACTCACTTTCACAGGGTTTGCTACCTAATGTGGCCACACTTAGGCACAAAGCATATCAAACATCAACCACACAAGTATTCCAATCCAAGAACATAAAGCTCACAATTATTTTAAAGCAATTCTTCAACAATTCAACCACATAGCTAGTTTCGGGGCCACCAATCCCCTATCTAATCTAAGCAAACATTAAAATAAGGAAACAAGAAAAAGCAATAGAAGATTCAAAGGAAACAAAAATGAAATTGAAATAGATAGTGAAAAGAAGAGTTACCATCCATAAAGAATGGATTCTATTACATTTTTGCCTCCAATCTTCTACCTTTCTATCGTTGTTTCTTCAATCTAACCTAAGGAAATGAAGTTTTCCCCCAAGAGGGGAGAAAACAAAGAGAACTTCAGATCTAAAAACTACTTAGGGTTTTTCTATTTGGAAGGAGGGTTTAAATAGGCAACATGGAGTCAAAAATCCCGAAATGGCCCTTGGGGCCTGACCACGCCACCTTCACGCGTGAATTGGAGCGTGGACAGCTACTGGAAATGGTTCACGCTACCCACACGCATGTTGGCTGCGTGGATGGTCCCTGCTCAGTAGCTTCTTTGCTTTCCGCTCTGTTTTGACCTCGAATCCTTTTCCAATCTGTGGAATTAACTTCAAAACATTCTCTAAAGTTGAGGTAGAGATTTTTGATCACATTTGAGTCAAAATGCACAAAATTGTTATAGATGGGTGGCAAAATTTCCCTATTCTATCCTACTTTTGACCCTTAAATCTGACTAGTCTTGGTGTTTATCAACGTGAGACCCAATAAAATTTGTACAAGAGCTCAAGAATACCGGCCCAAAGGCTAACGAACAATATATATATAAAATTTGGGGGCTAAATAAATAATAACTAAATAATCGGGCTATAGAATAATAAATAATAAGAGAGGGACTAGTACATAATAATTAATAAATAATAGATAATAAATACCCTTGAATTGAGGATTAACCTCTGTCTCTATAGCGCGGTAGATAAGACTTAAACCAGCAGACCAAAGAAGTCTTTGTGTCTTGGAGTGATGTCTTAAGTGAACCAAGGTCCTGCTTTTTATACTATAAGAGGACTCCTCCCAGTCAACCACGTGTGTAGTCATGCCTTTGTGCACACCCCCTCCATCCATGTGGCCCGTCTACACCCCTTACCCCCTCAGCTCGACACATGCGCCTACACCATCCGTACGCCTACACCTTACACGAGACACATGCCTACACCCCAGCCACCATTTAGCTGCACCCCAGCTGCCATTTAGCTAGCTACACCCCTTAACCGCCATTTGTCTGCACCCTTTAATCGCCATTTGGTTGCATCCCTTAAGCACCATCTGGCTGCACCTTTTAACCGCCATTTGCCTACATCCCTTAACCACCAGTTGGCTGCACCCTCCAACCGCCAGTTGCTTACACCCCTTAATCGCCATTTGGCTGCACCCTTTAACCGCCATTTGCTTGCACCCCTTAACTACCACTTGTCTGCACCCACATACACACGTGCTTGCATACACGATACACACCCCATGAATGCATTTGCGTGCTTGCTCGCATACCGCCACCTTGCTCCCTGGTTGTACCACTGCCCACCTCACTCTACCTAATCATTTTAAGCTTAATTAATGATTAAAAGGATTAGGTCATCTACAATCATATATATATATATATATATATATATACACACACACACACACACACACATTCATAAACATAAATTAGGTAAATTATGTCTAAAATTAAGGAATTGTTAGGCCTTCTTCAATAGTTAACGATTTTTGAGGAGATTTTGCAGGTGCGATTAGGAAAGAGAAAATGAGAGTGGAGGAAAAAAAAAGAACAAAAAAAGAAAAAAAAAAGAAAAAAAACACACAACAAAAACTGAAAAATAATAATAATACTCCCTCCGTCCCATTTTATGTGTCTGGTTCGGTCAACGAGGCTTGACTGAAGTTATTTTTAATTCAAATTTTTATTATATTAAGTTTAGTATTAATATACAAAATTTATATATTTAGAAACTACACTAAAATTACTATTAAACACAAAAAATCAAATTTAAAAATAAGTAAAAAATAATAAAGAAAATAAACAAAGAAGAAAGAGTTGATTTGACCAATGAATAGTAAGTAGGACAGATAAAATAAGACAGAGAGAGTAAATAAATTTACGTGCCTAGGCAGGCGTGAGAACTGCGCCTCACATTGTGCTATCCGACCAAAAGAAAATGTTTTTCTAAAAATTGAGATAAATGTTAGTTTTTTAGTGTTTGGTTCATAGAATTTATTTTTCTTTTGAAAATGAATTTCTCATTTTTGAGGAAAATAAATTTTGTGGTGCACCAAGTAGCTTGTAGCTCAATAGAACCTTTGTGACTCTTCAAAATGGGAGGTAAAAAAATGGAGATGGCATGACTATTTTACCCTTGTGATTCTTTCTTAATTAATTGTATACATATAAATAGCAAAACCCTAAGTTATTTCTTCCTCCCTTCTTCCGTTTCTTCATTCTTCTTCTTTCCTTCTCGTCATTCACGTTCTTTCTTCTTCTTTGTTCTCGCCTTTGTTCTTTATTCTTTCTTCTCACTTGTGACACCCCAACTTTTCACAAGTTGAGATAGCTAAAACTTTAAACATAAAAGCTGCATATCTCAACAACTACTCATACTATAGCGGAATCGATTTAAAACTTATCGGGTGTCATGCCACATCTAGGTAAAACACAGCCTAGATTCACAGGCTATCCAAAAACAAAACATAAAATCCTCAAAACATAACAGTAACAAAACTAGTCAAGATACATGATCCAAAACAAAGGCACACAGGCCCGAAAGGAGTCTAAAACATCATCTAGTCTAAGCAAGCATAACATAGCTCTAGCGCGCTCTCGGCTTAGACTACTCCATACCTGGAAAACGTGTAGAAAACCATTTGCAAAAGAATGCTAAGCAAACACCACTCACACTCGTGAGAACATACATAATATAATAAGCTTGTAAATAGGTTTACACACCCGTATAGAATATACACACCAACGAACTGTTCTTTAGTTAAAACGGAGACTCAACAACAACAAGCTGAATAAGCCATAAACCAAGGACTCTCAAAGTAAAACCAATACCTAATATGAATGTACAAGGCAACAAGTCTATAACGGAATACTATTTGAATCATAACCTCAACAGATTACTCACAAAGAAACGACCAAACCGCAATATATCAAGGAATAACGGATAACAATTGAGATACAACTCAACTAAAGAATCATAAGGAACCAAACAAACATCATACCAAAGATAAGCACCAAACCATACCCTCCAACCACAATATCATCCCTCATACCAACCACCAAACCAAAGTTAGTACACAGAGGCATAAAGCCCAACCACAGAGGCAAATGATGCCCACAGTTAGTTCCACAGATGCAATAAGCCCAACCACAGAGGCAAATGATGCCCATTACCACAGAGGCAAAAGCCCAAACCACAGAGGCAAATGATGCCCATTACCATAGAGGCAAAAGCCCAACCACAGTGGCAAATGATGCCCATTACCACAGAGGCAAAAGCCCACAATTAGTTACACAGAGGCAAATGTTGCCCACAGTTAGCTCACCCTCAACAATCTAAAAGATACTCAGAGATTCACAACTCCACATCCAACCTCAGACTCAATTCCCAAAGATTATCCACCAACAGTGTTCACCTCAGATCATTAACACAACATATACTCAGAAAATATAACCAAGGATTCAACCAACCAATAGATCAAGATAATGAATCAAAAGACATGAATAAATACTCAAGAACTAAGGTGAAATACTCAGCAAAATATCCAAACAAGTTCCAGAATCAAAGATGAATCACAAAACAAGCTACTGGAACCAAAATGCCAATTGAACTGGTGGAACCCAGTGGCGGAACTGCCCATTCCGCCACGCTCCTCCGCAAGAAGGAGGTGGAACTCTCCGGCGGAACACCTCCCTCCGCCAACACTCCCCATCACGCACTTGTGGAAGACCCCAATGGGACACATTATACCGTTAGGATGCACCGCAAGAGCACCCTCAACGCACAACTCCCACACTCGAATCAGAATGCAATATATTCATTCCAGAATGCAAGAATATGATCAGATTGTCTAGATTACCCATTTTAGAAGCTAACTAAACATGAAATCCATAACAATAAATTCTCATACTCATCAAGATGCAAAGGATCAAGAACACAAGTTCATTAACCCATCAAAATAGATCATGGATCATAAAAAACAAAGGCTAAACCAAAAAATTTCCACAGGATTCCAAAACACCAAGTATTATACATAGATCAAGAGTGTAAAATAGGTTTAAGTGAGACATGATAGTTACCTCTTGTAGCACGACTTCAAACCAAGCAAACACCTTCCTCTTCACAAGCCACTCCCACCCACTTGATCATCTTTTCCCAAAGAAAGATCCCAAAAGAACACCATAAGAACTTATAAAAAGATCATGAAAATGAGATGATACAAAGCATATTCCTAAAGAAAAACACTTACCCAAGCCCTAGAAATCCTAAAGGAGCATTCTTTGTCTTGAATCTTTAAGGATAGAAGATAGTGTATATTGTAGGGTTCTTAGGAAATGATAGGGTAGGAAGAGTTATTTTGCAGGAGAATGAAAAGGGTAGGAATAGTTAACACAAACTCTTTTATATGGATAGGAAGATCATTGCATACATAGTGTATATATTATATTAGGGTAACTAGAATAAATAATGGGCTTTTATAAAGAATGGGTCTTGCATTATTCAATATAATACTAGCAAGTATGAAATTGGTCCTTCAAAAAATAAATTGGGTCATTACAAAATATTTTTACTTATAAGAAATATAAGGATCCAATTTAAAGAAATCCCTTATAGGAATTAAACCAAGAATTGGGCCTTAGAATAATTAATTAATTCCGGAATAAGGAGTATATATATATATATATATATATATATATATATATATATATATATATATATCAATTAGAAGAACGAAGCCCAATTAAATCAAATAAATTACACAGTAGAAATAATTACCGGTCTCAAGGCTTGAACGAAAATACGGGGTATTACATCACCTCTTTCTTCATCCTCTATCAACACCGCAGTTCAGACATTGCCATCTTACCTCAGCGACAATCTCGGAATTCCCAGTAAGTTCTTTCTTCTTCTTTGTTCTCGGCTATGTTCTTTCTTCTTCGTTATCACCTCGTTCTTCTTCCTAATCAACACCACAGTTCAAGCACTGCCATCTTACCTAGCAGCAATCTCTCAATTCACCTCCCGTTAATTTATTTCTTCTCATATCTTAGTATGTTTTATTCTACTTATTTTTGTACAATTTGTGATTGATTTTTGCAAAAGGTGGTGGTGTAGCAAAGTGTAAATAGAAATATTAGAAGTTAATAAAATCAATGACAAATTACAGAGTAACTGTTGGTTAAAGAAATTTGTGTCTTCATTGATTTATTCTAGCATCTTACCTTTTTAAAATATTGTTATTTTTATTTTCATTATTGCATTCTTTCTTCTTCCTTTAGTCTGACTTGAGACAATGCAGTTATGCAGTTATCCTACTCAATTGTGCTTACTTATTGACCAGTGGGAACCGGCTTAGGATCCTTGTAAAATTTGCATGATACCTTCAAATTAAGGACTTTCATATTTAAACCTTCAAATAGAAGTAGTTACTCTATTTGTTTTGTTTTTTTTCCTCGCATTTTACTTTTTTTTTTGCACTTTAAATAAGACAATTACAATTCTTTGTAAATGGTATAGTTAATAATATCATCACCTATTGAGTTATTTGTTACTACTTGTGCGAATTCATTGCACAATATCATCATGTCAATTACAAAATTTCAATCCATTCATATTTCTTCGTAACCATTAATGCAGTCATGGCTCGTTTGCATATAAGTAAAACTGCTAAAAGAAGAAAAAGGATTGTGGCTACTTTGTCTATTTTTTTGGAGATGTATATTGTTGTTAGTGCTTTAGTACTTTTAATGGCATCAACAACATCTCTCAATGGTTATAGGCTATAATTATTACAAAGGAGAGCAGTGCCGATTTTTTTTTATTCTGGTGGCCCTGTTCTGAAAAATAAATGAGGCCCTACCTTTTTTTTTTTTTTTTTTCACTGTAGTTCAAATTAAAAACCATTGGAGCAGCAAAGTGTACTCATCAATTACACAAAGCAAACTAAATTCACTCACCAGAAAAATAGAAAGGTGCAATGTACATCAACAAAAACTCTCACAGAAGCACCTTGTGCATATCCATGACTTTATTCAGAAATGTAGCAAATTTTCAGTACCCTATAATACAAATTTGCACTATAATTGCAAATTTGCATTACTTAGTATTCAAATTTAAAGTAAACTGCCTAAATTTGCAGTAAATTGCAGTACTCAATAATGCTCATTTTTGTAATCGTTATATGACAATGTATGGCTAGTTCCATAGGGATTTGGATTAGGTTAACTTGTGATGGATGCTAGAATGCTTTAAATTGCAATTAGAGAGTGACTTAATGTATTACCTTGATTCTGGTTGGCAGTGAAATTTGTATAGACTCTTGTACAATTACAACTGCATTGTACAATTCAAGAAGCTTAGGAGGTGTGTAGTCGCCAAGAGATTAGGACTACACTATAGCTTCTTCCACTTGCACTTCCTATCTTACGTCAACAGGCGGAGTCTAGAAGAATATGTAGACCATATGTGTTCGATAAAATATCTCAATTAGTTAAAGTTACTACAAAGGTAGAACTCGCATTAGTTAAATACGCCAAGAGGCTCAGATATCGGCATTGTCAATGGATAACATCTTCGAAGAATCATGATTAATATATTACACTACTCTCTATACCTAGGATCATTCGATTGTATCCATACAAGGGAAGCTTAACCCAACTCCTTTCATTCTCATCGTCATTTTACTTGTTGCTTGTTTACCTTCTTGCATACTTTACTTTTTCATCACTATTTCTTGGTATTTTACTTATGTTGCGACCTAGGTTGCTATCGAAAGTGTGCACTCACACTTAACCGCACACCATTTGATTCCCATGACCATCCTTCGAGATCGGCATCCCGAGGAAGATTCCATCTTACTCAACCTTCTTACCATTCTATGTATTCTACGATTGCCACTACTACTGGAGTACACTGTGAATACCTTAGAAGACAATGAAACTCACACTACTTAGTATGATTTTGTCATGTACAACTACTAGACTACAATATAACTAGTATATAATGTTGATGGGGTCTTTTTATTAATTTTACCTATGTAACGTTCTACTTACAGAGTTCTAATTGTGAAACAATAGTGTTGAACTGATCATATTTGGAGATGGACTCAACATCCTAACATCCTAAATTTGGGCAAAGGAGGATTATAATAATTTGTTGATCATATATAACAATCCTTCAAGGATTAGCATAGAATCTATGGATCCTTTTAGATCAAGTATTCATTATTGATGTCCAGGTCTATGGGGTGACAAAGAGAAATTAGTGCTCTTAATTTAGTATCTGGGTAAACCTATGTTGGCCCCGAATAGATTGAGGAGTGAGTCTAGAGGAAGGGGGGGGGGTGGTGAATGATACACATGATTTTATACCTTTATTTGCCCCACGAATCAAGAGTTTTGTTGCTTAATTTCTTTATCTTGATACATTTAAGGCTCGTTTGTGTATTATATTTGATCATGTCTAGCTTATTCGCAAATGAGGAGCAAAGGAAGGATTTACAGTCATCTTGGACCAGTTTTGAGACATAAGGAATCCACCCCGGGACGGAAAGGATCAACTGAACACAAAAGGAGTCAGAAGGAGACCAAGAGGCCACATCACGGCCTGCCTCACGGCCGTGATGTCCAAGATGGACAGGCAGCCGGTCACCCCGCATCACGGCCACGATCCCGGCCGTGATGGCGGCCGTGACCCGACTGCTGTCCAGTATTTAAGTCGCGTTTTCTGATATTTTGAAGGTTCGAAACCCTAGTTTTAGCCTAGTGTAGTTTTGTAACGCCCCGTAAATTCCTTTTCAAGCCTTTCATTCGTTAATTAATTCCTTGGGCAATCTAATCAATTCTTCGGGCAATTCAATTAATTCCAATTGGGCTAATTCTTCCTATTTAATATATATACATATATATATACACTCATTGAGCTAATTTGATTATTCTAATCAAGAGCCCAATTAATTGAATTTATTCTTGTAAGGGCTTTTATTCAATTTGGACCCTTACAATAATTGTTATCAAATATTCTTACAAGCCCACATTATTGATTCTGAAACAAAAGACCAACAACAGACAACAATAGCAGAAAGTTGCTCTCTGGAAACCATTTCCAGTGAACTAACGGAACATGCTCACGGAACCCTGTCCTCCGCCGACCTCCTCCGCAAGGAGAAGACGGTCCCCCTCAACGGGCACCTCCCCTCCGCCCAAGTCCTCCGTTGCCACCTTGCGGATCGCCCTAGCGGGTTACATTATACCGTTCGGGTCTTCCGCAAGGCCAACCCCAAATCCCAGATTCCAGAACCAAAGCAGACATGAACAAATCCAATTTCCAGAATACAAAATCAGACCAAAGACACTCACATTTCATCCAATTTAGAGTCCAAGAATAAGGAAATCCATAACATCATTGATCATACAACACAAGACAAAGATCAAGATGAAATCCAACAAGAAACATCCAAGAAATAGGCTATACAACAATAATTTTCAGGATTTCCAACACCAAGATCAATATATATAGAATAGGGGAATAAAATAGTTTTGATGGACATGGATGGTTACCTCAAAGAGCTTTTCCTACTCCAATAAGCCTTTTGCTAGCTCAAGAAGCCCCACCTTCACCTTGATCATCTTTTCCCAAAGAATCCCCAAAAGAACACTTATAAGATTATGTAAAAAGGCTATCTAAAACACAAAATGCAAGATGGATCCTAGGATAGATGCACTTACCCACTCCCAACAAAGCTTAAAAGAGCAATCTTGGCTTGAAATCTTGTAGGGAAGATGAAGATGAATTTTAGGGAAATATTGAGTGAAAATGGCGCATGGAGTGAGTGTAGGAGGAAGAAGGGAGTGAAAGTCTTTAGGGCATTTGATCTTCAAATTATATACCAAGGATACTTACAACATTTAGGGTGTAAGACATTTAAATGATGTGGGCTTAAGTAGCTTATAGAATAATGGGTGTAGGAAAATTAATATAATCAAGACTAGTAAGTTGGGCTTATTAAATTCACCCCTTACAATTTAATTACAAGAATTAGCCCATAAGAATGTCTTAGGATCAATATATGTTTATATATATTATATG
>CP025657.1:12760124-12770781 GCA_003576665.1 Ipomoea trifida
TAAGTTTAAATTGCTTCCGCTATGCTTGGTTTGTTGGTTGAGATTGGCGGCTTTTATGTTAAGTTTCTAGCTATCTCAGCCTATGTGGGGTTGGGGTGTCACAGTTACAATCCCCCTAATCTGGCCCATACTTTTATCATACAGTTTACACCTTAATCAATTGCTTACTTTATTCCACATCTTCCAGTCTCTGTTACTTGGATTCTATAAATTCATATACTCTAGTGCCTGGTAATTCACACAGTCTCGTGCCATAACACCAATCCTCAGCGGAACGACATTACACCCTTTTCACTCATCATTTGTGCTCATCAGTGAATAGACTCACTAACGTTTTGAAAATTTTCTTCATGAACCAATACCCTTTTCTTGAGAGGAGAGTAATGATTCCGTCAAAGTTAGATGTGCATCGAAAAACTTGATTTCTTTTTAAATTAATTTTGCACATTTGATTTCTTATGTAAAATGATGGCTTGGTCGAAGAGATAAGATGCAAGCTGAAAGTAAAGCGAATAAGTTAAGAGAGAGAGAGATAGAGATATAATTTTTATAGTGGTTCGCCTATTAACAAAGTCTAGTTCACTCTTTTTCACAACTCGTGAATGATTGTACTAATTTTTCTTTTAGTACAATATCACCACCAAGTTTGCCTCCTTAATCACAAAGCTGGACAACAAAGTTGCACCACAGGTTTTTCAACTCTTTGAGTGTACTTCGCCTCTTTCTACTTCTCCAAGTAGAGAGTGCTGTTTAGAAGAAATAGTTTATTCTCTTCTCCAACTAAAATCTTGACTTGAATGAATATGATGAATATGGTTGTGTTCGTTGAAGTAGCTCAAGATTTCTTTTGAGTTCTAGATATGAACTTTGAAACTTTTTCTATTCTCAGTCACTATAAACTTAAACATTTTTGAAAGCTTGTATGTTCTTAGAATGACCAACACCTCCTTCTAAAAGAAAAGGGGTATTTATAGGTGAAGAATTTTTTCTCGTTGAAGGGAAGACAAAATTTTAAACCTCCTTTGACCAGTGTGTATTAACCGCTAGGTATTGAGCCCATGAAGGTGTTAGTACTTTCTTAATGTTTAACCAGTGTGCATAAAAGGACGTGGCATTTAATGAAAGTTGACTTTGGGATCTGTTCTTAGGACTCGATTTTTCCAAGACAAATCATCCCACTCTTCAAGGCTTCGGATAGTAAATCACACATAAAATGTTTTTGGCTTGTCCAATCGAATGGTGGAGCGACTTGTGCCTTTGTTGTTGAACTACGAATGATTGACTTTATCATTCGCCACATAACTCCTTGAATGATCGTTCTTTATCATTCAGCCTTGATAAACTTCAAGAGGTAGACCCTTCCATGGTTCGACCTTTTGGTAACCTCTTGGTCTTTGTCTTTTGATCATCATGTCTTCAACTCTTTGGTATTAATGATTCGTCCTTGGTACAGAGTTAATGGGGACTATCAACTCGGGTTGAATGAAGTATGAGGAGTTGATGTCCACGAAAACAAATTGATCACTCTTCTACTTAACGATTCAATTATCGATTTGTTCAACTTAAATACTCAACTTGACAAACGAATTTAGGGGTCTAAACTCCTAAGTTTGGTATCACCGAAATCTAAATACAAAGGGTTCCTAATAATTTCCCCCTTTTTGATGATGCCAAAACATATAGTCTAACCATAAGGTTGAATTTATCCATGAAATGATTTCCATTACAAACAGCCGAATAGTTGAGTTTAACAATTCATATTTCTAGGAGTAAAATTACTGGAAACAAAAACTCAACGCAACCCCAAAAACACTAATTATTGAGATATGAAGATCATCAGAATGAGAAATATGAAAACTTAAGAAGAAAAGATAACAAGTACAATGCTTATTTCTGATTCTCTTTTTCAATCAAATCCCTGGTGTCAAGATCATCGTTAATGGCCTTTTTGGAATTGTGAATGTTGTTGTCTTAGATCAACTTGGCGTATTTTCTAGAAATTCTTAAAATAAATTAGTTTTTGAAGGCCTCGAGGATGTTGTGCCCTATAACTACTCCTCGACCCCACAAACAAAGGAACTCTGATGTGTTCATTCCTTCAACATAACTCTGTTAATTTTCTTTCATGATTTGAAAGACTGCATTGTACTTCATTTGAGCCTCTTCATTTCTTCGTATGCTTTCTATGACTGCCATCTTTTCTTTCATTTTCTTGAAGTGCTCAAGATCTTCCTCTCATTTTTTCATTTTCTCTTCCTCTGCCTGCTTCCTCCTCTTGTTTTCTTCTTAGATGGCTTTGTTCCTTGTATACTGATAATCCTACCTTACCTCGTTGCTCTTATCTCTCATAAAGGGAGGATTGTTATGACTATGAAATCGGTTTCCTCTCCCTTCAACATAGGGCACATAAGGAACTTCTCGTCTATCAAAAGTCTTAGTCATCTTCTACTTTGAGCTGATCTTTTGGAGGACTTTGTTTGCGTGCCTCCAGGAGGACTTGAGGGTATGGCTTAAGAGGTAGAAGGGTTGTAAGGTTGAATGTCTTGGGAAGGTGGAGCTGGTGGCGGTAGAGCCGGACGATCAGACTGAGGTCTGCTGGTATTGCCTCGGTCTCTGTCACTTCGGTCTTTTCTTTTATCTTCTCACCCCTTTTTGGCATCATCAATAGCCGAAGCAAGGGCCTTAAATATATTAAAGAACATCTCTTTAACTTAAGTGATCTCCTAGAGAGCTTGCAACTGATTTTCACCAACAATGGTGGCATTCTCGTTTACCAAATCCAACTTGGAACAAGACAAGTCAACTCTCTCCTTGAGTCCAAAATGGTTGTGTTTCATGGAATGTTGTTCGTTCTGAATCTTTTCTTGACCTGATTGTAGGTTGCCCATGCCTTCCATCATAGATTCATTGTGTTCAAGAGCCTTAATCACTTCTTCCTCAAAAGCAGTACCACGAGATGTTAAAGGCTAGCTTGGTTGAGGGGTCTGAGTCTCGACGAAGGTTCTAGCAGCACTTGCTTCTTTGAGAACGCTATCCTTCATCTCATCAGCCACCTTTTTTGTACGTTGATAAGTGCCAAAAACAGTCTAATTGCGGGTCATGATTAGATAATATTTTAATGATTCTATACCCAATTATGATCACTTTCATGGATAAAATCTCTAATTAACTTCTATTTGATAAATCCAGCTCAAGAAAAATACTTCGAATCATTTCCGAAGGATACATCAAAGTTTTAGGCCAAAAGAAGCATCAATCAAAGAAATCATCATGCAGGAGGTTGCCACGCCCACTCACACGCGTGTGAGCAGGGCGTGGATTTTATCCAGAGAGCTCCCACGCGCCCTCACATGCGTGTGACAGGCGTGGGAGCAGACCAGTAGGGCAACAACGGAAATATGATTTTTGAGCAGCTATTTAAACCCTTTTCTCTCATTTTTGAAGGAGGACTCTCCAAAATTTTATATCTGAATTTCCTTATCATTCCTTCCCCTTTGGGGAGGAAAAACACACTAAATTTCTATTAGATTAAATTAAATCTTAGGATTGAAGATGGATTGAAGATGTAAACTCAACACTCTTTGGGTAACATATTCTTTTCATTGGATTGTTAAATTAGATTTATTGATTGAGAGTAATCTTTATTTTATTGCTTTTATTTATGTTTATTATGGTAGAGTAGAGTAGTTGGGTGTGTGTGCCCTTGTTGATCTATGGATTGTCGCTTATAGTTTGCTATTATGATCTTTGTGTTGTGGGAGTATGTTTGATGCTTTGTATGGAAGATGTTGTTTAATCTTTGCTTCTATTTCCGGCCGGGATAGGTAGTAAACCCGTAGGAAGTGAGTGTGTGCGCGATAGCGACCACTCACGAGCCTAGATCATCCATATCTCCGCTCTTAATCCAAAAGGATGAGACCCGCGATGAGTGGTAGGCAAGGTGTTCGATAAAATGCCTCAACCGAATGAGGATTGAGAGTTTGAGTGTGACGCCACTCAATACTAAAACCGTGACTCCCTAGATCAATCCTGAAACCAAATTCCAAGCTACCTATGATAATCAATGCTTTGGCTTAGCATAGGCACGCACCTCTTCCTTTTATCTTTTGCATTTTCTAACTTATTTTACTTTCAAACCTTTTAACCAACCATGAACATCTCCTCTCCCTTTAATTCTTGTAACTCTTACCTTTCAACCTCTTAAATGCCACACGTATTTGATTCCCATTCGCCATCCTTGAGAGACACGACACTCGGGGAGTCTTGACTCTTCGTTTTACCACTACCCCCTTCATATCCACTCACCCCATACAAACATCCTTGTCAAAATGGCGTCGTTGCCGGGGATGACAAACGGTTTCGAATAAGTGTTGACATTTTTGAAGTAGATTTGTAAGAGTTCTTGAATTGTTTTCTTTTTGTTTATATTGTTTTCTTATTTTTGTTACTTGTTTGAGAAGTGAGCATATTATCTCTGAATATCTTGCTACTCACTTGCAACTACTTCTAGTTGCAAAATATTTGTTGTCTGTTAAGCTAATTTGTGCAGGAAATTTTCCTTATCCAAATCAATTGAAGCTTACCAATGACTGCTTATCCGTATTCCCATGGTTACCCATACCATGGAAGACCACATATAACAAATATTCCACCCCAAACTTATAAACCTTACCCACATTACTATCTAAATCCCTATGAATACCCACCACCACAATATACATATCCACCTTACCCAAATACTTTCCCTTATTCCAATTATGCACCATATCCTCATGATACCCCCTCTGTGCTTACCCACGAAAGAATTGAGAAGCCTACATACCAAAATGGAGAGGAATCCATCAGTTCTATAGCTGAGAGTATTAACAACCGACTTATTCAAGTCATGAAGGAGATTGATCCTAGTTGTGAACCGGCAGTACATGCCACAATTCCTTCAATTGTTAAACCTCCACCTCATTATAATCCTCCATCAAATTATAATCCTGAGAGAAATAGGTATTCCCATTATTACACTCATCCTAGCTATTCACCCCCACCTCAACAACATGATAAATATTTTCGCGAAACACCACCCTTTGCTCAAAATTTCACCCAATCCATATCATGTGAGAGACCATCTTGTGAGTATCTTCCTCCGGTCAATGACGAAATTGAAATCTTGAAGGATAAATTAGAAATGTTCATCCAAATGGCCAAGGAGGATACTATCAACTTAAGAAATGAAATTAGGAGTGAAATCAAGAAGAATCTCGCCACTCTTCGCAAGGAAGGACTTCCGCTGGACGAAATTGAAGCTAAGATGCTATCGATGTCGGAAGAGCTCATGAAAAGGATGCTACCACAAGCTAACAACCCATTCGTAGATGATCACCCGACCCTGGAAACCAACCCGCAAAGTAATGACGAGATGGACAGAATGGTTAATGATGAAGAGGTGTGTGCAAAAGAATCCACAGAACTTGACACCCCGGTGCTTCAAGAAGTTTCGACTCCTGAGTTGAACACACAACAATGGGAAGAGATTGAGAGTGAAGACGATGATAACATTGAAATTGTGTGGGAAGATGAAAAACCCGCACAAGGTAAGACTTTCACTCCAACTCTAATTGAAAATTCTTATAATGTTTGCGAGGATGATTCCCTTGTACTTCATGATAATTTTAATGACTGTGATAAAGCTTCTTTTTGCTCATGGGAGAGCGATTCCTTACAATTTTGTGATGATTTGGGGAGTGAGGATGATATCGAGTTATTAGGGATCATAGAAGGAGAGAGGGAAAGAAAGGAAAGGATCGTCTCCATTGACTATCCAAAAGAACAAGAATGGAGAGAAAGTGCTTTAAATGGTATAGACTGTGGAGAGAATGTTCATTTGGAGATCCTTAAGGAAAAGGTTGCAGGGGTAGGAACCTATAAGGAGGAAGAAAAAAAGGGGTATGTTATTTTAGAACGTCTTAAAATAATATCCCGAGCTTATTTATCGAAGAATTTTATTTTCCTCTCTTTAGTTTCCAAATTCAAGGATATTTCCCATCTTCGGGCATACCTCGAATCGAAAGTACACGGGACACTTGGCAAAGTCCCCAAGTTTGTATGCTTCGAAGGATAGCATAATCCAAGTCTAGCCAAAGACTATAAACAAAGGCGCACTTGGGAGGCAGTTCCAACGTTATCCATAGGACTTAGATTTTACTTTGCCGTCTTTTGTTTATTTTCCTTTCTAATAAATGTTACGTTTTGTGTAGTTTTCTTTTGCTAACGAAGCAGATTGTCAATACCATGATAACCTTCAACGAATGTTATTACTCCCTAAAAATGATAATTGGACTCAAAAAGGGGATGAGCAAAAAGTTGAAGAAGGCAGACAAAACACGGTCCACGCCACCCACACGCGTGTGAGTAGGTGTGGAATTTCTCCAGAAAGCCGCCACGCCCACTCACACGCGTGTGAACCGGCGTGGGAATCTTCCAGAAGGCAAACCACGCACACTCACACGCGTGTGAGTGGCGTGGACGGGCACCAGAAAATCTGCGTAAATAAAGGCGCAAATGTGTTCTAACCCTTGCCCATTTCTCATTTAACCTCATCTAAGAGCTAAGAACTTCTTCCAAGGTAAGACAAAGCTTTCCAAAGTGATTTTGGGTGCAAATCTCTTGAATCTTCTTGCTAAGTTCTTCAAAAGGTAACATTCCTTCCCTCTATTTTCATTTACAGATTTTGGGATCTATTTTCTTTGGAAAGCATATTTGTATGAATATAGTGACATAATGATTCCTTATGATTGAAATGGTTTAAAAATAGATTCTAGGACTTGATTAGAACTCATATTTGCTATTAGATGATCAACATTGCATAATTTAAAAACTTCTTGATGTTTAGATTGCAAACCCTAGGTAATATGGGTATCTTTTTATTGTATGGAATTCATGATGAAATGGGGAATAAGAAGTGTGAAATGAAGAAATTTGTTGCTTGTTAGGCTTTGAGTATGGCTATCCCCACATATTACCTTGTCAATTTCAAAAGAAGCATGCTTTCTCATTTTTCAATTCTTAGCTAGCTAGAAGAAGAGGAAGAAATTTATCTTGTATTGACAATTTTCGAATTTTGCATGATATTATCCATATGTGACATGCTCATTCTCTTGAAAATAAGCATTAATGAAGTAGATGCTGTAACACCTCGTCTTTTCCGATAAGTTTGAGGTTCGAGAAATATGTCCTTAAGTTAAGACATACCTACAGCAGAAAACCGGGTGCTACCGCCACACTTAGAGTGAAGCCTATCACCTCTTTGATAAAACTTTCCACTCTGAGTGCACAGGCTAAAAGAAATACACTCAACATCAACACCCCAACATCAAAATATAATATTCTAGGCATATATATATATTAATATCAAAGATATCTACAAGAGTTTGCCCGACGGGCTGTCATTACAACTCCGGGTCCTCCACAACCTAATAGATTAGAGTCAGCCAAAACTAAGGCAACCAAAAGATATTTACTGGGCTGACTGGGGTTGCTGGAATATAGTCAGGGATGCTGGAGTATAGCCTGGAGAGCCTGGAGAATAGTCTGGAGAGCCTCATCGGGTCTCTGTCGACGTGTCATGCAAAGTCTGACCAACAAAAGTAGGTCCGGGCAAACATGATCAGGAGTGTTTGCCGGGCTACAGGATCTCTCACTGGATGACATCTGAAATGACGTACACGGTGAAGTGTAGTTAGCACAACGGCTAAGTAAGGCAATCCATTTGTCACTTCCATCAGGTAAAAGGTTTGACAAATAATTCATAAAGGAAATACACATTACCAAATATGGTGTCCATGTCTTTCCTAACTGCAATCAACAGTTAATGCCATATAATCACAAGCATATAATGAGAATATAAATCACAACACATTTTCTTTATCAACTTCCTAGTTCATCAACTATGTTGCCTTTGACTTTCTTTCAAACAGGATAGGTTTTCAGAACTATCCATGTCTATCGCATATGTCAATGCCACAATTATGACTTCTAGTTGTCTTTAAGTACGAAAACGCTACTTAGTTTCTGACTAGAAGCAAGAGACCTTATAGAGAATACAAGTGTCTTTGACTAGACCGAAATCGGATCTGGACAGGGATTACGGTCCTGCCCCAAGTCTCGTTCGTGATCCCTTGGACGAAGGTTCATCATTATGATCCCTAGTTTGGCCCCATCTAGGTCCATAAAGCTGAAACCAACCCGAAAATGACATGAGTATCTATACTTAAGTGTGCACACCCCCACGGCCTACGCCTGACTGAGTGATATAGAAAACTCCTCTGCGCCTGACTGAGTGACGCAGAGCCTCCCTACGCCTGACGAAGTGACGTAGAGACTTGGCGAATATTATAGAAAAACTCCCCTGCGCCTGACTGAGTGACGCGGAGACTTACTACGCCTGACGATGTGACGTAGAGACTCCCTACGCCTGACGAAGTGACGTAGAGACTTGACGAATAGATTTCGCTTTATATATGAATAAAACCTGCGCCTGACTGGGTGACGCAGAAACGCCCTACGCCTGACGAAGTGACGTAGAGACTTGGCTAATATTGCCATATATATATATTGAAGGAGACCATCGGTCAATAGCCCGAGGTAATATAAATGTCAAGGTCCTCTTTAACTTCTTGAAACTAAGTTTGAAAACATTTTCCTTCCTTTCTCATCTCTTTGAGTCAAAACCATTTTTGGACATAATCAAGTCCTCATTTTGAAATCAACTACCATTCTCAACTTGGTTCACAAGTCACAACTCTCAAAACATTTCTCAAATATTTTCCATCATCACACTACACCTTTGTATATATGCATACCACATAAGCCTAACACCTTCCACATATTTATGCATATTCACTTAAGGTACACATACCAAATATATACATATTACAACACTTCATTTAAATATACATACATACTCCTATATGCACATATATTATAATACACACATTACACGTATATATATATACATACCACATATATATATATATATTTAATACTCATACCATATATAAAACGTATATATTACTTATATACACATATGTAGGTTATGCTACACATCCAACATATATAAATATGTAATACTATTTTCATATATATATATATATAAATATATCACACTCATACATATACAGTATGTATATACCACACGCCACATCATATATATATTACACACACTTTTATCATTAATTTTAATCCATAAAAAGTTTTGGTCACCTAGGTTCACAAATTAACACAGAAAATTACATTTTTGCCCTTGGCAGTGGGCTGTCCGGATTTTTCTTCTCTCTGGACCAGTTTTGGAAAACAATTTTGAAACCATACTTATACTACTCCAAAAATTATGAAATTTTTATGGTAGCTTCTACACTTATAGAACTACATGTATAAAAAATATTGGGTCAAAATGCCTTACCGATTTTTCCCAAAAATCACGGAACTTACTGCCAGAATCTACCCTGCTTTTTCCTTTCACTATTTTCACAAGAATAAGCCTATATGGCCATAAATACAACATATACAAACATATATATATATATATATATATATATATATATATATATATATATATATTGACATATACTATATTCACAATATAGGTAATTGGCATACTAACAACATAACATAGCATATTTCATAGTATAGATAATTGCACCAACTAGTACCATAACATGACATATACATATGTGTATCATATAGAACATAGTCATTTCTAGCATATATATAAACATAAACATAGTAATTCCACATAAACCTCCATAATCACAAATCAATTACACCAATTACCTAATTTCAAGTGACTTCAACCCACTTAAGGAATTTCCTTACCTCAAATAGCTACTAAAATCCTTAGAAGAGTCTTTGAGTGATTTCCCCCAAATTCTTCTTGAAACCCTAGGCTAGAATCCAACACCATAACAACACAATTTAGGAAATCTAACCTTAGATTATGAATCTAGAGAGGAATATAAGACTATTTACCGAATAAATTAAAGTTTACCGAATCTTGAGAAGTGAAGAAAATTGGCTATGGAGTTCTTGAAGCTTTAATGGAGGAAAAGATGATCTCTCTCTCTCTCTCTTGCAATTTTCGAAAATTTGAAGGGGAAATGGGAAAAAAATTAAAGACAAAGCTTATATATTATATGAGGGAGCTTGTAGGATAAGCCACACTATTTGGATCATCTTCAAGATTAATTAAATAATAACATGTGGCTAGAAATGGTGACAAGTGTCAAAATCTTGTGGTTTGATCTTAAAATATCTTGGCTTGGACTGATTGGGATTAAATCAGATAATTCTCGTAGAAACTAATTAATTCAAATAATTTTCGAACCCAAAAATTAATTCCAGTCTAAAACTCCAAATTGGGCTAGGTTCGGTATCCTGCGAAATTCGCGATGTTACGATCAAAAATAATTTTGGCTGCTATGGTTAATCTAATAAAATAGGAAATTCCAGAATAATAGTAGGGTGTCTAAAAATCCATTTCTTAGGTCAAACGGTTCGAATACTAGTTCCTAAAATTATTACGGTTCGTGACCGGTACGTAGATCGCAGCTTAATAACAACTATATTTCCTTATAAAAATTCTTTTGACGCTTCGGTCACTCATCTCAGG
>CP025657.1:12778279-12794818 GCA_003576665.1 Ipomoea trifida
TTAGTTAGTTCTGAGTAGACTTTGTTTTGATGGCCTGTGAGCCTTGAGATCTTATGATACTCTTGTTCTGTACTTTGAGTATTTCCTTTGGATTTTATGGATTATATTGAGGATTTGTTTTGAGATCTTTATGATATGACAGCTTAGTTCGTTTCATGTTTAGCCTGTGCATCTAGGCTATGTTTATACCTAGGTGTGGCATGACGCCCTTAAGTTTAAATTGCTTCCACTATGTTTGGTCTGTTGGTTGAGATTGGCAGCTTTTATGTTGAGTTTTTAGCTATCTCAGCCTGTGTGAGGTTGGGGTGTCACAAGAAAGGAATGAAAGAGTTGTAGAAAATAGAATATTCTTAACGGAAGAGCAGCAGAGGCGTTTTGAATATGCGGTCTACCTTCCGATGCTAGTTGGAAATTCATCGACTTAGCAACGTTGAATCCCTTTCAATGCCGAAACTCGCTAGCATGTCTCATCCATCAACCCTTCTGGAGCAAAATTTTTGGATGGCACCACTCAACTTATATACCTACTGTCTTCGAATTTGTGGCCACCTTGGAGGTTACAGGAAAAAGTGGCGACCTGAAAAGCCCAACAATCAAGTTTAATCTCTTCAATAAACCTCATCATATCTCAGTCAACACTTTAGGAATTTTACTTGGATTCTATACTGAGGAGGATCAAGAGAGCATGTGGTACAAAGAACTTCCAATTGATTTTGGTGACTCCGAAACTCCAAGGAATTACTGGAAGAGGATTGCTAAACCAGGAGTCGAATGAAGTGGATCGAGGGTACTACAATCTCAACTCAAAAGAGATGACATTCGAATTATTCGTCGAATAATTGCTCAATGTTGGGAAGGACGCACAGGGAACTTTGCAAAAGTTTATAGGACTGATTTGTTTGCACTTTGGAGCATGGACACAAGTACGCCCGTGAACATAGGGGTGGTTTGTAAAAGATGGTTGAAGGCACAACAGTCTAAGAAAGTTACTACTTTGTTCGATGGACCTCTAGTTACTCAACTGTGCCTTAGTCTAGGTTATCAGACAAGGATGGAGGAATCCAATAAAGTCCTGGGAAGCGCAGCTATGACTCCGTTGTCTATGACGGATTTATCTGAACTAAAAATTGGTCGGAACTTGCGAATGAGAACGGGAGCAAAAGCAATTAAGAGAAGATTACCCAAGAAACCAAAGAAGAGAGTCGATCCATCACCTCCCTTCCCATTCTTAGAACCTCCCAAACCAAGCACACCAAGAGAACAAACCCCTACTCCTTCGGACAGTCAACATCTTTCTTCACCAACCCTATCTCTGAATATCTCAATCTCCAATGATGCACCACCTTCAGACAACCCGAATGCTATTCCATCGCCATCCTCACCTGCAGCTCCAGCGCTCTTCACAAAAGTCACCAATTGGGAATCAATGCAGAGATTTCAGTATGAGTTGCACATGGAACATGAAAACCTCTTGGAACAAAGGGACGCAAGACACTATGAACTCATCCAGGATCTGAGCATGCAAATTGCATTTCTGCGAGAAGAATTGGCAAGAAGAGGACCTAGCTCTGGATTTTAAAAAGACATTTGAGGAAATCTTGCCTTTGCAAGATGTTTGAAGGGATAAATAACTTCTATTTTAACTATTGACAATTTAAATGGAGACAATATTCTATCTTTATTTGTTTTCTTTTGTTTTTATTATGATTAGCACTTTATCTTTATTCTACTGCGTTTCGTCCAGCTAAGGACGTTAAACGTGGCACTCTTGAGAAGAACCCCGAACGATGATCAAACGAGGTACAATTCTTACTTTCCATTTTTCAATCAAATCTTTTATGGAATATTTTGTTAGGGAAAGGGACAATCAATGCTCAATTGAAGAATTGCTACAAAAGGTATATCTTCTTCTCTCATTTAAAAGTAGGATGGTTGCTCAATGTTTGGTATGACATTCTTATTCTTTGAGTTAAAGATCTTTTTGGGTGTTAAAAATTAAAAAAAGTTTAGTCCGAGCCCAGGAAACACTTTTAAAGTGTGGAAAGGCGCTCTTTGTTAGTTAATTCTTTGACCGAACTCTTTCTCCACCGCGCCTCATGGCGACATCGAGGACGATGTCAACTTTTAAAGTGTGGAAAGGATGTTTTGCATTAGATAAGTAATCAGATGAGTTGTTTAGATGTTAGGATAAGAGAGTGTGTTGTTGTCTGCACTATCTAAGAAGACTCTTACTTTTACGCCAAAACAAATGTTTGAAATATGCCCTGGAAGCTATCTGTGACACACACCACCATCAAATTTGAAAATTTTGTATGATTGCATGTCTTTCGTCTTCTATTTTAGTGGGACCTTAGTCAAGGATCGTTCGAAGTGGGAGTGTGTACTTTCTAGGTTTTAGAAAGATAAAATTGCGAAGCCCGGAAATGAACTAAATCTAGCAGGACATGGGGCAAAAGGAGAGCTTTAAAGTGAGCTTTGAGTGAAAATAAACCCTACTCCCTAGAAAGAGGCATGAGGTGTAACACCCCGTAAATTCGTTCAAGCCTTACGATCGATAATTAATTCCTTGGGCAATTTATTTATTTTAATTGGGCTAGTTCTTTCAATTTAATACATAGATATATATATATATATATATATATATATATATATATATATATATATATATATATATATATATATATATATATATATATATATATACATTCCTTGAGCCTAATTTAATTATTCTAATCAAGAGCCCAATTCTTGAATTTATTCTTCTAAGGGATTTTATTCAATTTGGATCCTTACAATTCTTGTAATTAAAATATTCTTACATAGCCCAATTTCTTAATATATATGTGAGCATAATGTCTTTAAGACATCTTATGGGCTTCTTTATTCTAATATATATATTTAATTGTAAGGAATGAATTCATTAGCCCAACTTATTAATCTTGTACATATTATATCCTTGTAAGTAATATAATATATGAATGAGCCCATTTCTTATTAAGTCTTTCACCCTAATATAATATATGTATTGTAGTATATATATTCAAGACTAAATTTCCCTAAAAGTTTTCACTCTCTCTCTTCCCTACCCATTGCCTTTCAAGCCACTTTCCATCTAATTCCTCCAAATTTGATCTTCATTTCTCCTTCAAGTTTTCAAGTCAAGATTGCTCCTTTAGTCTTGCTTAAGTTTGGGTAAGTGCATCTAGCTAAGAATATTCATTGCATTTTATGGTTTTACTAGTCTTTATGCATGTTCTTATGTGTTTTCTTTTGGGGTTCTTTGGGTAAAAGATGATCAAGAAGGTGGTGGGGCTTTGTGAGCTTGGTTGAGGCTTGGCTAGGTTGGAAAGAGCTCCTTGAGGTAACCACTATGTCCATCAAAATCTATTTTTACACTCTCATTCTATATGATATTCTTGGTGTTGGAAATCCTGAAATTTCTTGGTGTTTAGCCCTATTCTTAGTTGTATTTGTTGGATTCATGATCTTGTATCTTGATCTTTTGCCTAGTGTTGTTATGATCATTTGTTGGTTTGGATTTCCATATTTTTGGCCTCTAATTAGATGAAATGTTGGTGTATTTTGATCTGATTGTTACATTCTGGAACAATGTTTCGTGTCTGGGCAGAAACTGGATTCTGGGGAGTGTGGGAGACCTTGCTGAGGTCCGAGGCGGAATAATGTGCCCCGCCGAGGAGTTCCGCAAGGCCAGAGCGGTGGGCACGGGCGGAGGAGGTTGGCCCGTTGAGGGGGACCGTCTCCTCCTTGCGGAGGAGGGTGGCGGAGGTTCGAGCTCCGTTGGAGAGCTCCGCACGGTCTCTGGAAATTTGCGTCCAGAGACTGTTTTTGGTTGTTGTTGTCTGTTTGTTTCCCCTTTGTTCTGAATATTGTTGGAATGTTTTGTTGGGTATTTTACTATGTCTTTGGAGCATTTCTTCATGCCCTTTTGTTGGGTATTTTGCCATGCCTTTGGAGTATTGATTCATGTCTTTGGTTTCCCTTTTTGTACTCATGGTTTATTGATTCCTTGAATTCATTACCTGGGAGTTGGTTGTGTTCATAGATGAGATGAACACTTTGTTTGGTTGTTTTGGGTTGAGGTTGGAGTATGAGTATGTGGTGGTGGATTCCTTGGTATCTTTTGGAGGTTGATGGGTGAACTAACTGTGCTACTATTTGACTATTGACTTCTGACTTTGGACTTCGGTCCCTGTGATTGGACTTCGGTCCCTGTGATTGGGTTCATTACCCCTGTGATTGGACTTCGGTCCCTGTGATTGGGTTCATTACCCCTGCGTACTTGATTTCTGACTTCTGACTGTGGTTGGGTTTGGCGTGATGGTTGGTATGAGGGTTTGGAGGTTGGAGTTGGGATTTCTTTCTTGGTTTATGTGTTCATGAGTTCCTTGTGTATATTCGGTTGATATCTTGTTGTTCTCGTTGTGGTTGGTTGATTCCTTTTTGGTTGTTGTTCAGTTGGTATCTTGGTTATGGATTCGTTGTCTTATACCTTTGTTTTGAATATTGGCTTCGTTTGGATGAGTCTTGGTTAATGATTCGTTCAGCTTATTGTTGTTGAGTATCCGTTTTGAGCTATTGAACAGTTTGTTGGTGTTTATATTCTATATGGGTGTGTAAACCTATTTACAAGCTTATGTATATCTATACTTCCTTGCAGGTGTGAATGGTGGTTGCTTAGCAGTCTTTTGCTAATGGTTCTTTGTGTGTTTTCCAGGTATGGAGTAAGTCTAAGCGAGAGCGCGTTAGAGCTTACCGTTATGAGGATGCTTAAACTTAGCTTTTGTTGTTTAGACTTTGTGTTTCGGGCCTGTGAGCCATTTGAGATTTCATATACTCTTGACTAGTTGTTGGATATTTTGAAACATGACCTGAGGATTACCGTTTATGCAGTTACAGTTCAGTTCTTATGGTTAGCCTGTGCATCTAGGTTGTAGTATCTTTCCTAGATGTGACATGATGCCCCTTAAGTTTTAAATTCGCTTCCGCTATGTTATGTTTTTGTTGAGATAGGCAGCTGTTGTGTTGAGTTCTATCTATCTCAGCTTGTGAAAAGTTGGGGTGTCACATGAGTGGTTGACATGGTGATACGTGAATAAAGGCTTTCAAAAAGGCCACTCCCTGAGATAAAATTTGAGGAAAGCCTTCTCGCTAGGAAGTGTTCAACCATAGTCTTCGAATGCTATATCTGGAGTCGGTTGTCCACTTAAAATGTTCCTAGGAGAAGAGAAAATCGAGAGGAGGTGAGCCGCCTCGCTAGGATTCGGGCACCCATTGCACTGACCTTCGAAAAAGCATGGATCTCCATGTGAAGTCGGGTAGCCCGATGACGTTATCTTAGGAGGTGAGAAAATAGAGTGATCGCCCAAGCCGTGGCGATGAGAGGTCCGTGTCCCTGCTCTCACTTAATTTTCAGTACAGGGGCTTTGGCGTATGGTTGGAAAATTTGGCCAGGTTGTGCACATCGTTCCCACTAGTGAGATCGGCTTTTAGGCCCCAATAAAATAGAAGACGAATCCCCAATAATTGCATGTTTGGAAATGTGTGATTGTCATTTTTGAAACCTACACTTGAAAAGCTTTTTGCTTCCTCAGTATATTCCTTACATTTGTCTAACCTAAACTTAATAGTCTTGGTAGATAGTGTAGGGAATTTCACCCGCCCATTCCGACACATCTGATCACGAATTTTTGATTATCCTATCTTCATTCAACTGTTCTTGGCACATAGATGATTAGGAAATGATAGAACGCTTGCTTGAGGACAAGCAAGATCTAAAGTGTGGAAACTTTGATAAGTGCCAAAAACAGTCTAATTGCGGGTCATGATTAGATCATATTTTAATGATTCTACACCCAATTATGATCACTTTCAAGGATAAAATCTCTAATTAACTTCTATTTGATAAATCCAACTCAAGAAAAATACTTCGAATCATTTCCGAAGGATACATCAAAGTTTTAGGCCAAAAGAAGCATCAATCAAAGAAATCATCATGCAGGAGGCTGCCACGCCCACTCACACGCGTGTGAGCAGGCGTGGATTTTATCTAGAGAGCTCCCACGCGCCCTCACACGCGCCCTCACACGCGTGTGACAGGCGTGGGAGCAGACCAGTAGGGCAACAACGGAAATCTGATTTTTGAGCAGCTATTTAAACCCTTTTCTCTCATTTTTGAAGGAGGACTCTCCAAAATTTTAGATCTGAATTTCCTTATCATTCCTTCCCCTTTGGGGAGGAAAAACACACTAAATTACTATTAGATTAAATTAGATCTTAGGATTGAAGATGGATTGAAGATGTAGACTCAACACTCTTTGGGTAACATATTCTTTTCATTGGATTGTTAAATTATATTTATTGATTGAGAGTAATTGTGACACCCCAACCTCACATAGGCTGAGATAGCTAAAAACTCAACATAAAAACTGCCAATCTCAACCAACAAACCAAACATAGCGGAAGCGAATTAAACTTAAGGGCGTCATGCCACACCTAGGTATTAACAAAGCCTAGATGCACAGGCTAAACAAGAAACGAACGAGCTGTCATATCATAAAACCAAAAGAATAATCCTCAACAACATCCATAAAAATCCAAAGGATCATACTCAAAGTACAGAACAAGAGTATCAAAAGATCTCATGGCTCACAGGCCAACATAACCAAGTCTAATCATAACTAGCTAAGGCTAAGGTCCTCATAAGGAAAGCTCTAGCGCGCTCGCGATGTACTACTCCATACCTGGAAAACACGCAAAGAACCATTAGCAAAAGAATGCTAAGCAACCACCATTCACACCCGCAAGGAGATATAGATATACATAAGCTTAGAAATAGGTTTACACACCCATATAGAATATAAACACCAACGAACTGTACAACAGTGCAAATCGATACTCAACAAGGATAAACTGAACGAATCATAAACCAAGACTCAATCCAATAAAGCCAACAACTAATAACGAAAGCATAATGCATAACGAATCATAAATGAGATACCAACTGAACACAATCCAAATAGGAACACATCCCAATTCACGAGAAAGACAAGGCAACAACCGAACAATCCAAAGAACTCACAAGGACCAACAACGAAAGACATCCCAACATCAACCTCCCAACCAACCAAGCCAGCCCTCAACCAAGCCAAACCATATATCACAAGTCAGAAGTCAGATAGTCAGAAGTCAACGACATGGACCGCAGTCCGAACGACATGGACCGAAGTCCGCACGACATGGACCGTAGTCCGCACGACATGGACCTAAGTCCGCACGACATGGACCGTAGTCCGCACGACATGGACCGAAGTCCGAACGACATGGACCGTAGTCCGCAGTTAGAAGTCAAATAGTCAATAGTCAGTAGTAACCAATAATCCACCATCACATCCATACTCCAACACCATCACAACCAACCAAGACGTGGGTTCATCTCAAATATGAACACCAACCAACTCCCAGATCATGAATCAAAGAATCAATACCCAAGCACACCAACAAGAGGAAACCGAAGACATGAATCAAGACTCCAAACTAAGGCATCAAATGCTCAATGAATAACATGAATAAATGCTCCAAAAACATGGTAGAATACTCAACAAAACAATCCAACAATAATCTGAAACAAAGACCAACAACAGACACAACAACAGAGAACTGCTCACTGGAAAACAATTCCCCAGTGAACTGACGGAACGCTCAACGGAGCTCACTCTCCGCCGACCTCCTCCGCAAGGAGGAGACGGACCCCCTCAACGGGCCATCCTTGTGACACCCAACCTCACATAGGCTGAGATAGCTAAAACTTAACATAAAAGCTGCCAATCTCAACCAACAAACCAAACATAGCGGAAGCAAATTAAACTTAAGGGCGTCATGCCACACCTAGGTATTAAATGCCAAGGTTACCTAGATGCACAGCTAAACAAAAACGAACAGCTGTCATATCATAAAACTCAAAAGAAAATCCTCAACAATCCATAAAAATCCAAAGATAACTCAAAGTACAGAACAAGAGTATCAAAGATCTCATGGCTCACAGGCCAATCCAGTCTAATCATAACTAGCTAAGGCTAAGGTCCTCATAAGGAAAGCTCAGCGCGCTCGCGATGTACTACTCCATACCTGGAAAACACGCAAAGAACCATTAGCAAAAGAATGCTAAGCAACACCATTCACACCCGCAAGGAGATATAGATATACATAAGCTTAGAAATAGGTTTACACACCCATATAGAATATAAACACCAACGAACTGTACAACAGTGCAAATCGATACTCAACAAGGATAAACTGAACGAATCATAACCAAGACTCAATCCAATAAAGCCAATCAACCAATAACGAAAGCATAATGCATAACGAATCATAAATGAGATACCAACTGAACACAATCCAAATAGGAACACATCCCAATTCAAGAGAAAGACAAGGCAACAACCGAACAATCCAAAGAACTCACAAGGACCAACAAGAAAGACATCCCAACATCAACCTCCCAACCAACCAAGCCACGCCTCAACCAACCAAACCATATTCACAAGTCAGAAGTCAGATAGTCAGAAGTCAACGACATGGACCGCAGTCCGAACGACATGGACCGGAAGTCCGCACGACATGGACCTAGTCGCACGACATGGACCTAAGTCCGCACGACATGGACCGTAGTCCGCACGACATGGACCGAAGTCCGACGACATGGACCGTAGTCCGCAGTTAGAAGTCAAATAGTCAATAGTCAGTAGTAACCAATAATCCACCATCACACCATACTCCAACACCATCACAACCAACCAAGACATGGGTTCATCTCAAATATGAACACCAACCAACTCCCAGATCATGAATCAAGAATCAATACCCAAGCACACCAACAAGAGGAAACCGAAGACATGAATCAAGACTCCAAACTAAGGCATCAAATGCTCAATGAATAACATGAATAAATGCTCCAAAAACATGGTAGAATACTCAACAAAACAATCCAACAATGATCTGAAACAAAGGACCAACAACAGACAACAATAGCAGAAACTGCTCACTGGAAACCAAAGTCACAGTGGCCTTGCGGAACACCCTCACGGGCCACTGTCTTCCGCCAACCTCCTCCGCAAGAAGGAGGCGGCCTCCCTCGGCGGACCACCCTCCTCCGCCAACATCGACCGCTGCTGCCTTGCGGATCACAGTGGCGGGTTACATTATACCGCCAGCTCTCCGCAAGACCAAACCCATCCCCAGATTCCAGAGACCAAAATCAGACATGAACAATACCACTTCCAGAACACAAAATCAGACCATATACACTCACATTTCATCCAATTTAGAGTCCAAGAATAAGGAAATCCATAACATCATTGATCATACAACACAAGACAAAGATCAAGATGCAATCCAACAAATAGATCAAGAAAATAGGCTAATCACAAGGAATTTCCAGGATTTCCAATCACCAAGATCATTATATATAGAATAGGGAATGAAATAGTTTTGATGGACATGGATGGTTACCTCAAAGAGCTTTTCCCTACTCCAATATGCCTTTTGCTAGCTCAAGAAGCCCCACCTTCACCTTGATCATCTTTTCCCAAAGAATCCCCAAAAGAACACTTATAAGATTACATAAAAAGACTATCTAAAACATAAAATGCAAGATGAATCCTAGAATAGATGCACTTACCCAATCCTAACCAAGCTTAAAAGAGCAATCTTGACTTGAAAACTTGTAGGAGAAATGAAGATGAATTTTAGGGAAATTTGGAGTGAAAATGGCGCAAGAGGCAAGTGTAGGAGGAAGAAATGAGTGAAAGTCTTTAGGGCATTTGATCTTCAAATTATATACTATGAATAGATACAATATTTAGGGTGTAAGACATTTAAATGATGTGGGCTTAAGTAATCTTATAGAATAATGTATGTAGGAATAAATATAATCAAGACTAGTAAGTTGGGCTCATTAATTTCACCCCTTACAATTTAATTACAAGAATTAGCCCATAGCAATGTCTTAGAATCAATATATGTCTATATATATAATATATAATCAAGAGTGTGGGCTTGTAGGAATATTTAGTACCAAATATTGCAAGGGTCCAAATTAAATAAAATCCCTTACAAGAATAAATACAATTAATTGGGCTCTTGATTAGAATAATCAAATTAAGCTCAAGGAATGAAATATATACTTATATATATTTAATAGGAAGAATTAGCCCAATTGGAATTAATTAATTGGCCCGAAGAATTAATTAAATTGCCCAAGGAATTAATTAGCGAACGAAAGGCTTGAAAGGAATTTACGGGGCGTTACAGTAATCTTTATTTTATTGCTTTTATTTATGTTTATTATGGTAGAATAGAGTAGTTGGGTGTGTGTGCCCTTGTTGATCTATGGATTGTCGCTTATAGTTTGCTATTATGATCTTGGTGTTGTGGGAGTATGTTTGATGCTTTGTATGGAAGATGTTGTTTAATCTTTGCTTCTATTTCCGACCGGGATAGGTAGTAAACCCGTAGGAAGTGAGTGTGTGCGCGATAGCGGCCACTCACGAGCCTAGATCATCCATATCTCCGCTCTTAATCCGAAAGGATGAGACCCGAGAGGAGTGGTAGGCAAGGTGTTCGATAAAATGTCTCAACCGAATGAGGATTGAGAGTTTGAGTGTGACGTCACTCAATACTAAAACTGTGACTCCCTAGATCAATCCTGAAACCAAATTCCAAGCTACCTATGATAATCAATCCTTTGGCTTAGCATAGGCACGCACCCCTTCCTTTTATCTTTTGCATTTTCTATCTTATTTTACTTTGGGAAAATGATCAAATAGACCCCTGAACATTTCACAAAAAGTCAATTAGACCCTTGAACTTTCAAAAAGTGCAATTAGATACATAAACTCACGATTTTAGTTCAATCTACCCCATTAGCAGGTTAACCAACAAGTTACTTCCGGTAAACATCCATGTGGCAGCTTACTTGGCCAAAGTATTAATATTTAATTCGCCACGTAAGCATATTTTAGAAAATAAAAAAATAAATGTCCAATTCATTTCACTGCTTCCTCTTCTTCTTCTTCTTTATTCATTTCACTGCGCCTTCTTCTTCTTTATTCATCACTGCGTCTTCTTCTCCTTTATTCATTTCATTGTTTATTACTATTATTATTATTATTATTATTATTATTATTATTATTATTATTATTATTATTATTATTATTATTATTATTATTATTATTATTATTATTATTATTATATCTGAGTTCAGAGACGGTGGCAGAGCGATGGGGTACGGTGCGACAAAACTGATGAGTATGGAGTGACGACGGTGGTGGAGCGGCGGCCAGGATGTAGTGAAGACGGTGGTGTGACGACGCCGGTGAAGTTAATAGGGTTGTGTGGCGACACTGATGTGGTCAGAATGGAGTGTTTCTTATTCAGATCTGAGCTCGGAGCGACGGTGATGGAGCGATTGTTTTCGGTGAAGTGAATGTTTTTGTTGTTGTTTTTTTACGTTGGCAAAGGTGGAGTTCCTGGGCACAAACAGAATGCCGAAGGAGAAGTTGTCTGACCTTGCACCTTCATGTCGGCACACGACGAGTAGACTGAAAAGCCAGATAGTCCAGCTAAAGAAGAAGAAGAAGCAGTGATAAATAAAGAAGAAGAAGACCCAATGAAATTAATAAAGAAGAAGAAGAAGAAGAAGTGATAAATAAAGAAGAAGAAGACCCAATGAAATTAATAAAGAAGAAGAAGACGAAGCAGTGAAATGAATTGGATTTTTATTTTTTTATTTTTTAAAACATGGTTATGTGGCGAATTAAATATTAATATTTTGGCCAAGTAAGTTGCCACATGGATGTTTACAGGAAGTATCTTGTTGGTTAACCTGCTAATGGGGTAGATTGAACTAAAATCGTGAGTTTATGTATCTAATTGCACTTTTTGAAAGTTCAATGGTCTAATTGACTTTTTGTGAAATGTTCAAGGGTCTATTTGATCCTTTTCCCTTTTACTTTCAAACCTTTTAACCAACCATGAACAGCTCCTCTCCCTTTAATTCTTGTAACTCTTACCTTTCAACCTCTTAAATGCCACACGTATTTGATTCCCATTCTCCATCCTTGAGAGACACGACACTTGGCGAGTCTTGACTCTTCATTTTACCACTACCCCCTTCATATCCACTCACCCCATACAAACATCCTTGTCATACGTCGAAGCGCCTTCTTTATCGCTTTGAAGTGGCTGCGATTGTCCTAGGCCATAGTTTGAAGAGTTGCAAGAATTGATGTGGTATCACCCGTCGGCCTTGGATTTGGAGGGGGCATCCTTGTTTGATCAGCACTGAATGGCTCGAAGTCGGCGTGGCTAGCACAGGAGGTACATCCTTATTTTCACCTTTGGCTGAGCTCGGACTCGGCCCAAGATTGATTTATGCCTCAAAATATTGATCAATATGTGTTTGTGGAGTAGGGTTTGGCTCTTCCTCATTCCTTAGTGCTTCATCCTCTCGAGGTGCTAGATAGAATTAATTCCCTGACACTACCATTTGCAAATCACTTCATGGAATTTCAACACTATGTGATGTACTTCTTGGTATGTCATTGACGTCAACTGATCTACTTGGCTCTACATCCTCTAAACATGAAACGAACTAAGCTGTCATATCATAAAGATCTCAAAACAAATCCTCAATATAATCCATAAATCCAAAGGAAATACTCAAAGTACAGAACAAGAGTATCATAAGATCTCAAGGCTCACAGGCCATCAAAACAAAGTCTACTCAGAACTAACTAAGGCTAATGTCCTCATAAGGAAAGCTCTAGCGCGCTCACGATGCAACTACTCCATACCTGGAAAACACGCAAAGAACCATTAGCAAAAGAATGCTAAGCAACCACCATTCACACCCGCAAGGAGATATAGATATACATAAGCTTAGAAATAGGTTTACACACCCATATAGAATATAAACACCAACGAACTGTACAACAGTGCAAATCGATACTCAACAAGGATAAACTGAACGAATCACAAACCAAGACTCAATCCAATAAATCCAATTCTCAACAACAAAGGCATAAGGCAATAGCGAATCACAAATGAGATACCAACTGAACACAATCAAGGGAACATCCCACTCAACGAGAACCACAAAGTATCAACCGAACAATCCAAAGAACTCATAAAAATCAACAAGGAAAGAATCCCAACATTAACCTCCCAACCAACCGAACCAACCATCAACAAGTCAACCATAAGTCAGAAGTCAACCACATGGACCGAAGTCCGCACATGGACACATGGACGCGAGTCCGCACATGGACCGGAGTCCGCACATGGACCGGAGTCCGCACATGGACGAGTCCGCACATGGACCGAAGTCCCAGTCAGAAGTCAAATAGTCAATAGTCAATAGTATAGTAACCAATAGATCCACCATCACATCCCATACTCCAACACCAATCACAACCAAACCAAGACATGGGTTCATCTCAAATATGAACACCAACCAACTCCCAGTTCATGAATCAAAGAATCAATAGACCAAGAACACCAACAAGAGGAAACCAAAGACACGAATCCATACTCCAACCAAGGCATCAAATACTCAACGAATAGCATGAATAAATACTCCAATAACATGGTAAAATACCCAACAAAACAATCCAACAATGATCTGAAACAAAAGACCAACAACAGACAACAAGAACAGAGAAACTGCTCACTGGAAACAATTCACAGTGAACTTGCGGAATACCCTCACGGATCACTGTCTTCCGCCAACCTCCTCCGCGAGAAGGAGGCGGCCTCCCTCGGCGGACCACCCTCCTCCGCCAAAGCCAACCGCTGCCGTCTTGCGGATCCCATTGGCGGGTTACATTGTGCCGCCGCAGCTCTCCGCAAGACCAAACCCATCCCCAGATTCCAGAGACCAAATCAGACAATGAACAATACCACTTCCAGAACACAAAATCAGACCAAATCCACTCACATTTCATCCAATTTAGAGTCCAAAAATAAGGAAATCCATAGCATCATTGATCATACAACACAAGACAAAGATCAAGATGAAATCCAACAAATAGATTCAACAAAATAGGCTAATCACAAGGAATTTCCAGGATTTCCAATCACCAAAAATCAATATATATAGAATAGGGAATGAAATAGTTTTGATGGACATGGATGGTTACCTCAAAGAGCTTTTCCTACTCCAATCAAGCCTCAAGATAGTCCTCTAAGCCTCACTTCCACCTTGATCATCTTTTCCCAAAGAACCCCAAAAGAACTTTATAAGAAAAAGGCATAAAGACTACTAAGAACACAAAATGCAAGATGGATTCTAGGATAGATGCACTTACCCACTTCCCACAAAGCCTAAAAGAGCAACCTTTACTTGAAATCTTGTAGGGAAGATGAAGATGAATTTTTAGAGAATTAGGAGAGAAAATGGCGTGAGAGGTAGGGGAAATGAAGAAGGAGAAGTGTAATCCTTTAGGGTAAATTTTAGTCTTCAAATCATATGCCAATAATACATACAATATTTAGATTGTAAGACTTAAATTGAAATTGGGCTCAAGTGTGTAATATAATGGCTTACAAAGGATTAATTATATATTCAAGACTAGAATTTGGGCTAATGAATTCATCCCACATGAATTAAATATAAGGATTAGGATAAGAAAGCCCATAGAAGTGTCTTAGGAGCAATATGTAGATATATATCATATAAGATCAATAAATTGGGCTTGTAGGAATATTTAATTACAAATTGTAAGGGTCCAAATTGAATAAAAATCCCTTACAAGAATAATCCAATTAATTGGGCTCTTAATTAGAATAATCAATTTAATCTCAAGGAGTGTAATATATATATATATATATATATATTTATTAGGAAGAGTTAGCCCAATTGGAATTAATTGAATTGCCCGAAAAGTCAATTAACTTGCCCAAGGAATTAATTAACGAATGAAAGGCTTGAAAAGGAATTTACGGGGTGTTACACGCCTCTTCTTGCTTAATCCAAAGCAAGGACCTTTGGTTGTCACAGGTTAATGTAAAAATCTCCAATCTGACCGCAAGCTATCGTTGAAATAAAGTCGATGTAGAGCTGCTTCGGTCACCTTCTGGATGTGTATATGTTTAAGCTTTGTAACTCTCTCAAACACTAAGATGTGTTTGTCTCGCTGTATTGAATATCAAGGATGATATTCCAGATTTAGCACTTGCACTTTGAACGTTTGAATTTGACACTTCTTGCAAATCACTTAGAATTCTCGAACACCCGAACTTTCTAACTTCTTGAACTTGTGTCTTCACGTCCTTATATATGAGAGTATAGGAATAATTCCGTTGGAGGGAAAACTATTCCGTTTGAAATTGTCTCCCATGCTGATCATGGGTCTTGAGTATTTTCAGCATGTTTCATGGAGTGGTGGTCTTGTAACTTGAGCCTTTTGTCTTGTAGTGAATATTCTTTAATCCACTATCTAGAGTCCATACTCCACTTACTCTTTTTGGCAGAAGTTACTCTTTTTATATTCCCATGACCCTTGATTTAGGGAATAAGACCGGCTTTGGATTGGTGCACTTCCTATCCGTTTGATGTGCAAAACTGACGTGGCATCCACTTCCGGTAGATCCCATAACGTTCTGTAGGCACCATCCTTTATCTCCATGATATTCTTCTTCTCCAAACTTAGATTAATTTAATCCAAGCTACTTTTACTCCGTTCAGCCTTATGGAGAAGTGTCAGTGTATCGAGACTTAGTTTGGTGTCTCGCCTGACTGATGTCTCGAACTTATGTCTCGAACTGGATTGATGTCTCGAGAGACTCTATCTCTCGAACTCTGCTTATGTCTCGAGACTTAGTTGATGTCTCGCAGACCCTTATTCCTCCAGTGTAGTCTCGTGCCTTCTTCTGATCTGACTATAGACTTACAACACGAAAACATCTAAAATGTTCAATCAAGTTTACCTTAAGCTTAAATATTTTCCGAGTTGAGCTCAAAGTTACCCGGTTATATTTTCGCTCTTAGTTTACTTGTCGAACTTACATAGATTCCTATCCTTCGAGACTTAGGGGATTCTGATTTACATTTGGTATCATCAAAACCTATTACATTATGTTCCTAACAGAGATTACCAGTTAGAGAAGACGAAGAGTCTCGAGGCATCTAGGTTGATATTCAATCTCCAACCCTCCCACAAGAACCTGCTCGAACAATAGAGGAAACGGGTGCGAATGATACTGAGGTGATAGCTATGAATAGTCGTGAAACCGATGAGGAAGTAGAAGTAGAACTCATCATCTGGAAATTAGGTAGAATAGTCAAATAATCACGCCAAACCATCAAATGATCATCTGGAAACTACACAGACCAAAGACGCAACACCCAATGCCGATGAATCCACCGAATCATCAAGCTCAACCGATTCGGGTGATGAGTCAAATAATCAAATGCAAATGGTATTATACCAAGAAGTAATTGACTCAACTTCTTTGGCTCAA
>CP025657.1:12802548-12852320 GCA_003576665.1 Ipomoea trifida
GAGGAGTCCGAGACGTCGAGCTCCAGTGATAGCAGCAGCAGCTCAGAGGATGAGAGGGGGCTCATATGCTTATACACTACGGAAGAGGAGAATCAATGCCTGATGGCTATCAATAATGAGGTAACCTCCACTTCTACATCTCGCTGCTCTATCTCTACTTCTCAATGTTCTTCGTTTAGAAGCGATGAGGATCCCTTCGAGACTATGGAATTGCTCAGAAGGAACCTTAAAATCGCTAATAGCACTCATGCTAAAGTTATGGAAGAAAACAGCAGGCTAATTGCTGAAAGAGAAACACTTAAGAATGTCTCGAAAGAGAATTCAGAGTTAACTCTCAAAGTAAGTAACTTAGAAGCTGAAATAATCCAACTTAAGGAAGAGTGCAAAGCTCGAGAGGTTAAAGAGCTTAACCTTAAAGAGGTCATTGCATCATATACTAATTCCTCCAAGGTTATGGAGAAAATGGTAAATAATCATAGACCCATAAATGATAGAACCGGACTTGAGTTCCGTCAGAATAATCTCTCGAGAGATAAACAGACTGCTGGTTTGGGAACATCAAATAATGGAGGATCTCAACCCAAACCAAACAAAGGTCATAAAGGACCAGAAGAAAGGACCAGGGTAGCTATTCACAAACCGTCCCTATACAACAGAAATGGAAAGTATAGGAAAGCTACGAAGAATGGCCGGGTAAACAATATCGAGAGATCATCTAGTTATCTCTCGCAAGGCCATTCTAAGTACAAGAAAAGCTACATTCCATATAATGCACCTCAAGGTAAATATGGAAGGTCTGAGATCCAGAAGGGTAGGTTATCACGGATGGAGGCAGGCAGACACTTCCCATCTAGTGATGATTGGTCAGAAGAACAAGAACCGTGGAATAAAGTTCAGTTTCTACGGTATCATATGACCAAACAGGCAATGAAGGGTATGGTGCGTAAACCTGAGGTCAGGCCTCAACCTAAACTGATCTACGTACCTAAAAGGCCCCGAGTCTTTGCTAGCATTCCTTTTGATTATCAAACGTATAATGGCTACATTGCACCTAGACCTGGAGTAATGGGTCCAAGGTATAAATGGATGCCTAAACTCACTAACCCATCAGGACCCAAAGTTTGGGTACCTAAATCTGCTTGATATGCTTGCAGGACACCAGGGACATATGGTTCATTGACAGTGGATGTTCGAGACATATGACGGGAAACTTAACGCTGCTAGAGAACATCCAACCTATCGAAGGTCCCTTGGTGACATTTGGAGACAACGAGAAGAAAGGACGTACAAAGGCTGTTGGTGAAATCCATAAGAATGGATTGGTGATCAAGGGAATATCCTATGTTGAAGGACTTAAGTTCAACCTCCTTAGCACTAGCCAATTCTGTGACAAGGGCTACAAAGTGATCTTCACCAAAAGCAAATGTCAAATCATACAAGAGGAATCTCTCGAAGTCGTCCTGGAAGCAGCAAGGAAAGGAAACATGTACATAGTGGATTGGAGATCTGCCAAACCATCCCTATGTATGCTAGCAAGGAGCAAGGAAGACTTATGCTGGGAATGGCATAGTAAGCTTAGTCATCTGAACTTCAAAATCATCAACAAGCTTACTAAGAGGAATCTCGTGGAAGGACTGCCAGATGTGACGTTTCGAAAGGACAAGATCTGTGAGGCATGTCAACGCTGTAAACAATTCAAATCCTCTTTCAAGAGCAAAGCCGAGACATCATCCACCAGACCATTAAGTCTCCTTCACATGGACTTATTTGGACCAGTGGATCCACCCAGCGTAAGAGGAAGGAAGTATACTCTTGTGGTAGTAGATGACTACACAAGATTCACCTGGACCGTGTTCTTAACAAAGAAAAGCGAGACAAAAGTAGCTTTGCCAAATCTGTTGAAACAAATGCAAGTTGAAAAGGACGTCTCGATACTAAAAATCCGGTCAGACCAAGGTGGAGAGTTCGTGAACCAAGTGATCGAGAGCTACTGCAACGAGAATGAGATTCATCATCAACTGTCAGCTGCTCGAACTCCTCAACAGAACGGAGTTGCTGAAAGGAGGAACAGAACTCTCAAGGAAGCTGCAAGGACCATGATCTCACAAGCCAACATATCTCAAGGATTTTGGGCAGAAGCAGTCAACACAGCGTGCTACACCCAAAATCGGTCCTTGATCGTGAAAGGAGTTGGAAAGACTCCATACGAGCTGTGGAATGGAAGGAAGCCGAATGTGAGTTACTTCCATACATTCGGATGCAAATGTTATGTCCACAACAATGGGAAGACTCAACTGAGAACCTTTGATGAAAAGGCGGATGAAGGGGTATTTCTAGGATACTCATCGACAAGTAAAGCATTCAGAGTCTTCAACAAACGAAGTTTGGTGGTTGAAGAATCCATACATGTATCTTTTGATGAAAGAGCATCAGCAGATCAACCATCAAAGACAACGGAAGTAGCTGAAAGTTCAGAGGGAATTCAGCCAGAGTCTATCGAGAGATCAAATTTACCTCTCGATAGTTCGAGAGATCGAGACGTAGCAGAATTCCAGTCAGAATCAGACGATGAAGAAATCACCAAGGAGAAAGCACCCAGATCAGTTGAACCAATCCAGATATCCTCACCTCAATCTACAACGGAAGCACCAACAGAAGAACCACAACCAGATTTACGATGGTTGAGAGGTCACCCCGCTGATCAAGTGATTGGAAATGTGCGTGACAAAGTTCGGACCAGATCAGCTTATCGAGAAAGCATGCTAGCCTGCTTTCTATCCCAAATAGAGCCTAAGGTAATCGATGAGGCTCTAAGTGATCCAGATTGGGTGCAAGCTATGCAAGAGGAACTTCATCAGTTCGAGAGGAACGACGTTTGGGAATTGGTTCCGAGACCTCATCATCAGAACGTCATTGGCACAAAATGGGTTTTCAGGAACAAGATGAATGAGGATGGAGTTATTGTTAGGAACAAGGCCAGACTTGTTGCTAAGGGTTATTGCCAGGAGGAAGGAATAGATTTTGATGAAACCTTCGCTCCCGTGGCACGTCTCGAAGCCATACGTATTTTTCTCGCATACGCAGCCTTCAAAGACTTCAAAGTGTATCAAATGGATGTCAAGAGCGCTTTTCTGAACGGACTTCTCGAAGAAGAGGTGTACGTTGAACAACCTCCGGGTTTCTTCAAGGACGTGGGAGCTGACAAAGTATACAAGTTGAAGAAAGCACTCTACGGCTTAAAGCAAGCTCCGAGAGCTTGGTATGATACACTATCCTCCTTTCTACTTCAATGTGGGTTCACCAAAGGCCTAGTGGACAAAACATTGTTCAGAATTAAGGATGGGGATCATATCTTATTGGTGCAAATCTATGTGGATGATATTATCTTCGGGAGCACCAATCCAGATCTATGCGAGAAGTTCTCCAGTTTGATGAAAGGGAAGTTCGAGATGAGCATGATGGGAGAGCTCAACTACTTCCTTGGACTTCAAGTCAGACAGCTTAAGGAAGGTATCTTCATCAACCAGGAGAAATACACCAAGGATCTGCTCAGGAAATACAACATAGAAGGGAAATCTTCAGTCAAAGTACCAATGGGAACCTCTCTACGTATCGATGTTGACAGTGAAGGTCGAGAGGTTGATCAGACTATGTATCGAGGTATCATCGGATCCCTTCTATATTTAACTCCTAGTAGACCAGATATATCCTTTGCAGTAGGTGTATGTGCTAGATTTCAGGCAAGTCCAAAGGAAAGTCATTTAAATGCATCGAAAAAGATTCTTAGATATCTCAAAGGTACGCAAAGTGTTGGGCTTTGGTATCCGAGAGGTGGATCTTTCGAACTTATGGGATATTCAGATGCGGATTTTGCCGGTTGCAAAATAGATCGAAAGAGCACATCAGGGACATGTCAGTTTCTAGGAGGGAGACTTGTCTCATGGTTTAGTAAGAAACAGCAGTCTATAGCTACAAGCACCGCTGAGGCAGAATATGTAGCAGCTGGGAGCTGTTGTGCTCAAGTGTTATGGATGAAGCAACAACTATTGGATTATGGGGTTGAATGTAAAGAAGTGAAAATCATGTGTGACAACACAAGTGCTATTGCTATTACTCAGAATCCAGTGTTGCACTCAAGGACAAAGCACATTGATATAAAGTATCACTTTATTCGGGATCATGTTGAGAAAAAGGATATTACGTTGGAATATGTTGCAACGGAGGAGCAACTAGCAGATATTTTCACAAAAGCCTTGTGTGAAAATAGATTCTCTCAACTAAGGTTAGAATTGGGAATGATAGAATTGGGTTGAATGGTCAAATCTTATCTCCTAGTATTAAGTGCCATGCACTGTTTCGCATGTGAGGAGCGTTTCATCAACTTCATGGCAGCTTTGGAGTTACACAGCATTGAATGGTCATTCAATATGGCAACCCGTGAATCTACAGTTTCTACTTTTTGGGCTATAAATAGAGGGGTTCTCTCATCAGTTTATGTCATCAACTTCTTCATGGAGAAGAAGAAAGGAAAAGATGATGTACCGTTCTTTTATAGAGGGAGGAAATCAGCAATCAAATCTAAAGATTTCCAAGGAGAGAACGATCCAGATCTAACGACGGGTGAACAAATTGCGGAGCTTCCTGATAATCCAAGTAAGGTCATATGCGAGCATCCTATTCCCATCCATAATGAATGGCTCCCCAAATGCGTGGAGATCCAAAATGATGGGAAATTGAAGTTAGGAGGAGATGCTTGCACAAGCAGGACTCCCACCGCTGCACATTCTGGAAAAGAAGTTCCTCACAACCAAAGGGAAAGGAGCCTCTGAGGAGTGCAGCAGCGGAGAGGCAGAGACGAACAAGAAGAACGAGTCACCTTTTCTGTAACTCAATCAGAATAGGATGTAGATGGCTAGTTCTTGTTCTAAATAGATTCCTATTTGGCTAACCAAGGCCAAACATAAGTTTCTCTGGAATCTAATAGGATATTGATTCATATGTAATGCTTTTGGAATCACTAAATGAACTTAAGGAAATGTTCTAAGTGACATCTTTTGAATGAATCAATCTTGTGTTCTCTATCGCAATCTGTGTTCGAAAGGTTATTCGAGAGATACCATGTTAGTTTAAGCTAAAACGTTATGTCTCGAAGAAGGGTAGTTCGAGAGGTCACTTCGAAAGATAACAAACTGACTAATTGTATATCTCTGGATGGAGGAATAAGGAGGGTTAAGGATCAATCACTCAGGGGAATATCCTTAACCAAAAAGGAAGGGTCAAATGGAGGAATAAGGAGGTTTAGGGATCAATCACTCACGGGGAAGATCCTTAAACTAGCACCTCGAGTAGTTTTACCTTCGAGAGGTAAAACTGATGCATCAACGGATACAAGTGGAACGGCTATTTTTTGTTTTTAATGACAACCACGTGGCCATCAGTTACTGACGGTTTCCCATGTTTTAAGGTCTTTATCTCGGATAGTGGGAGCATGCTTATAATGGTTTTATCTTATTTAAACCTCCACTCAAAACCGTCACATACAATCCCAAAAATACCCTTAATATGTCTTATACGCTTAACCGTTATGAAAGGGCACTTCTGACCTTATGCCCATTTTGAAATTAGTCGGATCTCAACCGTGACCCAAATCCTCAACCCTACCCATATATCCGACCCAAATCCGGACATTATAAAAGCCTTACCCATCATCTTTACCCGGATTCAAGCTCACAACCGAATACCCAAATTTCCCAAAATCGACTTACTGTACACATTCCCTCCAAAACCTCAATCCTTCATCAATGGCGTCCGATTCCTCATCTTCAACATCATCTACCGGCGCATATCAAAAGGAGGTGCAACATATTCGCACCCAGATAAAGCAAGTCAAGGCGGGCAGTATTCTTGACAAGAACAGATTTGTGAAGAACTCGACTAACCCAGAGATGGCAGACAAGGTCCTGAAGAAGTTCGAGAAGGCGGGACTGCTTAAATACATGGCGCATGACTATCGGACCATCCATGCCTTAGACTACACCGAATGGTTCGCAAACGCAAAGGTCACGAAGGGCGCAATCGAGAGCAGCGTCAGCGAAATCCACATCACAACAACAGTGGGTGACCTCAGGGCGACATTTGATTTTCAGGCGACGGAGGAAGCAGTTCAGCACCTTTCGGAGTATGATTTGGACAAGCAAGCCTTATGGGACAAAATCCGATTGGAGACTGCACCACCAAGAGCATCCTCTGCCCTCCACAAATTTCATCTCAAGGAGAGGTTTGCTCTAGCTGCCGATTTAATTATGAAGTTCATCCTCGGCAAGGTGTCCGGAACCGACGAGATCAATCTGGACATCCTCAAAATCCTTCACGCCATCTGGAACAACGTCAAAATGGACTGGGCACAGATCATCTTCGATTCCTTACTTCAGCAAGTGCAGAGCTCAGTTTCAAGTGCCAACCAGTTGATCAGTAAAAAGGTTGGTTTTGGTTTTGTTGTTCAAAGTATTTTGCGTTTAAAGGGCTTAGAATTGAGGGAAGGGCGAGAGATTCATCGAAATACCTATATGGGTAGGACGAAATCTCAAGCTCCGAAGGGTAAAAGTGCTAAGGATGCACCATCTCCCTCCAAGCCGAGAGCTAAGGGCAAAAGGAAAGCCCAATCTGAGAGTGTTAACTCTGATGATGAACCCTTGGGTAATTTGGTTAAAAGGGTTCAACTGCCAAAGAGGGCCAAGAAGGCCAAAAGAGTTTCTGCTAGTCAGGTTCGAGAAGTAGCACCTGAGATGATTCAAGTACCGTTCGAAGACAGGGCTCAAGCCCAGGGGGAATCTCAGGCTACACTGGCCGCTGAGATTGAGAGAGTGCCCCCTACCAAGTCTCTATCTGGTATTTTATGTGTTGATTTGAGTACTGCTGTTGATGGTGCTGTGGGGTGTGCTGAATCTGCGGTTGAACCTCGAGAAGAGGTTCGAGAGATTGAAGGCACTGGGATCAGTGATCCAGTGCGGGCAGAAACAGAAGAACCACAAGAGGTGGTTCGAGAGATGGAAATTCCAGCAGCAGGTACAAGTGTGTCGATTCAAGACGCTGCTAATGAACAGGGCACTGTGGTCAGGGACCCAGTGCATAGTGCTGAAAATGTGGTACTAACGCCCATGGAGTCTGCACAAGTTGAGAGAGCTATCACACAGACTTTAGCAGATGTTGGGCTAATCAATGATCTCTCGGATGGTCATCGAGAGATAAATGAACAAGCAGTGGGGTGTGCATCAACAACTGAGATCGTGGCTGCTGAATCAGATAAATCAGATGCAGAGGTGTGCTCTCGGTTGAATAATAGTGCTGCTGATGTGTCTACCTTGGATGATTTCTCCAGAGTACTACGATGGATTGAATGGAGAACAGGTCCGATTGATCAACTCATCTTGAGAGCAGCAAGCATGGTGGCTGAGGAAGCATTTACACTATGTGATGTACTTCTTGGTATGTCATTGACGTCAACTGATCTACTTGGCTCTACATCCTCTTGAGCCAAAGAAGTTGAGTCAATTACTTCTTGGTATAATACCATTTGCATTTGATTATTTGACTCATCACCCGAATCGGTTGAGCTTGATGATTCGGTGGATTCATCGGCATTGGGTGTTGCGTCTTTGGTCTGTGTAGTTTCCAGATGATCATTTGATGGTTTGGCGTGATTATTTGACTATTCTACCTAATTTCCAGATGATGAGTTCTACTTCTACTTCCTCATCGGTTTCACGACTATTCACAGCTATCACCTCAGTATCATTCGCACCCGTTTCCTCTATTGTTCGAGCAGGTTCTTGTGGGAGGGTTGGAGATTGAATATCAACCTAGATGCCTCGAGACTCTTCGTCTTCTCTAACTGGTAATCTCTGTTAGGAACATAATGTAATAGGTTTTGATGATACCAAATGTAAATCAGAATCCCCTAAGTCTCGAAGGATAGGAATCTATGTAAGTTCGACAAGTAAACTAAGAGCGAAAATATAACCGGGTAACTTTGAGCTCAACTCGGAAAATATTTAAGCTTAAGGTAAACTTGATTGAACATTTTAGATGTTTTCGTGTTGTAAGTCTATAGTCAGATCAGAAGAAGGCACGAGACTACACTGGAGGAATAAGGGTCTGCGAGACATCAACTAAGTCTCGAGACATAAGCAGAGTTCGAGAGATAGAGTCTCTCGAGACATCAATCCAGTTCGAGACATCAGTCAGGCGAGACACCAAACTAAGTCTCGATACACTGACACTTCTCCATAAGGCTGAACGGAGTAAAAGTAGCTTGGATTAAATTAATCTAAGTTTGGAGAAGAAGAATATCATGGAGATAAAGGATGGTGCCTACAGAACGTTATGGGATCTACCGGAAGTGGATGCCACGTCAGTTTTGCACATCAAACGGATAGGAAGTGCACCAATCCAAAGTCGGTCTTATTCCCTAAATCAAGGGTCATGGGAATATAAAAAGAGTAACTTCTGCCAAAAAGAGTAAGTGGAGTATGGACTCTAGATAGTGGATTAAAGAATATTCACTACAAGACAAAAGGCTCAAGTTACAAGACCACCACTCCATGAAACATGCTGAAAATACTCAAGTCCCATGATCAGCATGGGAGACAATTTCAAACGGAATAGTTTTCCCTCCAACGGAATTATTCCTATACTCTCATATACAAGGACGTGAAGACACAAGTTCAAGAAGTTAGAAAGTTCGGGTGTTCGAGAATTCTAAGTGATTTGCAAGAAGTGTCAAATTCAAACGTTCAAAGTGCAAGTGCTAAATCTGGAATATCATCCTTGATATTCAATACAGCGAGACAAACACATCTTAGTGTTTGAGAGAGTTACAAAGCTTAAACATATACACATCCAGAAGGTGACCGAAGCAGCTCTACATCGACTTTATTTCAACGATAGCTTGCGGTCAGATTGGAGATTGTTACATTAACCTGTGACAACCAAAGGTCCTTGCTTTGGATTAAGCAAGAAGAGGCGGAGTAACCTGGCAGCTGTCTAGTGAAGATCCTGAGGCTTGAGGCGGGCTTGGTGATCAAAGCTCAAGTGCTCGAGAGGTGGAGTAGCTGGAAGCGGGGAGAAAAACCTGAGGAGAGGCGGAGTAACCTGGGAGCTGTCTTGTGAAGATCCTGAGGCTTGAGGCGGGCTTGGTGATCAAAGCTCAAGTGCTCGAGAGGTGGAGTAACAAGAGGCGGCGCGAAAAACCTGAGGCTTGAGGCGGGCTTGTGATCAAAGCTCAAGCGCTCGATATTGTACTAAAAAGGGAAGTTTTAGTGCAATCCTTCTAGGGAGTTTCTAGAAGAAGAGTGGACGTAGGCGGGTTGGCCGAACCACTTAAAAATCTCTCTCGCATTTACTTTCTGCTTTTATCTCTCGCTATCTAACTCTCGAACTGCACTACATATAATCACACTTCTCGAACTAACTCAAACTCGTGCTAATTAAAAGGGGATAACATTTTCCGCTGCGCATAAAACTTTGTCTTCATCCCGTGAGGTATCGGACCTAAACATCCTAAGTCCAATACACACGAGAGGTCGAAAAGATTTGCAAAATCTTATACAAGTCTATTCACCCCCCCCCCCTCTAGACTTGTACCCCATCCCCTTGGGACCAACAATCTCCTCTCCTCAATTAGAGTTATGATGTTCTGATCTTCTTGAGTGGTAGGCTCGGTTCTACTAACTTCTCGAGCCGCATATACCGAAGTATATTCCCCCTGGGTTGATGCCTCAGAGCTAGGGGTGCACTGTAAATAGGCCAGGCCCCTTGTAGGGGGCCTATGTTCGGGCCTAATTAAAACCTAGTTAGGCCTAGCTCGTTAAGTATAAAGGCCAAGCTTGAGCCAATTTCAAAAGCTTATTAAACTAAACAGGCTAGGGCTATATATACCAGGTTCGGCCTTCAAGCCTATAGGCCTAGCCTATATATATATATATATATATATATATATATATATATATATATATATATGTGTGTGTGTGTGTGTGTGTGTGTGTGTGTGTGTGTGTTCTATAACTAATATATATGTTTTATATTTACAATATAATCCTAAGTATATATAATTACCAAACTCTAACCCTCCACCTCCAAAATCTCATTTGAAATTATGATTCAATTATAAACATTGTTGCTAATCATGTTGTAAGTATTATTATTGTTTAATTTTTTTATTAACATAATATTTAATGAAGTGTCGCAACTTAATTATGTGAGTTGATTGTTTATTATTTATGTGACACCCCAACCTTACACAAGCTGAGATAGATAAAACTCAACACAACAGCTGCCTATCTCAACTAAAAACATAACATAGCGGAAGCGAATTTAAAACTTAAGGGGCATCATGCCACATCTAGGAAAGATAACACAACCTAGATGCACAGGCTAACCAGAATAGATCAATTGAACTGTCATAAACGATGAATAAATCCTCAAATCATGTTTAACAATATCCCAAACTAGTCAAGAGTATGTGAAATCTCAAGTGGCACACAGGCCCGAAAACCAAAGTCTAAACAAGGTAAACTAAGTCTAAGCATCGCCACAAGATAGGCTCTAACGCGCGCGCGCTCAGACTTACTCCATACCTGGAAAACACGCAAAGAACCATTAGCAAAAGACTGCTAAGCAACCACCATTCACACCCGCAAGGAGATATAGATATACATAAGCTTGTAAATAGGTTTACACACCCATATAGAATATAAACACTAACAAACTGTTCAATAGTTCAAAACAGATACTCAACAACAATAAGCTGAACGAATCATAAACCAAGACTCATCCAAACAAAGCCAATATCCAACAGCGGCAGCATAAGACAACAACGAACCATAACCAAGATACCAACTGAACAACAACCATAAGAAACAACCAACCATAACCGAGAACAACGAGATATCAACCGAATAAGCACAAGGACTCACAAGCAAATAAACCAAGAAAGAATCCCAACTCCAACCTCCAAACCCTCATACCAACCATCATACCAAGTCAAACCCGCAGTCAGAAGTCAGAAGTCAAGAGTCAGAATCCAGAAATCTGGTACGTAGGGGTGATGAGCCCAATCACAGGGACCGAAGTCCAATCACAGGGACCGTAGTCCAATCACAGGGACCGAAGTCCAATCACAGGGACCTAAGTCCAATCACAGGGGTAATCAACCCAATCACGGGGACCGAAGTCCAAAGTCAGAAGTCAATAGTCAATAGTAGCACAGTCAAACCATCAAACAACCTCCAACGATACCAAGAAATCCACCATCACATACTCATACTCCAACCTCAACCCAAAACAACCAAACAAAGTGTTCATCTCAACTATGAACACAAACCAACTCCCAGGTAATGAATTCAAGGAATTAATAAACCAAGAGTACAAAAGGGAAACCAAAGACATGAATCAATACTCCAAGATATGGTATAAATACCCAACAAACGGCATGAATAAATACTCCAAAGACATGGTAAAATACCCAACAAAACATTCCAACAATATTCAGAACAAAGGGGAAACAAACAGACAACAACAACCAAAATCAGTCTCTGGAATCCAACTTCTAGAGACCTTGCGGAACATAGCAGCGGAGCACGGACCTCCGCCTGCCTCCTCCGCACGAAGGGGACGGATCCCTTCGGCGGACCACCCAGCACCGTCCATCCTCACCGCCTCGGCCTTGCGGATCACCTCGGCGGGTTACATTATACCGCCTTGGTCCTCCGCAAGGTCATCTCACCCTCCCAGAAACAGATCAACGCACAGACACGAATAAATCATTCCAGAGAGCAATAATCAGATCAAAATACACCAACATTTCATCTATTTAGAGGCCAAAAATATGGAAATCCAACTAGCAATTGATCATAACAACAATAGGCCAAGATCAAGACACAAGATCAAGAAATTCCAACAAAATACAACCAAGAATAGGGCTAAACACCAAGAAATTTCAAGATTTCCAACACCAAATATATCATATAGAATGAGAGTGTAAAAATAGATTTTGATGGACATAGTGGTTACCTCAAAGAGCTTTCTTCCACCTAGCCAAGCCTCAACAATGATCACAAAGCCCCACCACCTTCTTGATCATCTTTTACCCAAAGAACCCCAAAAAGAGACACATAAGAATATGCAAAAAGACTAGCAAAACCATAAAATGCAAGGTAGATTCTTAGCTAGATGCACTTACCCAATCCTAAACAAGCTTAAAGGAGCAATCTTGACTTGAAAACTTGTAGGAGAAATGAAGATCAAATTTGGATAATTTTGGGAATGAGAATGGCGTGAGAATGAGTGTAGGGTAGAGAGAGAGTGAAAACTTTTAGGGGTTTTTAATCTTCAATATATATACTAGAATACATATAATGTATTAGGGTGAAAGACTTTAATATGGGATGGGCTCAAATCATATATTATATTACTTACAATAATTAATATGTACAAGATTAATAAGTTGGGCTAATGAATTCATCCCTTACAATTAAATATATGAATTAGAATAAAGAAGCCCATAAGATGTCTTAAGAACATTATACTTACATATATTAAAAAATTGGGCCATGCAAGAATAATTTAATTATGAGAATTGTAAGGATCCAAATTGAATAAAATCCCTTACAAGAATAAATTCAAGAATTGAGCTCTTGATTAGAATAATGAATTGGGTTCCAAGAAATATATATATATATATATATATATATAGGGGTGCACTCTCGTGAGAACTCTCGCCCAGGTAGGAAATGAGAACGCTCCACAGTCGTCCACGTGTCCAGATCAACGAATCAGATGCAATTTTAAAAAAATGACGCGGTGGCATTTTCGTAAATAATTGGAACTTTGGTGCACCTAGTTTCACTTACAAGTGCACCTAGTTTCACTTAAAAGTGCACCTAGTTTCACTTACAAGTGCACCTAGTTTCACTTACAAGTGTACCTATTTTCGCACATATTTTCACTTACAAGTGCAAGTAATTTACCTTATTAATATTCATGCACCTATTTTCGCAAATACTTTCACTTAAAAATACAAGTAATTTACCTTGTTAATATTCATGCACCTGGGTGCAACCTAGGTGCACCTAGTTATAACATAGGTGCACCTAGTTATAACATAGGTTGCACCTAGTTATAACATAGGTTGCACCTAGTTATTACATTAGGTGCACTTAGTATTGATGCTCACTGTACAATTCACTTGCACCTGTAATACATTTTACTTGCATCTGCAATACATTTTTCTTGCACTTGTGCAAGTAATTTACTTTGTTAACATTCATGCACCTGGTTGCAACCTATGTGCACCTAGTTATAGCAATAGGTGCACCTAGTTATAACATTAGGTGCACTTAGTATTGATGCTCATTGTATAATTTACTTGCACTTGTAATACATTTTACTTGCACGTGTGCACCTATTTTCACTTGCAGGTGCAAGTAATTTACCTTGTTAACATTTATGCACCTGGGTACACCTATGTGCACCTAGTTATAACATGAAGTGCACCTAGTTATAACGTTAGTTGCAACTACATTCCGGACACGTGGCGCGCTGTGATTCGTCCGCAGTTCTCTCCTGGGCGGCCAGTTCGCACCTGAACGCGATCATATATATATATATATATATATATATATATATATATACGAAATTGGAAGAACTAGCCCAATTAAAATAATTAAATTGCCCAAAAGAATTAATTATCGGTCGTAAGGCTTGAACGAATTTACGGGGTGTTACAATTTATGATATTATATAAAATAAAAAATAATAATACAATTGAATTTATTTATAAACAAGTTAACGAACATGCTGAAGTTGTAACTTGTTTTATTTTATTTTATTTTATATTTTAATGCTATTATGTTTGTATTGTGGTGATATACTTATGTAATTATGTATTAGGTATATTTATTAAATTATTTAGATATACTTATTAAAGTTTTTAAAAAGTATGACTTACTTTGAAGTCTTTTTAATGGCCTAAATATTAAACATGCTTTTAAAAAGGCTTCAGGTCAGGCTAGGCCAATTGTAGGCTCAAGCTTGAGCTTAACAAAAAACCTACATACAGGCTCAGGTTCATGCCTAGTCTTTTGATTTCCGCAATAGGCCGAGACCTAATTTTCTAAAGCTCGGCTTGGCTCGGTCTATTTCCACCCCTACTCAAAGCTCATCCATGTGCTAGAGCTCGTGTCATCCAACCCTTCGGTCCCTGAATTGATGGTTGGGAGAATCTTCCAAGGACCTATGAGCACTGGTGTGATCCTCTTTCGTTTCTGTGGGGGTTCAGGACCTTTTCTAACAACATCAGCTGGTTGGCTCGTGGTAGTCTCTCGTCTTTTGTGCTTTTGTGCCTTGGAGGCCAATCTAGTTAAGGGAACATGTTCAGAATCATCATCTTCAAATTGGATTGGATCCAATCAGGGAACATCTTCAGTTGGCAAAGCAACTGGTACTTCAACTACAAATTCCTCAACTGGATCATTAGTCAGATGGGTGACTAGAACATCAACCGGTTCAGCGACGAGAACTTGAATGATTGGAGGTGTGGGTGCCCTCTTCTTCTTTGAGGCTTTCTTGGATGGTTTCTTCGATGGTTCGGCCTGAGCTTTGGCAGGAGCCTTCTTTGAAGACTTCTTAAAATCCTTCGGTGGTGCCTTCTTGGTTATTGCCTTGGGTGTCTTTGAAGTGGAACCTTTTTTCGCAGCCGGAGCATATGGTGCTCTTTTTGGGAGGGGTAGGGACTTAAACTCCCATTGCAATAGCCTTTCTTTTGTCATAATTTGGAGGCTTGGACTTCATGTGGAAGTGGATTCTGTGTACAAGAGAACCTTCACGAAGGGTATCTCCCTTTGACTTCAATAGCTCGCCAATCATGAATCCAAAACCAAGTTGCTTGTTGAGTCCACTTTTTTTCTTGCCAACACTTGTTCGCACATTCTCCTTCAAGAAATCAAAAACTATCCTCGACCAATCCACAAATAGTTGTTTAGCAAACCACTCAACATTCTTAGTTTTCTGTTCGAGATGTCATCAGTCTTAGATGCCTTATTCTCTACAATTTTGTTGAGAATGTCCATTATGAACTCATAGTCCATCTTCAACATCTTCTTCTTGATAGGGAAGGGGACTGAAGTAGGTGTCCCTGGTCCTCGAATCGCTTGCCAAAGTTCTTCCTTGATGTATTTGTGGCCATAGCAATTTGGGTGGAAACCCTTGTTTCTAATTGGGAAGTCGATACTGCCCGAATATCGCTGTGAACAATGGTGACATCTACACCATTAACCCTTGATTTGATTTTATCAAGTTCAACCTTATTTTCTGTCTCAGGATCCTCGCATTCAGATAGAACTGGGTAGCGTCAAACAAATGCTGATATTTGTAACCAAAGGTTACAAACTTATTCAACCCTCCATCCTTGTGGCATTGTATAACTTTCCTCCCAAACTCCTTGTCCAAAACATATTTAAGAAAGCCATGGGTATCCAAGATTGAGCCTGCTTTGAGCTTACCTTCAAAAGATGAGATAATTGGTTCATCTTCAAAGGGCAGTTCTTCAACGGGAGGAATAACAACGGGTACTTCTTGTTCTTTTTGCTTAGAGTGATGTGAGCGTACAGATTGCTCAGAACCACTCCTAGAGATGTTAGAATCAGAGGAGATCGCCATTGATGGAGTTTTTGAGAAAGCTTGAAGAAGGGGAAAGATTGGATCTATAACAATGTTAATTTTGTGTACAACTATTAATCAACTGAAGAATTTTTAGTAAAGAATGAAATTACATCGAATAACATATTTACATCATTTGTTAAATATTATATACTTTGAAATAATCATTCATTAACCTTAAAGATTGGGTCACCTATGATATTAATGAGAAATATTGACCATACTCTTGGCATTTGGAATGATACTCAGTTAGTTGTAATGAAATTAGCTGACCATGTTATAGAAGCACGTATATTGACAAGGACAAATGTTGACACCAATGTACTAATAGCTAGAATGACTATCACTCCATCAGACCCAAAATTGTCGTTCAAGTTTAACAGAAGATAATTTCCATTGATGCTTTCCTATGCAATGACCATCAACAAAAGTCAATGTCAAACACTATCGAATGTTGACTTCTATTATCGAAACCAGTTTTTGTTCATGGTCAATTAAATGTGGGCATGTGGTTGCATCAAGAATGAGTAATCCAGACGGGCTCAAAATCTTAATTTGTAACCGAAAGATTTTGTACTTCTAATACTAATTTAGTTTACACAAAGATTTTTAATAATTTGTAATTTATATTTTCAATAATAACATAGAATCAAACATTAAGTTTTGTTAGTAATTGCAAATGTTTTCGTAAACTATATTATATTATTATTCTCTTTCTTTTATTTTTTTTTTAATGTTTTGAAAGGAAGAAAGGGAAAGTCCCAGCCAAGACAAAGCCCAACTTAATTAATAGGAAAGAACACACAAGCAATGCCTCTATCATTCACAAGATCTCCCAGCATATGAACTGGAGGCCCTACAAATTCAATTCAGTCACAGCCGCGATTGATCGCTACCATTACTAAAGCATCATCTACCACATTATCTTCCTCGGGTAGTAAGAGATACATACCATCCAATTCTCTTTCTTTTATTATAAATTTTAAAACAATACTTTACATTTAATTATATAAGTTAAGACCGTGCATCACATGGGAGAATATCTAGTTTAATATATAATAATAATAATAATAATAATAATAATAATAATAATAATAATAATAATAATAATAATAATAATAATAATAATAATAATAATAATAATAATAACAACAACAACAATAATTTTAGTATATACGAATTGATATCTATATCTATCTATACTATATATAAAAGTAATATTTATAGTTGTAATGATTTATATTCATAATATAGTAATCATTTATACTCAAAATATCATAAAATAACTAAAATTATACTAAAGAATGAGTTGTACTCAAAATTATGGTAATAATTCGTAGTTTTAATAATTTATGCTCAATATAGTTACGGATTATATTAATTCCTACAAATTTAATAATTAAATTCTTTTAATTTGTACATGTAGTTTCTTTAATTATAATTACTAAAATGAGAAATATAATTAAGAAAATAAAATTATAAAATTATCGAAATAAGTGTTCATAAATATTTAGAATTGTTTTGAATGTATGCATACATATACTTATACACTATATTAAGCATACAAAATTTAAATGGTAATTTTTAAATTTCTATATGTAATTATTTTAATTATAAATCTATCAATATCTATACTTACTACCAATAAAAATAAAATCCTACTTTTGTAATTTTCCACCCAAACTATTACTATATAAAATCTAATAACTATTATGTTAATTAAGCTACTAATTACATGAATATTAGTATAATTACAATTAAACATGATATAAAAGTATAATTGCACAATATTAGTATAATTACCAAATAATTATTATGGTAATTAAAAGAAATTAATTACACATATGTTAGTATAATTTACTAATAATTATTATGTTAATTAAGCTAATAATTACACAGATATTAGTATAATTATAATTAAACATGGGTTGTTGAATTTTTTATAATAATTACAATTAATTCATTTAGATATGGAGGAGGAAGAAACAACTAAGTGATATGGTGAAAATGAATATACTTAAGGTATAAAAGTATAATTGCACACATATTATTGTAATTAACTAATAATAATTGCCTAATAACTTATTATGGTAATTAAGCTAAACATTAGTCGTTGAATTTATTTTTATATTAATTACAATGAAATTATTTCTCATTTTTTCCATATTTATTTTAGTAATAATATAATTACATAAGTCGTATTACATATATGTTGGTCCCAAAAGAGATAAGAAAAAGTCTAGGGGGGTGGCTAGACTTTTTTTCCCAAATCAAATTGCTAAGCCAAATATAAAATCAAACAAAAACACTTAACAAATTGTTAGTGTTTTGTACGTAGAGGAATAATAAATATTCTGTAGTGTGCGTTTCAAGTGTGGATTATGCATGCATAAATAAATATAGCAAGTAAATAAAGGACACAGGAAATTTATAGTGGTGTGGAGGTGTATATATAGCAAGTAAATATAGTTGTACGCAGTGGTTCGAAGGTGTAAATAAAGGACACAAGAAATTTATAGGTGTTCATGAGATGAAGTTCAATGTGGCGTGTTCATGAGATGAAGTTCAATGGGATAAGGTTTCGAAGGGCACAAATTCACTATGGGATGAGATTTCAAAATTGGCCATGAGACAAATACACTATGGGATGAGATTTCAAAATTGGCCTGGAAATTAAGGAAATTTCGAAGATATGAATTACCTAGTCAAAGGTATGATATTACAAGTCAAAAGCGGCAAAAGTAATGGTATGATTAATATACTCTCTAATCATATACATATTTAGATAAATTTATAAAGAAAAATTTATATAATTAAATTAAATTATTCCTAATCGTATTTCATATATATTATAATTCCAACAATATGAATAATAACTAAGAAAATTATATTTAGAACTTTAAAAATGTAAATTTTAAATTTTGTATATGTGATTTTAAACTCTGATCAGACGAATTTTCTTATATAATTGTGTAATACATTGTATATGCAAATAATATTTATTAATATCTATGTATGCAAATTCTATAATATAATTTCTGTAATTATAATTTATATGGATATATTATAATTAAAATAATTAAATTTAGAAATTAAAAAAAAAAAAAGCATTTTAATTTTGTATGCTTAATATAGTGCATAAGTATATGTATGTATGCATTTTTAAAAATATAAATATGTACGAACATATTTTGTTAATTTTATAATTTTTTTTAATTATATTTTATATTTTATTAATTATAATTAAGAAAATTACATTTACACATTAAATAATTTAATTTTTAAATTTATATGGATTAATGGTAGTCCCTAACTATATTACATATTTAGAAAAATGTTTAAATATTTTTTTATTTTTTTAATTAAAAGTATGAGTTTAGACATATTTTAAAATAAGTTTTTTAATAAGTAACCATTGTAGTTGATGAATGTCTTTAACCAATGCTTTTTCCTTACACATTTTGGTACTTTTTGCTTGTTACTCATTATATTTTGGAGTCATTTTGGTCACTTATGGAATTATTGCTTGTGTTAGGTGATTTTATGTCGCCTTAACACGAGAGCATTATTGGATAGTCAAAGTAATGGTGTTTAGAGCATTGGATGTTTTGGGATGGATCATGGAGTGACCTGCAGTCGAGGAAAGCACCAAAGTGACCACCAAAGCGACCGAAGACCTACCCGACGAGTCACAACGTGTTCACGCTTGAGGCAACCAGGCAAAATTCACTGCCTGGTGGCCACGCCCGTGGCCTCTAGGCAAAATTGCCCTGCATTCTGGCCACGACCGTGGCCAGCTCCCTGCATTTTTTGACAGCGCGTTTTTGGCCCTTCAAAAGCTGATTTTCTCTACCCAAAAAGAGATCTTTTATTTCATCTTCATTTCCTAGCTAGGGTTTGTTTAGAATAGCATAGAATATGGTAGAATACTAGTTTCTCTTCGCTTCCAAGCATCAAGAACATAGCAAATGTTGGATTCAAAAGCTCAATAGAGAAGTTTTTCTTACCTATCTCTTCCTTTGATTTCTCTTTATGCTTTCATTTACTTCTTTGATATTTTGCATCTATTGTTATATTATGAGTAGCTAAACCATTTGGGACTAGGATTTGGTTTGATTTCTTGCTATTGATGCCTATATAAGTTGTATTGCATAAAGGGATTATTTGGGTGTTCTAGGGTTAGTTGTGTGAATTGGATTTGTTATGAAATTGTGTATAATTGTTGGATCCCTATTATATGCATGATTTGGAGTGTGTTTGTTGCTACAAGAGTAGAGCTTGAATACTAGCCACACATTCACACACTTAATGCACAATACGAGAGTATTTCGGGTATTAAGGAGAATTTATGCTTTGTATTCTTGTTTAGGCAACTTTAGGTTGGATTGTCACGAGAGTGGAGTTCATAGTGAGGTTGCAAGTCCAAATAGCTACGAGAGTGGTATTTGGACATTTTTGTGCATCTCACTTACCCTATGCTTGTTCTAATCCCCTAATCCTTAGTAGAATAATTGTCATCTTAGCTTGAACCAACCAAGTCCCAGTTCTTTGTTTTACTTGTCTAATTCGTCATTTGCTAAACCATATCAACCAAACTCTTTAACGATAGGCCTAGCTTATGTAAGAATAGTTTTAGCTTGTGCTTAACTCCACATTGCATCAATTCCTAACATTACAAGAGCCATCTCCAGTGGAACAATATCTAAACTCTATATTGTGATTTGATACTTGATGGATGAGTGAAAAACATCTTTATCAGTAGTAATTAACGTGTATAATTATGTAGTAATCACAATTCTATATAAAAAAAAAAGTGTATATATTTTCATATTGTAAAAAATACTATTAATATAATATATGTCTACAGAAATGGATAAAAAGACAAATTGATAATTTTTTATATTATATAAATATTGAGAAATATTATGTAATTTTTTTTCCTTGCATGAAAAAACATTCTTATTTTAAAATTTTACATTGATATCTGAGTTTTGTTTTAGAATATACTTTGGTGATATTTTAAACTTTGAGTAGCACTTATGTGAGACCGTCTCACGGATTAAATCTTTGATTAATTGATCAAATAATTTATTAATGGGTCAAATCTTTGACCTCGTTAATTAAAGATCCGATCTGTCTCACGGATTGAGACCCATGAGATGCTCTCACACGAGTTTTTGCCTTAAACTTTTGTTTGTTATCATAAATAGTAAATAGATGTCTGAAACCACTTAGTTTTGTTTCTAAATATTTTCCAACCCATAAATGTAGCACAATCAAAACCTCTCTAGATCATCATTTAAATAATATGTCCATAATAGACTTTGTGGTTCAATATTTGTAGATCTATGATATGTTTTTAACTAATTTATTGAAAGTTTATTTCTTTTAGTTCTATTATTTTTGAAAACCTTTTAGTTCCATTATATCTTATTATTCTTCATTTTAAATTGATAGATCCCGAGAGGATTCATCATTCTTAAATATGTGAATTTCAATTAATTTAATAACATTATATTTTAATGTGAGACATTTACCCAATCACAATATTTTTTTTTCAAACTCCACAAATGTAAGTTAGTTCATTTTTATGTCAGTTTTTCTTCAATTATGTTATTAACGTAAATTTATTTGTTTTAGGCTCATAATATTTAAATAATAACTATTATTATAGATTTGTAAATTTTTATAATTTATGATATTTTATATAATTTGTTTATAGCATTTGTACTACAAAACTTTTAATTAATGCAATAATACTTATATTTGTCATGAGTAGAATGCTAAAATTATAATAACGATATATTTTACCATTCACATTTTTAAACTTTGAAAACCAACATCATTTATGTAGCGAGAAATTTATATATAGTAGTAATAATATCATAGTTATTTTTTAAAGTTAGATGAAGTAAACAAATTGACATGCAACAATATTTTTTTAGTGAACTTTTGACATGCAACAATGATATAATATGTATATATGTATTATAGTTATTATTTTCTCTTTTTAGCAATATATATATATATATATATATATGAAGAAAAAAATATACCAAATAGCAATGAGATTGTACTTGATATATTTTATTTTTTAAATTTGTAACAAAGTTTTCCAATATGTGCACGGAAAGATTAAAACATTATTTTTCAGTTAAAATAATGTGTGTGTGTGTGTGTGTATATTCGAATTAAATTATTATTTTTTAAAAAAAAATAATTAAAATTCAAAAATTAAAACAAATGAAATTAAAAATATCTATAATACAAAAATAAGTAATTGAAGAGAAGATTTCAATTTTGTCTTATTAGAATAAATTAAATTTGACATATCTATTTTGATTTAGAATTTTTTTAATAGAATATATATTTTTCTTTTTTATAAATCCTATTACCATTAAATTACCATATTATTATTATTTAATGACTTCAAAAAGGATAGAGATCTATATATATAACAATATAATGATGGAAAATAGACTTACAGATAACAATGAGATTGCATTTAATTTATTTTTATTTTATTTTGCACCAAAGTTTACCTTTATGCACATGAAAATTTTAAAAAAGAATTATTTCAATTGTCGTATGTAATTTAACTATAGAATTAAAAAAGATATGTAACTAAACTTGAACCAAATGGAATTATTTTAATTTTATTATTTTTTTGATTTGAAATTCAAAACAAATAAAAATTTTAAAAACATCTATAATATTAAAATATTAAAGTTTAATTTTAATATGTAATTTCATGTTAATTTTAATTATATATTGTAATAGTATGGTAAAAAATCAATCTATAATATTTTTGAAAATGAACCAATATTATATTAAAATGGAATAAGGGCCAAATTGGCCACGGAACGTAACGCGAAAATGCAATCAGGCCACCCAACCAAAAAAACGTGCAATTACACCATTCAACAGCACAAATCCGTTCGATTTCACCTGTTAGCCGGTTCTTGACCCGTCCTTCCGGTTAAGCGCTGACTTGGCAGATGACATGTCATTAGTAATTGTTTTTTGTTTATTTTTCGTTTTCCTTACTCCACGCAACAATGTTTTGCCTAAAATTGCTCCTTAGATCCGCCGTCGTTCTGCTGCGACCCTTCCTTAGATCCGTCGCCGTTCTGCTGCGACCCTTCCGATGTGTCAAGGATTACCAACTTTGCAACTAATTCTGGACAAAAGAATATTCCTTTTTGTTTTTGATATACAAAACAACAAAAACCATCAATGGGATAGCTAGTTAGGTGAATTCAAGAATTGCAGAATTCCATTAAAAGGAAAAGATGAGGAGCAACAAGAAAAGAGTCTTACAATGGCTTCAAAAGTGACCAAGGAGCCATTGAACTTCACATATTTGAGACTCTCATCATGTATTGATGACTCAATCAGGCAGACCAAAGAAACCCATTGGTTCCTATTAAGTGAATCCCCAACAAACACAACCCTTTTGTTCCTCAGCTTCTGATAAGTGCAATTTTATCACTCTATTTTGTTATATGTTACTTAATATTGTTTACTAATTAGTTATCTTTTTTTTATGCTTAATATTATTAAATTATTTACTTTATGTTTATCCAATAATTATAATCTATTATTTAATAATGTAGTCTAGGCTAATTTTATTTTGAGCTTTAGTTTATTTAGTATGCGATTTGTTTATAATAATAATAATAGTAAAACAATTATATTAGTCAAAGTCTTTTTAATTTGCGTAAATAAACAGAGGCGGTCTTGATTCCCTTTTCTCCGGTCAACAACAGAACGAGACTTCTCGGCGTGACATCAGATCTGATTCAATAACCACAAACCTCCTCGACTGATCAAGAGGCGTTGGAAGAAATTGTCTCCAATGGCGTTCCGCGGTTCTCGTCCTTCTGTGGAATTGACGCCATGAATTAAGATTACGTAAGCGGATAAACAGTTTGGGATTGAAGCACTATAAATTGGATTCTCGTTGATCATCACCAGGCATCAATTCCTTCACAAAAAAAGTCCGTTCGGCGATCTCCGTTCGGCCGGCAGTTTCTCCAAAGATTGCTTTTCACAATGTCTCACAATTAATTTTGGTTCGGCGGACGATTTTAATTTCCGACAATTTCTGGTTCAGCGGCGGATCTGGGCGGCGAATTGCGGTGATTTTACGAAATTCTGAGTCGCAGCAGCTGGGCACTTAGGCGTCTACTTCTGGTTTTGCTTTCTTTTTTGTTTTCACTTTGCACACGTCATCCTACTTTTCCCTTCTCAATTTGTAGTATTGCATATTGAAATATGGAGCTTTGGTTTTAGTGTCTAATTCAGTAAATCCTAAGTTGGTAGCAGCATTAATGTGTAGACGGCAATAGCTATTTTTGATTTCCTTTCTTATGCTTTTAATTTGAGTTTAGAATAATTAGTAATTATAAATCTTTATGTTAGTACGAACTACATTGCTACCGTTTTATACCTACAGCCTTGATGCCTACTCAATGAATTATAATGCTAATGCTCAATTATTTGTTAGTCGAAATTGCCTTACTATAATGGTAGTTTATTCATGATCTTAGAGTTTCTTTTCTCTTGTTATCTCTTACTTATTTGCAATATTAATTTGCTCGGTTTTTAATTGCTTGTTTCTTGTCAGTTTTCACTATTGATATTGCATTTAGTTTTGAACACTTTAAATTGCCAAGTTAATTAGTTTAATTTCAAGTTTACAAATTGCATATTATCAATTCCCTGTGGGTTCGACCCTTGCTTTGCACGCTATACTGCAATTGATTCGTGCACTTGCGAGGATTTATATAAAATTGTCCATCAATTTTTGGCGCCGTTGCCGGGGAATTATATATTGTGCAATTTCTTTTGTTTCTACTTTGCTTAATATTGCTTTCAAAAATATATATATATATATATATAAGTGTTTTTTTTAGTATTTGTTTAATTTTTCTCTATTTTCCTTTTACTCTTATTTGAATATTTTATTTGTTCGTTTGTTAGTTTATTTGTGTTTTTATTTTATGCAAGGTCGTCGTTCTTTAAAACCTACACTTTTGCCTTTGGACGACAACATTGACAAGAAAAAGAAAAAGTCTTTACCTTTTGAAAATCCTAATCCTAAACCAAAAGAAACAACCACAACAATGGACGCACTTCTTCATCAACCCCCTCGACCAAACCCTCAACCCAACCCTAGGCTAATGAAAGACTTTGGTAGGCCCCAAGTAGGAGGTGCACCTTCTTGCATAGTGCTTTCTGATGCAGCCAGGAATTATGAGCTAAAGACGGTTCACTACAATCAATTGCCGTCTTTTCACGGTTTAGTAAACGAAGATGCTCTTACCTTTATCAGGGATTTCTACGGGATAGTCCAACACTTCCCGTTGAATGACTTGACCGAGGATGCACTAAGGATGAGGTGTTTCCCGTACACCTTGAAAGATGCAGCAAAAACATGGTTCATGACTCTTACACCTGGATCCCTTCGAACATGGCCGGAGGTGTATAACAAGTTTATTGGTAAGTTCTATTCCCATGCTAAAACTGCTGAATTGAGAAGAAAAATTGCGACCTTTTCGCAAGCTGAAGGTGAACCATTCCATGAGGCATGAGAAAGGTTCAACATGTTACTCATTCAATGCCCCCACTATGGCTACCCGTTGGAGCTTCAAAATCAAACTTTCTATGATGGTTTGACTCAAACCAGCCAATCAATGGTTGACAATGCGGCTGGAGGTGCCATGGGAGAAAAAACTGCAGAGGAAACCTTAGCATTGTATGAAATGCTAGGGGCAAACTCCCAACAAAAGAGCGTAAGGGGACGGACGCCAGGTATGTATGAAGTTAATTCAAATGCTGGGTTGGAAATTCAAGTATCTGAGTTAGCAAAACAAATGAAAAGCATGTATTCTATGATGATGAAGCAAAACAATGCATCTATGGTGGACGAAGGTGTTCATAATCTTGAACAGGCCAATGCTATGAATAGTTTCAATCAAAGGCCTAGAAATGACCCGTATTCTAATTCTTATAATCCTGGTTGGAAAAACCATCCCAATTTTTCTTGGAATAATAACCAGAATAATTTTCAACCTATTGCTCCACCTCAACCGAAAAAACCATCTTGGGAGGATTCTTTGGATATTTTCATACAGAATTGTAATAGACAGCAAGAAGCAAATAACCAGCGGTTCCAACTACAACAAGAAGCAAACGATCAACGGTTTCAACGAACTGAGGCATCACTTGCTAAAACTAAGGCCTCTCTTGCCAGAAATGAAGCTTCCATGAGAAAGTTGGAAGTCCAAGTGGGGCAAATTGCCGAAGCTCTACAAGGCCATGTGCCAGGTAAGTTGCCTAGCCAACCTGAAGAAGCTAAGGTTATGACTGTGTTAAGAAGTGGTAGAGTTATTGAAAATGTTGTTAAAGAAAATACCACTTCTAAACAAGCTGAAATAGTTGAAAATTTGAATGGTGATAAAGATGCTAAAAAGGATGAACCCAAATTGCATAAATCTAATGATCCTTATGTGCCCCCTAAGCCATGTGCTCCCCCAGTTCCATTTCCTGGTAGATTGAAAAATTCAAAGTTTGATAAATCATTTTCTGAGATTTATGATTTGTTGTCAAAAGTGAATGTGAATTTGCCTTTGTTAGACATGATTAAAAATATGCCTGCCTATGCTAAGTTTTTGAAAGAACTAAACACTAGGAAGCGTAGGTATGAACATAATGAAAAAGTTTTTATGTCAAAAATTGTGAGTGCTGTTTTGCAAACTGACTTGCCCCCAAAATTAGAAGACCCCGGTAGTTTCATAATAACTATTACAGTGGGGAACTCTAAGAAAGAAAAGGCAATGCTTGATTTAGGGGCAAGCATTAACTTGATGCCTTATTCTGTCTACTTGCAGTTGGGTCTGGATAGATTAAGCCCACTACAATGTCCCTAGAGCTTGTTGATCGCTCTATTAGATATCCTAGGGGCATTGTAGAAGATGTTTTGGTCCAAGTTGATAAACTAATAATTCCTGCCGACTTTGTTGTTTTAGATATGAATAAAAAGTGCAATCATGCGCAGGACATGTCTATTTTGCTTGGCCGACCTTTCATGGCCACAGCAAAAACAATGATTGATGTCCAAAATGGGAAATTAACCATGACTGTCCTTGATGAAACTGTTGAATTTTCTATTCTGAAATCAATGAGATTGCTTGAACACAATAATAACCATTGCTTTGCTGTAGACATTTTAGATTCTATAATTTCTGCTGAGTTTTTAGATGAATCTCCGTTGAAGGTCGAAGCTGATGAAGAGGAACCTAATCAAAGTCCAATAAAAGAGGGGGGGGTGTTGAAGAATGTTCACTCACTGACTGTCTGGAGCAAATCAAAGAAAAACACCATCCCTCGATTGAAGCTGATGTTCCGCCCAAGCTGGAATTAAAACCTCTTCCTAGTTCTTTAAAATATGCTTTCTTAGGTCCAAATAATACTTATCCTGTAATAATTGCCTCTAACCTTTCACAGGAACAAGAGAAAAAGTTGCTAGAAGTTTTAAAAAAATATAAAAGTGCAATTGGTTGGACAGTAGAGGATATTAAAGGAATAAGTCCAACAGTTTGTATGCACCGGATCCTACTTGAAGAAGGGACAACTCCTGTCCGTCAACCTCAGCGCAGGTTAAACCCGAATATGAAGGAGGTTGTACGTGCAGAGGTCCTAAAGTTGCTGGACTCGGGTATCATTTACCCAATCTCAGACAGTAAATGGGTAAGTCCAGTTCACGTAGTGCCAAAGAAATCTGGAATTATTGTGGTCACTAATGAAAAAAATGAATTAATTCCAACTAGAACAGTAACTGGGTGGCGCATGTGCATAGATTATAGAAAATTGAATGCTGCCACTAAAAAAGATCATTTTCATTTGCCCTTTATTGATCAAATGTTAGAAAGATTAGCTGGGCATGCTTATTACTGTTTTCTAGATGGATTTCAAGGTTATTTTCAAATTCCTATTGCACCTGAAGATCAGGAGAAAACGACATTTACATGCCCGTTTGGCACATTTGCTTATCGTAGAATGTCATTTGGGTTATGCAATGCACCTGCGACTTTTCAAAGGTGTATGATGTCGATATTTTCTGATATGATTGAAAGATATGTTGAAGTGTTTATGGATGATTTTTCTCTGTTTGGTGATTCTTTTGATGACTGTCTTTCTCATTTATCTTCTGTTCTTGAAAGGTGTGTTAAAATGAACTTAACCTTGAGTTGGGAGAAAAGTAATTTCATGGTTAATGAGGGCATTGTTTTGGGCCATATTATTTCTGACAGGGGCATAGAGGTTGACAGAGCCACAATTGAAGTTATTTCTAAATTGCCCCCCCCTACATCTGTGAAAGAAGTGCGAAGTTTTCTTGGTCATGCGGGTTTTTACAGGCGCTTCATAAAAGACTTTTCGAAAATTTGTAGGCCTATGTGTAACCTTCTAGCAAAAGATGTTATCTTCAAGTTTGATGATGAATGTTTATCTGCTTTCAACTTTTTGAAAGAAAAATTGACTTCTGCTCCCATTCTTGTTGCACCTAATTGGGAGTATCCTTTTGAAATAATGTGCGATGCATCTGATTATTCTATAGGTGCTGTTTTAGGACAAAATATTAATAAACTGCCTTATGTGATTCATTATGCAAGTAAAACTTTGGATAATGCTCAGGTTAACTATACAACTACTGAAAAGGAGTTGTTGGCTATAGTCTTTGTGTTAGAAAAATTTCGTTCTTACTTGATTGGTTCTAAGGTGATTGTTTATTCTGATCATTCTGCTTTGAAATTTTTGTTGGCTAAAAAAGACGCTAAGCCTAGACTAATAAGATGGATTTTGTTGCTGCAAGAATTCGATTTGACTATCAGGGACAAGAAAGGGTGCGAGAATATGGTAGCTGATCATTTGTCTCGTTTACTAGATGCAGCTAATAATTGTCATAATTCTGATAATCCTATCAATGACAGGTTCCCTGATGAACAGTTGCTTTCGTTACAAAATAAAGAGCCCTGGTATGCAGATTTTGTGAATTATTTAGTCTCGGGTCAATTTCACCCAGACTTGAATTCACAAGGAAAAAAACATTTTCTTTCTAAAGCAAAACATTTCTTTTGGGATGAGCCTTATTTGTTTAAAATTTGTCCTGATCAAATAATTAGAAGGTGTATTCCTGAGTCTGAACAACAAAATATTTTGAATCACTGTCACACTTTAAACTGCGGAGGACATTTTAGTGGAAAGAAAACTGCGTTGAAAGTTTTGCAGTCTGGTTTTTATTGGCCCACTTTGTTCAAGGACGCAATTGAATTTTCTGCTAAGTGTGATAGATGCCAGAGGACTGGTAATATAAGTAAGCGTCATGAAATGCCCCTTTCTAATATTTTGCTTATTGATCTCTTTGATGTTTGGGGAATTGATTTCATGGGGCCTTTTCCTACTTCCTTTGGTTATAATTATATTCTTGTAGCCGTTGATTACGTGTCAAAATGGGTTGAAGCTGTAGCTACTAGGACAAATGATAGTAAAGTTGTTTTGAAGTTTTTGAAAGATATTTTTGCCAGGTTTGGGACGCCCAGAGCTATTATTAGCGATGAAGGTACCCACTTCTGTAATAAACTTTTTGCAGGTCTTTTGAAAAAATATGGCATTACTCACAAGGTGGCTACCCCGTATCATCCACAAACCTCTGGCCAAGTAGAGGTGAGTAACAGACAAATTTGGCAATAACTAATGCCATGTCATCTGCCACGTCAGCGCTTAACCGGAAGGACGGGTCAAGAACCGGCTAACAGGTGAAATCGAACGGATTTGTGCTGTTGAATGGTGTAATTGCACTTTTTTTGGTTGGGTGGCCTGATTGCACTTTCGCGTTACGTTCAGTGGCCAATTTGGCCCTTATTCCTATTAAAATAAATATAATATAGTGATCTAATATAATTGTATGTTAATTTAATACATTAAAATAAAAATATCAATATAGGTGTTGTTTAAAAGTTTTTAATGGTATATTTTTATATATTAATTTTAGAGTTTATTACCGAAATGGTCCCTCGACTATAGTAAAATTACCAATTTGGTCCTCGACAATTTTGCGTGCCCAATTAAGTCCCTCAACTTTGAAAAATTTAACCAATTTGGTCCTCCGTTTATTTTGTCGTTAAACATCCGTTAAATTATGACCAAATTGGTAATTTTGCTATAGTCAAGGGACCATTTCAGTGAAAATTAATTACCAATTTGGTCCATTGACTATAGCAAAATTACCAATTTGGTCCCGATTTAACGAATGTTTAACAGAAAAATAAACAGAGGACCAAATTGGTTAAATTTTTCAAAGTCGAGGGACTTAAGTGGTCATGAAAAATTGATGAGGACCAAATTGGTAATTTCGTAATAGTCGAGGGACTATTTTGGTAATAAACTCTTAATTTTATTTGTATATAATTATATATAAAAAACTGAACTTAAGTTGAAAAGAATATACTAAGTATTAGTTTAATGTACTGATAAGTGCCAAAATGTTCATATTTTCACTTTGAATTTAAACTTATTTTCCTTGTCATTTGTTATAATTTTACCCAAAATGTTTCTTATTTGATTCATTTGTGTGTTTAGGTGTAATTCTTGATATTTAGATGAATTGAATGATTTTTGGAGTATTTCGGATGCATGTATAGTTAATGGGAGCCCATGAGAAGCTATGAAGATGGGAGAAACACCTCTTAGAGAGCCAAATTGTGGTGCCTTCAATGGTCTTGGTCATTTGGACAAACAAAGGCAAAAGTGGAGCAAAATAACAAGAAGTTGAAATTCTCGCACAACTCATCCACTATTTGTTTTTTGGCCATATCTCCGCGTAGGAATGTCCAAATCAAGTGATTTTTATGTCATTGGAAAGTTAACTTGAAGGGCTACAACTTTGATAAATACAACAAATGCTAATTCAAAATATTTAGGGAAGAAAATTAGCCTAGAAGACGGGTAATGTGCATAGAAATGCTGTTTGCAGGTGGCCACAACCGTGGCCACTAGGCAGTAAGCCCCTCATTTCTGGCCACAGGCATGGCCACACCCATGGCCAGTCTCTGCAACTTTTATCAGCTCCGTTTTTACCCTTTAAAAGGGGATTTCTTCCACCCAAAAACATATCTTTCATTTCCCCTTCAATTTTTAGTTAGGTTTAGGTTTAGTATAGCTTAGATTAGTGTAGATTTGTTGTTCCATTCCATTTTCAAGCTCAAGACACCTTACAATCTTGGATTCCAAAGTTTAAATAGAGAAGTTTTCTTATTCTCCTCTATCCTTTGATTTCAATTTATGCTTTCAATTTCTCTTTTAATATTGTGCATCTATTGTCATATTATGAGTAGCTAGGTGATTTGGGAATAGGATTTGGTTTGATTTCTTTCTATTGATGCCTATATGGGTTGTATTGCATAAAGAGGATTGTTTGGGTGTTCTGGGTTGTTGTGTGAAATAGGTTGGATATGAAATTTGTGTATGATTGTTGGATCCCAATTATATGCTTTGTTTGGAGTGTGTTTGTTGCTACAATAGTAGATCTTGTACACTAGCCACACATTCACACACTTGATGTCCAATACGAGAATATTTCGGGTGTTAAGGAGAATTTATGTCTTGTGTTCTTGGTTGGGCAACCTTGGGTTGAATTACCACGAGAGTGGAGTTCAATGTGAGGTTGCAAGTCCAAATAGATACAAGAGTGGTATTTGGACACTTTTGTGCATCTCACTTACCCTATGCCTTGTTTTAATACTCTAATCTTTAGTAGAATGATTGACATCTTAGCTTGAATCAACTAAGTCCCGGTCCTTTGTTTTACTTGTCTAATTTGTTATTTGCTAAACCATATCAACCAAACTCACCATCAATAGGCCTAGCTTCTAAATAAGTAGTTTTTAGCTAATGTTTAACTCCACTTTGCATCAATTCCTAACATTACAAGTGTCATCTCCAGTGGAATGATATCTTAACCCTATACTGTAATTTGATACTTGATGGATGTGTGAAAAAAGTTCTCATCATGTACCTTAAAAGTAGACCATGATTCATGGTATAATAAATATTTTAGATAATTATTAATATAAATTAAATTAACATATATAGTATTTTTGTTATTATTTAATTAGTATTTTCGCCCGTGCGTTGCACGGAATTAATTTGTTATAATATTTTAAGAATATTTGGATCGATATACAATTATATAAATTATAACATCGAATATTATATAGCGCAATTGATGAAATTAGTTGGATTGATTATGTTTTCTGTTGTTTTCTTTGCTTGAATTAGAGCAAATAATTGTCCAATTATCCGTGCGATTCACGGATAAATTTTTGTATTATTTATTTAAATAATAAAATTAAAGATAAAATTATTTAAAAATATATATAATATTGAACATGTACATTTATTTTTTCTAATATTTTAATTTCCTTTTGAATATATTCATTTCTTTTTTCCTTTATAATTAGAATTATTTATTGTCATTCATTTTTCCTTCATAATTTTTTCCTAATATTTTATTTGTTGGTTACTAATTCTTTGGTAGGGAAAGCTATGCTATATTTCCAATGAAATATTAATATATTCATTTCATTTTTCCTAATATTTCATTTCCTTTTAAATATATTCATTTCATTTTTCCTTTGTAAAAAGAATTAATATTGATCTCCCTTCCTTTTTTCCTTCATAATTTTTTCCTAATATTTCATTTGTTGGTTACTAATTTTTTCAAATGGAAAGTTGTGTCATATTTCCAGTGAAATATTAATATATTTCTTTCGTTTTTCCTAATATTTTATTTCCTTTTAAATATATTCATTTACATTTTTCCTTCATAAAAAAAATATTATTCATTCCCATTTTTTTCCTTCATAATTTTTTCCTAATATTTCATTTGGTGGTTTCTAATTTGTTTATAGAGAAAACTGTGTTATATTTCCAGTGAAATATTAATATGTTCATTTCACTTTTTCTAATATTTTATTTCCTTTTGAATATATTTATTTCCTTTTTCCTTCATAAAAAGAATTAATATTTTTTTACATTCCTTTTTCCTTTATAATTTTTTCCTAGTCATTCATTTGGTGGTTACTATTTTTTTCGTAGTCAAAAGTTGTGTTATATTTCCATTGAAATATTAATATATTCATTTCAGTTTTCATAATATTCTATTTTCTTTTTAGTATATTCATTTATTTTCCTTCATCAAAAGAATTAATGTTGCTTTCCATCCATTCGTTTTTCTTGATAATAATTGCCAATTAATTGGCCTGATTCCTTACCAATTAGTAAGAAAATATTAATAACAGATTTCCGGGGTTAATATTTATTTTCTTTTCATTCATAAAAATTTATTATTAATTTCCATATGATTAAAAAGTAATATAATTATAAAAATATAATTATTGAATATATTTTCAGTGAAATATTAATAAATTCATTTTGTTTTCATTCTAAATAATTAATATAATTATAATTATAATATAATTTTCGATTATATTTCCAGTGAAATATGAATATATTTATTTCCTTTTTCCTACATATATTCATCTCCATTTCTTTTTCCTTCATAATTTTTTGCTAATATTTCATTTGGTGGTTACTAATATTTGCATAGGAAAACTATGTTATATTTATAGTGAATTTTTATTATTAATCTCCTTTTTCATTTGGGCTGATTCATGTGCCAATTAGTAACATTAGTAACATAATATTAATAACAGATTTCCGTGTGTAATATTTATTTCCTTTTTCATTCATAAAAAGATTATAATATTCATTTCCATATAATTAATAAGTAATATAATTATAAAAATATAATTGCCAATTATATTTCCAATGAAATATTAATATATTCATTTTCTTTTTCCTTCATAAATATTAATATAATTATAATAATTTAATTGTCAAAATAAATTAAATTCCTTTTTTTGTTCAATTTTCAATCAAATATTAATATTAATTTACTTTTTGAAATGGCCTAAATTCCGTGCCATTTAATTTCCAATTAATTATTTTTTTTAATATTCTTTTTTTTTGAACTATAATTTCACCTCTGAACATGGTATGAATAAACAAATAAAACAACTACATATTCAAAGTAATGTAAAACCATAAAATGTTAAGATTTAAAAAAAATACACAAATTTAAAATTTGAAATGTTTAATGCCCAAAAACATAAAATGTCTATGATTTCAACAGGAAAATATTTTATTAATTGCTTATCAACTTTCACATCCATCTCTTAATAGATCCATTATCCTTTGCATCACATTGATTATTAGGCTCTAAATATCTGCATTTATAGTTAAAGAATCAAGAGAGCTGGAAATATAAGATTTCAAATATAAAAGAATAGTTAAAAATAAATTAAAAAAGAATAGTTAATACTTAGAATAAAAGTTGTAGTTATTTGACAAATTAGCTTACCTTTCGACAATTGAAGCTACCAACAATTAACCCCGGCGCTTGTGATTGCAAAATATAAGAACCTGCAATGAATGTAACAAAAAAAATCAACAACAAAAAAAAGAAGATAAGATAAGAACAATAACAAAACAAAACAAAAAAGTAAATATGTCACACTTTGATGTTTTCATTGATGTTTTCACAAACGAAAAGCAACAGAACTAAGAGAGATTAAAATTGGTGGTGGTGGTGGTGGACTGAGTTTCTTCTTGTATTTATACCCATAAAGAGAGAGATGCAGAGCTATTATTGTTAATTGGTAAAAATTGGTAATTGGTAATTGGTAATTCATTTGATTACCATTTATATGTTTTCACCATTAACATAATAATAACATATCTTTTGGTAATAATTTCTAATTTGATAATAAATAAATGGAATTGTAAACAAATAGGTATTGGAATATAATATATATGGAATTCAATTATAATTAATAGAATTCCATACAATTATAACTAATATATTTTTATATATTATTATATAGATATAGATATAGATTATTTTCTACCATAATAAATAAAGAAATCTATACCATAAACATTTGTCAGTGGTATTACATTAATGCATGTATATGTATTAATCTATATGAAATACAAATATATTATCATACTAATTAATTACCATAAACAATTTTAAGTGGTATTACATTAATGCACGTATATGTATTAATCTATAAAATATAAATATACTATCATAATAATTAATTACCATAAATATTTTTCAGTGGTATTACATTAATGCACGTATATGTATTAATCTATAAAATACAAACATACTATCATAATAATTACCATAATTACTAATAAGGAATTACCATAGTACTAATAACTAATTACCAATCTATACTATATATAATATATTATGATTACCATAATTACTAATATTATGATAGAATAATCTTAATTAATTATAATTAGAATAATAATTACCATATTACTAAAATGCCCCTACGTTTGGGCGGGAAATTTTGGAGGAGGATAATGTTTTTATATATAGTATAGATATAGATTAGGTAAAAAAAATATTGTAATTTCAAATTTCAAAATAGAATATTTTCTTAGGATGGGCGGGTATATATATAGATTTTCCTTCTTTACCCTATATTATATAATTTTCTTCCCTTAAATAACCCCACATTCCGTTAGTATTAACTTTAATAACTGAATATTCCATTAACTTTTAACTTAACCATTAATAATTTCTATAAGAAATGTCTTAGGATAGGTTCGAACCGCATCCCACTCAGAGTTGGCGTAATTGTTAAACATATACTATGTTAGAGTATATTATTTAAAAATAAGTACCTCACTCTATTACTTTTATTAAATTAAATAAATTAATTAATAGCTACAACAAAAAAATAATACATATGCATTTCTTTAATTTAGAATTTTATGTTTACAAAGCCTTTATTCAAAAAAATTATTTATTATCAAAAAAATTAAAAAAGATATATAATTTAATTTCATTAGTTATATTGTCTTTATTTTCTACAATAAAAATTATTCATTATCAAAAAATTAAAAAAAGATATATAATTTTATTAGTTATATGTCTTTATTTTCTACAATAAAAATTATTCATTATCAAAAAATTAAAAAAAAAAAAAGATATATAATTTCATTAGTTATATTGTCTTTATTTTTGTTAGGAACATATTGTAATTGTTTTGATGAACCAAAAATGTAATTTTAGACCTCCAATTTTATTTTGAGTCTAGCATAGGAATTACGCCTAGTACAAGCCTAGCCAATTGTGTGAAAATAGTGAGAGTATAAATTTTAATTTATACTTGCAAATCGTTCGCTTCCACTTTACAAATTGAGAAGAATTTGAAGATTGGTCAAGTCTCGTGTATATCCTTGAACGTGACAACATTGGTTCGAATTGCATGAATTAATTCTTTGAAAGAATTAATTTAATTCAAAGTGAGGATGTTACAATTAAGGGTCAAAATCAAGAAGTCAACTAGAATGAGTTCTTTCACAAATTACTTGTAGATGAGGATGACCTCTTGAAGGCAAAAAGGTGTGACAAATTGAGGATGACCTTTTGAAGATCAAATTGGCGTGGCTAATTAACTTAAGGAGTAAGATGAACATGCAATGAGGCTAATAAGGAAGAGGATGACCGTGTGCAATTAAAGATGAGGATGACTTGCAACATTAATTGGAGAGTGAGGCTAACTCCATAGAGAAAAGGCTGATCATGCACTAATTAAAGATGAGGCTAACCTTGTGCTAAAGGAGAAGAGGCTGACTCGCTATCAAAGGCTAACCGTGTGCATTATTTCAAAGGTTGAGGCTGACTCACATTATTTAAAAAAGATCAACCTATTATCCATTATAATAAGGAGGACAACTGATTTATTCTCAAGGAGAGAATGACTACGGCGTGATCCAGAAGAAAAATAGAGTGGTCTATTTTTTATATTCTCAAGGAGGTCAACTGCCAATAATTCTAAAAATGGGAAATATTATTTTTCTTAAAATGGCATGAGGATGACTCCTAAAGATTAATTAAGAGAATACAAAGATTATTGCTACTTGGAGTTGAGATCAAATTGAGGAAAGTCAAAGTATTTTCGGTGGCATTAAATTATGCTCAAGCAAGAATCACCGAGCAGAAATGATTTAGAGCAACTTGACTTATGAATTATGAACAACTCAATTGTTCACACTACCAGAAGATAGACAAAGTCAAGGAAAGGTAGCTACAAGTCACAAGGCAAATTCATGTCAGTGATTAAAGAAGACGTTGGAGGATCATCATAAGCAAATTAAATATTCAAATTCATCTGACAGAGCCATCAAAGTTGACAAAAATCATCTGAAGACAATTTAATGCTCTGAAGATACATAACGGGCAAATAACTAATTTAGCTATAAAAACCCAAGAAGATTTGAAAACAAGTACGACACAAAAAACACTACGACAATGGATGAGTTACAAGCACTACGACGAAAAGGAACAGAGAGATATCTGATTAAGCAAGTGCTAGTATTGAGCTAAACACGAGAGAAAATCAAGTCTTAAAAAGAAATACTTTTATTTCTTGTGAGAAAAATTGTAGGAGTGTAGTTCTGTGCAAAACACTCGAGGAAACTAAGTGTAGCTTTGTGCAAGACACTTGGTTGAGGAGTATAGCTTTGTGCGAGATACTCGGGGAGCGTCGCTTTGTGCGAGACGCTCATGAGCGTAGCTTTGTGCGAGACGCTCGGGATTTGGTGTAGCTTTGTGCAAGACACTCGGAGTTGTAGAAGTGCTAGAAGGGCACTGGTTTACTATTGTATCTAGGTGATTGAAAATAGTGAAATCCCTCCTTGGAGTTAAAGGAGAAGAGTGGACTAGAAGGATTACACTACCTCTGAATCACTATAAATCCATGTGTCCATTTACTTACCTACTTACATATTTCGTGCATGCCTATCTGATCATCTCACACTTTGTCACATTAATTAATTTAGCATCTAGAATCGCGTGACATTACATTTGCATGCAAAGCATATTGCATACTCATCCTCATCCTGCTCAAAGTATTATTTGCTATATTATTTCGAACCAACTATTCATTGCTTAGAATATTAATCTGGGTTTAATAGTCCCACGTCTGCATGTGAGCCATACTTTGCATACTTATTATTTGAGCTATTCCAAGAGCTTCTAACGTGTTGCATGTAGAATACCTCTTCGTTTTTAGGTAAACTTGATTATAGCACTTTACCGTTCTTTATTCCGCTGCGAACTCTATTTGGTTGATTGCTTTATGCTTCTTACCTAGAGTTGAAATTACCAAAGTGTTATAATATTTTAAATTGTTTGAAAAGTCTATTCACCCCCTAGACTTTTTCCACCCTATCGGGACCAACAATTTGCTCTAATGCAAAGATTTTTTACCTTCGAATTCATTAATTAATTTTATTCATTACATTATTCATTATCTTTTTTACACTATCTTGTAATTAAATACTCCGTATCAAAGTTATAATACAAAATAACATTATATATTTATTTACCAAGTATTCTACTAATAATATAGAAAAAAAATTTTAAAAAAATAATTTGAGACAAATCATATTAACTACTTGGGTAGAATTTGTTGACAAAGAAGGCATACAAATAACCAATAAATTGAAGTGGGAAACTATGTCGTAATATTTTTTGGACTACATCACAGTTGTTCACTTTAAAAGTAAATCCTTTCTTTATTAATATGATTTAAAATGTATAAATTTTTATTACCAAAAGTAGTATTTATTTATACTATCATTTTAGACTAAGTATTAGTGTAATTGACTAATAATAATTGTCTAATAATTATTATGGTAATTAAGCTAAACATGGGTAATTAAATTTATTTTTATAATAATTATAATTAAATTATTTTTAATTTTTCCCATATTTATTTTAGTAATAGTAATAATATAATTACATAAGTCATATTACATATCTATATTTTAAAGATAATTGTAGACAAACAAGTCATATATTATTCAATTAATTGAGAGATACATTTACACTAATATTATATTCAAATAAATGTACACGTTCAATATTAGATTTTTTTATAATTTTATTTTTATTTTTAATATCTAAATATATAATTAAAAAAATTGTCCGTGCATCGCAAGGATAATTGTACAATTATTTGCTTTAATTGTAAATCGATCCAACTAATTTCATCAATTGTGCTATATAATATTCGATGTTATAATTTATATAATTATATTAGTTTTTCTTATGCACGATGTGCAAAAAATAGGTGCCCAATATTAGTATTTTATATTAAAATTTTAAATTTATTTAAATTTTAATATAGTAAATAATAATAATAATAATAATAATAATAATAATAATAATAATAATAATGTAAAATATTTTTATAAATTAGATATTTATATTTTAAAAAATAACTAACATATAACTCTAATATTTAATGTGTACATATTATTATTATTATTGAAAAATATAAGAAAATATATGGTGGATGCATGTGCATAGTAACAATAGTGGAAAAGATAACGGAAGTTATAACAGTAGGGGTATATTTGTTCAAATATTATGTAGTACAACTTTTATAGCATAATGTATAAAAAAACTTAACGGAATAAACGGACGTAAATGAGGGGTATAACCTTCATTCACATCTATTATGTTTTTAGATATCGATCCAACTATTCTTAAAATATCATAACAAATTCATTTCGTGCAACTCATGGACGACAATACTAGTAGTAGTAGTAATAATAATAATAATAATAATAATAATAATAATAATAATAATAATAATAATAATAATAATAATTTCTTTACTTTTCCATGAATTTCACTCTCATTTTCACTCTAACTAGTATGATACCCGTGCGATGCACGGATGAGATTAAAGCTAATATTTGACCAACGTTAACAACATATTTTATTTAAAAGAATATAATATTTAAGATTACAAATTATTAAAAACTTCATGGTATACAACATTTGTAGTATAATTACTACTGTCAGTATCTTCATTTGCTATCAACAAACGTAGGCCTTTCGGGTTGCTAATCCTTGAAGCTGCAACGTACAGTTGACCATGAACAAAGACCGGTTTCCTTAATAGTAATCCAACATGTGTGAGTGTTTGTCCTTGACTCTTGTTAATAGTCATTGCGTATGATAGCATGAGCGGAAATTGTCTTCTTTGGAATTTAAAAGGTAATCTTGTATCAGTTGGGGTCATTGACATCCTTGGTATCAAGACAATTTGTCCTTCATGATTCCCTGAAACAATCTTTGCCTCCACAACATGATCGGCTAATCTGGTGATTATAAGTCTTGTACCATTACATAGACCCATTGAGTGATCTATGTTTCTCAACAACATAACCGGAGATCCAACCTTTAAAGTTAAAGAATGGTTAGGTATGCCAGACGCTTTCAAGCCATTGAGGAACTCAGGAGTGTGCATATCCGCGAGGATACCATTGCCAGCATCAGATCTACAAACAGTATCGCAACTTAGATATGTCTTGCTCTCTGCCACATGCAAATTAGTCATATACTCATTTATTTCATTGACAACGTCTAGTGTGGGTGCCAAAATTGCCCTATTTGATATGTATTGTAGTTGGCAACCACCTCCCTTGAACAATGGAAAAATACTCTCAACAATTGTGGCTATGTCATTACCATTAGCTGGCAACAACATTTCATCAGGGATGAGAACATTCGAATACCCATCATTAGGTCCTCCCATTGTGCCATCTCCTATAGCAGCTAGCCAGGATGCAAACTCTTGAATTGTTTTGATATCAGCTGTTGATTCTTTGTTTGACAGTCTAAGATTCTTTGTTAACCTTAGCACTTGACATGATTCCCAAAGGTATGAAGAGTTTATTGAAGCTGACACAATGTCTTGGCGTGTACCTTTAGGGATAACTGGCAGAATCTGTCTGAAGTCACCTCCAAGTACTACTGTTTTGCCTCCAAATGTCCGGTTCCCAGCATCACTATCAGTGAACAGCATTATATCACGCATTGTCCTATCTACTGCCTCGAAGCAATGCTTGTGCATCATGGGTGCTTCATCCCATATTATTAATTTGCACTGTATAATGAGTTCTGCCAAGTTACTACCTTGTGTGATATTGCAGGTCGAATCCTCTGTGACTGCAATTGGTATTGCAAATCTCGAGTGGGATGTTCGCCCACCTGGAAGCAACAGAGATGCAATTCCACTGGAAGCAACGTTGATGACAATATCACCTCTCGACCGAATCTTGGCAGATAAGGCTCTCCATACAAATGTTTTCCCAGTTCCACCGTATCCGTAGACAAAGTACAAACCACCCTTCTGATGGTCAACGTCATTCACTACTGTTTCGTACACAAGCTTTTGCTCTTCTGTCAATTTGCTCTCCATTATTTGACTCTCCTTTAACAATTCCTCACGGTCGTAATCAAGCTCATCCCACAACAACTGATTTTGACAACGCACAACATCATCATAGTTTGGAATCGGCATGTGAGGGTAATCTTTCAATGACTTGTTGTACGACTGTAACAAACGCTCTATTTCAATCAAGCCCAAATTCTTCTTCTCGTCATCAGACAAACACAAATCTAAACATTGTGAAAAACAATCTTAATTAAACATAATCTGATTAAATAATATACGAAAGGGATATTATACGAAATGAATTATAATTTACCCTTCTTGTTGCAACACTTTGCGCTTGTTAAATTGTACATCTTCTGCCAGATGTTGCCACACTGCATCCCACACGTTTTCTGGCCTGTTGACCAAGTTGGAAGTAAGTAATATGACAAATAATTTCCTCATCGAGAATGCAGTAGACCAATAGCTTGCTTCGACAATGGCGTCAATGTATTCTTTATCATCGTCTAACAAACCTCTAGCGTAACATGCATCTCGAAAGGTGGGGTATATGACACCCTTATATGACTTTATGTCCTCCCAATTAGTCGATCCTCGAACTACATTCAGAAGACATCTCAAGTAATATATTTCACCACTTCCTGGAGGTACATAAAAAATTCTTCCAATTGAGAACCCCCTTTGCCTGGGATGCCACTCTCTGATATCCTTCTTCCAAACAAATTTTGTTGGCATGTCAATGTATGGCAGCTGCTTCGCTGAATCAAATTTCTTGTTAGCCTCGAACCAAGCAGTGAACATACTTTGATTTACCGTAGGTCGATTCAAGACATTATCTATACGATCATCATCCTCAAAAACCACCGATTGGCATTCAGGTAAATGGAAGCTAAGTCTTTCAACTGGCGGGAACCTGAATTGGACATCGTAACTGAAAAGACGCCAAGTTGCCTCGCATGCAGACACGTACCTGCAGTCGTAATACATTGCTATTTCATCAATAGTGTCATTCTGTTGCTCATCACTTGTGCTTTTGTAGAACTCTGCAGTGACCCTATCGTTGCCTTTATTGACGTACTTAAACAGATATTTGATGGCCCTAGATTGATTGGACCACTCCACATTGATGTGTGCCCTATACTTCAGAAGCAAATACCTATTATGCGGCACCACATACCTACTATCAAGCTGCACCCCGTTCTTCTCCACAGTTCTAGAACTTTCACTTCGCTTATATATCGGATACCCATCATCATCCCAACTTGATATATTAACAAATTTCTTTGGGAAGTGCTTTGAACACTTATTATTTACCATGCATGGAGATTTTGGTCGATGTAATCCACAAGGTCCATGAATCATAAACTCTTCAATAGCTTTGTAGTATTCCATGTCAACCTCTTTGTCAGGAAATTCAGCTGAAATGAATTTGTCCATTGATGCAGCAGTAAATGGTTCTGACTGTCTTTCCAAAAACACTATAATATGAGCATGTGGTAAACCGCGCTTCTGGAATTCAATGGTATATACAACTGTAATGGGAGATTGTTTAAAGTGTTTGGTTAGCGAAATGTTAATATATTAGCAATCAGATAATGAACTTGATCCATAATATCTTGAAGCAGAAAAATAACAAATACCTGCAGTCACGGTACCGAATAGTGTGCCCGAACGTATTTCTTTGACTAAGTAGTCCAGTTTCATCTTAAAAACCCTGCAGACAATGTCAGGCCTATCTTCTGCGTTGAGATTGCATTTTTTCATGTATCTCTGAATCTCAGGCTACTTCGGGTTGCATGTAAAGGTGATAAACAGATTTGGATAACCCTTATGCCGACAAATGGCCATAGCATCCTGGTAGTTTTGGATCATATATCTAGCACCACAAGTGAAACTGGATGGCAATATTATTCTTTTACCTTGTTTGCTAGTGTCAACTTCTCCTCTAGTCAACGCATCTGCAAGGCCTTTGTATGCTTCACACCTCAAAGACTTTTGATTATTTCTAATATACATAAGCCTGTTGGACTCTACCATTGTGTACGCATCTACCAGGAACTGCTGAAAAAGTCGTCGTGCATTTAGGATTGTGGACATCTCGTTAAACCTCTCATGTATCCGATAAGCGAAGAACTCACGTTGCGACACCCGACAACGACCACCGCTTCTCTGCTGTATGACTTCGTTGAAATTGATATCCTCCCTATAGCCGTCTTCCCCATAGGGGAACAAAATAGGATACTGAAGTGGTAGGTACGCAGGGTTAAGCTCGTTTATCCTCTTTAGACCACCTGTCTTAGTCTCAACCAGAATATCCCTGGACCCCATATTTGTGTCAATGTCACCGACGATCAGAGCCGCAACCTCTGACACCATTGGTAGGTTGTATGTCCTTGCATCAGAATTACGCTTACCAATTAACCTCATCTTGAAATCTACTCCTGGATTTGAGTCAATATTACCCTTGGCACATCGAAATGATTTCACCAACACATTGTGTTCATCTAGTTCATGCTTTATATCTTTGACAATTTCCAAATGCAGTTTCGCATTCTGCTCACCCATGCTAACACAAGATAAGAGGTAAGATTTTCAGTAAATGTCCGAAATGTAATGGGGTTTAACTAATGCAATTACATTAATTAAAACTGTGATGATAAAAATGGAGATAAGTTACCTGAATGCACTGATCCGATTGTCCACCTCATTATCCGTGTCGTGAATGTATAATTGAGCGAATTTGGGCCTATTACCTTCTTGAGGAATTAATGCTCCAATTAGATGAAAATTCTGACCATGAATCCGAAAAATAGGAGGGGCATTACCAATGTTTATGGATTTGTCCACCTTTGCTCCTAATGAGGTAAACGCAAACATGTTGTTGCACCTCCTAATGTATCTTAAAAATTCTTTTTGTTTCTCTCCTTGACTAAAAAATAAGTCAAACAGCCTCTTAGGCGGTCGCATCATCTTAGGGAGCACAAATTTCCCATGACCACAACAACCAGAATACTTTGGTGTACCGCAACGTGCAGCTTTATTCATTCTCTCTTCAAACCAAAAGATTGAATTGCAGTTCTGACAAATGTTGCTGGGATCACCAATATCGTGATAAGCCACTAATAAGAAGGAAACCATATATGATTATGAATTACCTCCATTTAAACAGCCATATAATTCATTCACATTTATATACATGGTTATTAAAGATTAATAACATTTTACTTACCGGTTAGTGCCGGCATACTAACAACCTTGTCATTCTGAATATTATCGATTATCAATTGTTGAGAATCGACAACAGCTTTACCCTTTTGAAATGTAAGCCTTTGAGACCTTCGAATGGCAAGATTGGTATCCGCTTCAGCTTGCAAATTGCGACCCAAATCGTCAGAAATATTTGGGATAGGGCATTGACTTTGTTGATGGATTGTTCTGTCAAAAACTTATGAAAAAAACGTAATGAAATTAAAGACAATTATAACTTAGGTAACTTGTTCAATAATTTATATTTGAATACAATTGTAGATACTAAATGTATCTAATAATAATTACATAAATTTTTGGACTACAATACTACATATTACATAGTAAATTTATATAACAATTAATACGGGTTTTAGCAATATAATTTTTAAAAAAGCCGAGAATACAATATTAAATAATAAAAAAGTATGTTAATACCAAACTGAAACAATTTACTATTAAAATAATCGTAACAACAATGTAACCTACAAATATCATAGTAATTGTTGTTTGTCTACATTGCCAAAGTAATATAAGTTACTACAATAATAGCACATGGTTCCTTGAAGTTAAGACATACCATTATTTAAGAAGAATGTACGTGTCTGTCCTCCTCCTTGTACAGTCTCGAATTCGGCTTCAAGATTTCTACTCAAATCGACGCCTATCTTGTACCTCGAGGTTTGACTAACTTGATGGTTGGTGTTGCCAATAACTTATCACAACAATAAATTGAATGTAAAAAAAAATTAGAACATGTTATTAGAACATATATTTGAGCATAAAAAAAAATAAAAAAAATCCTAACCTTTTGAGGTGCATTGCATTATACAATTGCGCAAAAATGTTATACTCCGATAAAACACGTTAAGAATTACCGTTATTTAATAATGATGTATTTTTACCTGCTGACCGCTGTACAGTGGCAAATTCATGTTCCAGAGTCCAACAAAAATCAACAGCCATACTAGACGTCAATCTTTGTCTCACTTGATGGTTTGTCGTGTCCATAACTTATAAAAAAAAATAATTTCAACAAAATGGAAATTATATTAAATAAAAACACCTATTTTAATTTAAGAAATAAATTATAGATCATTTAAACATTAAATGAACAGATAAATATTAATCCTAATTTTTTTAACGTGAAATGCAACACAACATTACAAATAAATTTATTAATGCAATACAGAACAATAAAGAAAAAAAATAGAATAAATTGGTTTCAATAATATTAACTTAATTAAATAATCAATAATTTAGAAGAACTAACCTGTACTGCCATTGCTTAATGTTTGCATATTCGGAGTAGATGACGTTGCTCGAAGTGGTATTGCCTTTTGCAAATCATTGTAGCAAATTACTTCATTTTTGCCAACTTTTGTTGTACATTGTGCTTTAGAAGGCCGAGCTAATTAAATCGAATAATTTGAAAAACCATTATATTTTGTATATAAAATAACGCAAATGTTTATGTTAAATAAATATGGTTTATGTGACTGACCGTTAGTGACATCATTTAATGGTGCTCTAACTTTGACTCGTTGAACTGAAGTTGTACCAGCTGAGAAAAAAAAAATCCAACCATGAGGCATACTCAAAAGGATATAATTTTTGTTCAGTTACCACATGTCACAAGTTTAAATTATTCAAACAAAAAGCATTATACTATTTAATATAAAAAATAACGTTTAAATATTCTAATAACATGCAGATGGGAAATATTATATTAGTTTTATACCTTCATTTGATATGACACTTTGAGACTGGTTCTTGTTGCACGAAATACTCGATTTAATTAGTTGACCACCTGTAAATATGAAATATTAAAAAAATTGACGGGTATAATATGTTTATGCATCGACATTTATGAATACTTACTATGAGTTATAATGCTCAATGGTGAATTGATTGAATTTTCAAATACACCATAAACGTAGCTATTCTGAAACTGCGACCCATTTCCATGTTTGTGAGTATGATTATTACTCAAATCTATGGATGACGCGTTCTCTTGATCTGTAAATCACAAAAAAAATATTACAATTAAAAGAGAAATTAGTAGTATTGAAAAGCCTATAATTTAATGAATTTTGACTTGATTTAAATTCTTAAATTGCTAGGCTTTTTATCTAACGGAATACAAATATTACTTGCTCTGACATTCATTTACACATCGCAAATATAATTTATAATTTCCATCAATATATATATATATTTCTGGAAAAATATATCAAAATTATGTCTACATGTAAATAGTGTAAAAATGAAACAAAATATATATAATATAAAAAAAAAATAAAAGCAGGGGTTTCACCTGCTAAGTACACATACTCTCTTTGCAAGAGAGATACGTGTACTAAGCAAATGAGAGTGAGAAGTGAGGTTGCGATTTGGAAACCCCAGTGCCGTCTTCTCTTCGCTTACCTCTTTTCTGTGCTCCAAATAGCAACAGCGTGGTTTTTGAATACATATTGGATTGATAATACGCCGGCATATCACCGTGCGTTGAATCTCACTCTCGATATTCATCCTATGGTATTTCCTAATGGTCCGAGAATTACAACCCATTGTTTTTTGATGTACTTTGGTCCAAGTAATTTGCTTGGTAAGTGTATCTCAAACCCTAACTACGGGATTTTCAATTTGCAATTAGGTACTCAGTACTCTATTTGAGCGTCGATTTGAGGTGAAAAATCGAGCACAATCTGTTTGTTATCTGAATTGATTTGATGAAGTGTTAAACCTTAGAAGATTAGAAATTGGGTCTAGGGTTTTTTGATTCAAGTCTGTGCTGTAGATTAACTTGCATAGATTTACTTTATTCATCACGGATTTTGTGGATGTGTAGAGGGAGGTCATTTCTGTATACATTCTGTAAATTTTATTAGAATCTGTTCTTATTGGATACTAATCTTCTGCTGAGTATGAGTATTTAGTATTTTTTGGACCCATTAGAGATAAATATAAAGCACTGAGCAGAAAATGTTAATACTGAAGAATACTCAATGCGTACCTGGTATTATAGGCTGAGGGTGTTTCCTTTTACTACCAATGAGAGCTGATTTGGTAAGTTTCTTCATTATTAGCATTCATGAATTGTAGCTGTGTGTGTAAAATTTGATTTCAAGCCTTAGGTTTTTATATTGCTGGTTGATAATGATGTGAGTAATAATAATGATTGTTTTGGTAACCTTTATGCTTGCACTGGTATCTATTAGACTGTTGGAATAAAAAGAGTCTCTCAAGTAATTAATGTTGCTAGATGAATACTACAAATCATTTGGCACATCATGCTATATATGATAAATCTGCAAATGTATATCATCTGTTTATTTAGTGATAATTATTTGATTTTCCTTGTTACTAATATGTATAATGTAGGTTTGGCAGATGATGAAACTACATTCTGATGCCTAATGAGTACCCAACACTGAGGTGGTGTTATTTTTTTTAATGGTTGAGTACTAACTGAAATGTTATAAAATGACAAAATGAGAAAAACTATACACCTGAAGTGTTTATTACTCTTGGCATGCAGTGAATTGTTTCTGCCACTGCAAGTGTTGCATTTTCCAATTGGGAGTAACCATTAAGTTAGAGATAAATGTTGTTTGTAGTCATATCTTTCCTGTTTTAAGTCTATGGTCTGCAGGTTCATTTTGTTCACAGGGAAGATGTGAAGGTAAAGAGGTGCTGCAGTTCATAATGAAGTAACAGAGCTGCACATTTAATTTCTGCAAATTATGTAGAAAGGCACCAATTTTAATTATGCAATATTTATGTATTTATGAATACATTAAAGAACTTCGCAGTCAGTATGAGTCTGGTTTAAGCTCAAATGTAAATTAGTGCAGTTCCTTATAAGTTTTCCAGTTATTGCCACTCACACATATCATTCTAAGTAAGTGTGACTGTTAGTGATAAAAATAAGAGTTTAACGAACCTAATGGTCATTCTAAGTAAGTGTGACTGTTAGTGATTAAAATAAGAGTTTAATGAACCTAATGGATCAGTTTTGGATATTGGAAGTGAGTATCTACATCTAAGTAAGTGTGTAAAGTATTGCCAGTTCCTTATAAGTTAATGAGTTATTTTAAGTCATTAACATTCTGCCTAAGTCTGTAAGTGTGAACTTAATGGATCAATAAGTGCAAAAATATTTATGTATACACTAAGGAATTTGGAAGTCAGTCTGTTGGTCTAACTAAGTCTTTCAGTCCATTATACTCATTATCATTAACTTAATTAAAAGTAATTATAAAAGAGAACAAAGTTTAGTTAATCCTTTGTGATCCTTAACTGTTGCAGGCCTTTTACATTTATGTATAGACTAAGGAATTTGGAAGTCAGTCTATTGGTCTAACTAAGTTTCTGAATCCATTATACTCATTATCATTATCAGCATTAAATCTACTTTCTGGATCAGTTTTAAAACTAAATATAAAAGAGAACAAATTTTAGTTAATCCTTTGTGATCCTTAACTGTTGCAGGACTTTTACATTTTCATTCACAGTTCTTGTTTTCTTTGATGCAGAAAGGACTTCCATAAAGTGGTTTAGAAGATAAGCAGCTGAGTTGGTTTTAGCTCAGAGATAAGTCATTTATTGATTTTAACTATTATCAATTTTTTTGCAGTATTTCTTTTTATTAGGAGTTGTGTTTGAATAAGAAATTATGAAAATGCAGAGTTAGTGTTGATTGCATTAGTGGACCCCAAATGACTTTAAAAAAATTATGTTTCACTAGAATTGTAAATATATATTACTGGCAAAAAAAAAAATATTTACAGGAAACTATTTTTTCAACACTAAACATTACCATATCTAATACAAACAGAATCAAAACTGGCTAAAGTTTAAAAAACCTAATTCCTTGGATGCAATCTTTTCTGTATTCCATATTGTTTTGCTCCAGTCCTCTAGCTTGACAGATACCTGCAAAGGAAAAAACATAATACTATGCATAACATCTATAATCTGCATTAAAAGTTCCTAACACTGTACTAAGATTGGCTAACTGAATCTTAGAATGATTTTTAAGTGCAATAGTGTTAGGAATACTGTGACACCCCAACCTGACATAGGCTGAGATAGCTAAAAACTTAACATAGAAGCTGCCAATCTCAACCAACAAACCAAACATAGCGGAAGCAATTTAAACTTAAGGGCGTCATGCCACACCTAGGTATTAACAAAGCCTAGATGCACAGGCTAAACAAGAAACGGACTAACTGTCATATCATAGAAATCTCAAAACAAATCCTCAATGTAATCCATAAATCCAAGAGAATACTCAAAGTACAGAACAAGAGTATCAAAAGATCTCAAGGCTCACAGGCCCTCAAAACAAAGTCTACTCAGAACTAACTAAGGCTAATGTCCTCATAAGGAAAGCTCTAGCGCGCT
>CP025657.1:12870373-12881857 GCA_003576665.1 Ipomoea trifida
AGGTTTTAGGTAGATTCATAAAATAATTTTAATATTTAAAAAAAAAAAAACGACGTCGGTTATTTATATTAATCGACGTCGTTTATTTTTTTTTAAATTTTTTTTTAAATTAAACGACGTCGGTTTTATTACAAAAACCGACGTCGTTTCATTTTTTTTAATTTTTTTAAAAATGAAACGACGTCGGTTTTTGGAAAAAAACCGACGTCGTTTCATTTTTTTTAATTTTTTTTTAATGAAACGACGTCGGTTTTTGGAAAAAAAACCGACGTCGTTTCATATTTATTAATTTTTTTTTAATTAAACGACGTCGGTTTTAAGAAAAAACCGACGTCGTATATTATTTTTTAATTTTTTTTTTAATTAAACGACGTCGGTTTTTTTTAAAAACCGACGTCGTTTCGTATTTTAAAAAATAAAAAAATACATACGGCGTCGGTTTTGACAACCGACGCCGTATCATTTATATACAACGTCGGCCAGATCAACGTCGATTTTTAACCGACGTTAAAAGTGCTAAAAAACCGACGTTAAAGGTGTTTCCTGTAGTAGTGGAAATTTACGGGGTGTTACATAATGAACCCGAATATAATCAATAGTAGCACAGTTAGTTCATCCAACAAATCCCCACGATACCAACAAACCATCATCACATACTCATGCTCCAACACCATCCCCAACAACCAACCAAAGTGCTCATCTCAACTATGAACACAAACCAACTCCCAGTTAATGAATTCCAAGAATTAATAGATCAAGAGTACAAGAATGGGAAACCAAAGACATGAATCAATCTCCAAAATGTGATAGTAATTACCCAACAAAAAGCATGGATAAATACTCCAAAACCATGGTAAAATACCCAACAAAACAATCCAACAATAATCAGAACAAAGGGCCAACAACAGACAACAACAACAAAAAGCAGTCCACTGGAATCGAAATTCCCAGTGTTCTTGCGGAACACCTCAACGGTCCACTGACCTCCGCCGCACCCCTCCGCAAGGAGGAGGCGGTCCTCCACCACGGAACCAACCCATCCGCTCAACACCACCGCCGTGGCCTTGCGGAACACTCCAGCGGGTTACATTGTGCCGCTGGGGTCCTCCGCAAGGTCACCAACCATCCCAGATTCCAGAAACAAAGCAGACACGAAAATGTTCCAATTCCAGAGAGCAATTTCAGACCAAAATACACCAATATTGCATCAATTTAGAGGCCAAAAACATGGAAATCCAAACCATCAATGATCATACAACACTAGGCAAAAGATCAAGATGAAATCCAACAAAATACATCCAAGAAATAGGCCAAATAACAAGAAATTTCAGGATTTCCAACACCAAGAACATCATATATAGAATAGGTGAATAAAATAGATTTTGATGGACATAGTGGTTACCTTGAAGAGCTTTTCTCAATCCAATCAAGCCTCAAGCTAGTCCTGTAAGCCCCACCTCCTTCTTGATCATCTTTTACCCAAAGAATCCCCAAAAGAACTTTATAAGAACATGCAAAAAGACTAATAGAAACACAAAATGCAAGATGGATTCTAGGATAGATGCACTTACCCACTCCTAACCAAGCTTAAAAGAGCAATCTTTACTTGAAAACTTGTAGGGAAATGAAGATCAATTTTGGATGATAATGGAGAGGAAAATGGCGTGGGAATAATAGGTAGGGAGGAAGAGGAGTGTAAACTTTTAGGGTAATTTTGATCTTCAAATTATATACTAAGAATACATACAATATTTAGAGTGTAAGACTTTAATAGGAATTGGGCTTAAGTATATAATATGATGGCTACAAGAATTAATTATATATATTCAAGACTAGTAGTTGGGCTAATGAATTCATCCCTTATAAATTAAATAAAATGATTAGGGTAAGAAAGCCCATAAAATGTCTTAGGATCATTACATATATATATATATATATATATATATATATATATATATATATATATATATATATATATATATATATATATAATATAAGATCAATAAATTGGGCTTGTAGGAATATTTAATTACAAAGGTTGTAAGGATCCAAATTGAATAAAATCCCTTACAAGAATAAATTCAATTAATTGGGCTCTTGATTAGAATAATTAAATTAGGCTCAAGAATATATATATGTACAAATATATATATATATATTAAATAGAAAGAATTAGCCCAATTGGAATTAATTAAATTGCCAAGGAATTAATTAACGATCGGAAGGCTTGAAATGAATTTACGGGGTGTTACACATGTTCAGGGGGACAGATTCTGGATCCTCACGTAAAGTTGTACGTTTCAAAATCAAAACACTCTGCTCATAAGACCACGGGCCGTCATCTATTATACGCTGAACATCCTTCTCAAGAAAGAAACGGAATAAATATCGGTGAGGCTGCAATTCACGGACATTCATACCTCTTGTCGGCCTCCAGATGTTCGCCATAGTATCACGGAAGAAAGCAAAACGAGTAGGCTTATCAGTCACCAATCTCCCCACCACATAAAACTCATCGACTACCTCCTCCTCGCCGACATGCAGCCGTTCTTGTGACACCCCAACCTCACACAGGCTGAGATAGCTAAAACTTAACATAACAGCTGCCAATCTCAACCAACATTCATAACAAAGCGGAAGCGAATTTAAAACTTAAGGGCGTCATGCCACATCTAGGTATAAACACAGCCTAGATGCACAGGCTAATCATAAAACGAACTAAGCTGTCATAGATAAAAGAGTTTTTTCCCAAAATGGTCCCTCGACTATTGCTCATTCTCAATTTTGCATTTCGACTTTCAATTGCACCTAATGTGGTCCCTCGACTTTCAAAAACTCACCCAATTTGGTCCTCCGTTACATATTCCGTCAAATCAGTGTTAAAATGGAGGACATTTTCGTCCATTTACCTATTGTTAGCCTAATAAACATTGAGAAATAGTTGAGGGACCATTTTGAGAATAGTCAAGGGACCATTTTGGGAAAAAACTATTTTATTTATTTTATTTTTGTTTATTTTCATATTTTAGACTCTATAAAATTAGAATTTCAATACATTTTTTTCTTACAAATATAAATAGTTAAAATCGTGCAATCCATCCTAAAATTTTTTTAACTTTTTTACAAACTTTTTCCCTCTATCTAAATATACAAACTATTCCTATAGAGATTTACAATAAGTTTCGTAAATTTCATAAATACTCATTTTTTAAGCACCGGTTAAAATAATTCTTAGTCACATCTGTAGTACTAAATATATTACTTTAGATTTTTTTTATAAATAAGATATAACATTATTAAACTCAAATAATTAAAAATAATGTGCCCACAACACAAAAGATTTTATGATTGACTTAAAAATGAACTATAAATTTTCTTCTTTTTTTTTTTTTTGAAAATAAAGAAGCTAATTCATTAATCACAGGCTGAAACGTTTACAATAAAGATCAATAGAATGGTCAAACATTCCTTACAGTCAGACTAGAAACAACTTCCCTAACATAGAAAACTTGATTCGCAGACTGTTTCACAAATTTGAAGCTAAAGGACCTTAAAGCTTCTTTAATGATTTGGTCAAACGTACCCAAGACTGACGCAGGTTGAATAGTCTTGCACACCACCTGAGTATTTATTTCCATTCTTCTATCCATTGACAATATCTCCATCGGGCTGAACTGCATATCATAGTTCATAGGAGTTTCTTTTTCATTGTCATATTTGTCACCCAGGATGAGATTCACGTACGCTATGACTAGTTTTATCGTTTTGCACATTATGAAAAAAGAACTCGCCAAGTAAACGAGAGGAAGAAACTCGTCGAAACAACGAGAGGAAAAACACAAAAACTGCAAACAGAATTAAACGAATAAAACAAAGCAAATGGAAACAATAGTGCGAACATAAGAGAGTGACCGGTAGCGGTGAAGATGGAGGAGAAAACCGTGAATGCAGAAAAGACAATGAAGGTGGACGCTGCTTAAGATGGAGATGACAGCAGGGAAAGACGATCGGACGCCGCCTCTGATCCGCTCCCTTCACGGAGGCGGCGGCCGTGAAGAAACCAAAGATAAGAGAACTTCAATACGTAGCTAGGGTTTTGCGGCGGCAGTTGGAGCAGTATTCTGTTATTACTCTTTTAAACTTTTTTTTAGAATCTGAACTATAAATTTTATTGTTGAATACAAATTGACAATTATTAAACATTATTTATAATAATTATTGTGTCCCGTGTAATATACTAAAATTATTAGGTAGGATTTTTATAATTAAGGTATAATTTAATTAAATCAAAATTATTAAAAATAATGTGTCCACATTACAAAATAAATTATACTTGCCTTAATAATTAATAATTAATAAAAAAAATAAGAAGAGGAAAACATATAAAAGATGCCATACAATATCTTAAATAATGTAAATTAATATAAAATTTAATAATTATTTCGAAATCAAATACATAAAATATTACAGGAAACATTGACGAGATTTTACTTTTCGGCTCACCTGAGAAGTTTACTAGAAAAGTTTACCTTTCGGTCCAATATTTTCCCTACATTTTACACTCTTTGGGTGTCTACGTACGCTTGAGAAAATATATATTATTTTCAATGGTAAAAGTAATATTTAATGTGATACATAGTGATTGATTGTCTATGAACATAAAAAAAAAAGTATATGTGTATTTATGAAATTTACGGAACTTATTGTAAAACTTCATAGGAATAGTTTGTATATTTAGAGGGAAAAAGTCTGTAAAGAAAGTTAAAAATTTTGAGGTTGGATTGCACGATTTTAACTATTTATATTTGTAAGAATGAAATGTATAGAAATTCTAATTTTATAGAGTCTAAAAAATGAAAATAAACAAAAATGAAATAAATAAAATAATTTTTCCCAAAATGGTCCCTTGACTATTCTCAAAATGGTCCCTTGACTATTCTTAAAATGGTCCCTCAACTATTTCTCAATGTTTATTAGGCTAACAATAGGTAAATGGACGAAAATACCCTCCATTTTAACACTGATTTGACGGAATATGTAACGGAGGACCAAATTGGGTGAGTTTTTGAAAGTCGAGGGACCACATTAAGTGCAATTGAAAGTCGAAATGCAAAATTGAGAATGAGCAATAGTCAAGGGACCATTTTGGGAAAAAACTCTAGATAAAAGATAGAATAAATCCGCAAGTCATAATTCTCCAAAAACCCAAGAACAAGTCAACAGTACTCAAATCACTAACAGGAGTATCATAATGTCTCAAGGCACACAGGCCCAACAACCATAGTCTAAACAAAACCAACTAAGGCTAAACATCCTCAAATAGGAAAGCGCTAGCGTGCTCTCGCATAACTACTCCATACCTGGAAAATACACAAAGAACCATTAGCAAAAGAATGCTAAGCAACCACCATTCACACCCGCAAGGAGATATAGATATACATAAGCTTATAAATAGGTTTACACACCCATATAGAATATAAACACCAACGAACTGTTCAATAGTTCAAACCGATACTCAACAACAATAAGCTGAACGAATCAATAACCAAGACTCAGTCAAACAAAGCCAATATCCAATAACGAAGGCATAATGCAATAACGAACCAGCAACCGAGAAACTAACTGAACAACCAACCAAAAGGAACCAACCAAACTCAACGAGAATAACAAGATATCAACCGAATAACACAAAGGACTCACAACAACCCACCGAGAAAGAACCCCAACTCCGACCTCCCAACCAAAGCCAAACCAACCACCAAACCAAGTCAAACCACATAGTCAGAAGTCAAAAGTCACGAGTCAAACCCGGAAAACCGGTACACAGGGGTGATGAGCCCAATCACAGGGACCGAAGTCCAATCACAAGGACCGTAGTCCAATCACAGGGACCGACAGTCCAATCACAAGGACCGAAGTCCAATCACAGGGGTAATCAACCCAATCACAGGGACCGAAGTCCAATAGTCAGAAGTCAATAGTAGCACAGTCAATAGTAGCACAAAAGTCAACTCCAACCAACAACCACCAACAACATCAACCAAACCACCATCACAACCTCATACTCCAACATCAACTCAAGCAACCAAAACAAAGTGTTCATATCAAATATGAACACAAACCAACTCCCAGATTATGAATCAAAGAATCAATAGATCAAGAATACCAACAATGGAAACCGAAGACATGAATCAACACTCCAAGATATGGTATATGAATACCCAATAAATGACATGAATAAATACTCCAAAGACATGGTAAAATACCCAACAAAACAATCCAACAATAATCAGAAACAAAGGAGAACAACAGACAACAACAACAGAGAAACTGCTCTCTGGAAACAATTTCCCAGGAGCTTGCGGAACCACTCAACGGAGCACACCCCTCCGCCGACCTCCTCCGCAAGGAGGAGACAGACCCCCTCAACGGGCCATCCTCCTCCGCCCGAGACCACCGTTGCCACCTTGCGGAGCACCCTCACGGGTTACATTGTGCCGCTCAAGTGATCCGCAAGGCCAACCCCAAAGCCCTTCCCAGACAGTTTCTGCTCAGAACAAGAATACCATTTCCAGAACCCAAAATCAAACCAAATACACTCACATTTCATCCAATTTAGAGTCCAAAAATAGGGAAATCCATAACATCATTGATCATACAACACAAGGCAAAAGATCAAGATGAAAACCAACAAAATACATCCAAGAAATAGGCCAAATAACAAGAAATTTCAGAATTTCCAACACCAAGATCATTATATATAGAATAGGTGAATAAAATAGATTTGATGGACATGGATGGTTACCTCAAAGAGCTTTTCCTGTTCCAACAAGCCTTTAGCTAGCTCACAAAGCCCCACCTTCACCTTGATCATCTTTTTCCCAAAGAACCCCAAAAGAACAATTATAAAATTATGTAAAAAGACTATCTAAAACACAAAATGCAAGATAGATTCTAGGCTAGATGCACTTACCCACTCCTAATCAAGCATAAAAGAGCAATCTTGACTTGGAAACTTGAAGGAGAATTGAAGATCAATTTTAGGGAATTATTGAGAGGAAATGGCGTGTGGGAGTATAGAGTAGGAGGAAGAAGGAGTGAAAGTCTTTAGGGTATTTTGCTCTTCAAATTATATACCAAGAATACATACAATATTTAGGGTGTAAGACATTAAATGATATGGGCTTAAGTAACTTATAAAATAATGGGTGTAGGAAAATAAATATAATCAAGACTAGTAAGTTGGGCTTAATAAATTCACCCCTTACAAATTAAATACAAGAATTAGCCCATAAGAATGTCTTAGGAACAATATATATATATATATATATATATATATATATATATAATGTATGATCAAGAATGTGGGCTTGTAAGAATATTTAATTACAAATATTGTAAGGGTCCAAATTGAATAAAATCCCTTACAAGAATAAATTCAATTAATTGGGCTCTTGATTAGAATAATTAAATTAGGCATCAAATATATATATACAAGTGTATGTATATATCAAATTGAAAGAATTAGCCCAATTGGAATTTAATTAAATTGCCAAAAGAATTAATTAACGATCTGAAGGCTTGAAATGAATATACGGGGTGTTACACTCTACCCCCCTTAAAAGGAGCTTCGTCCCCGAAGCTCAAAGCTAACGGGAACTTGAAAACGAAACGATTCAAAGAAAACGAAGATTCGCAGAAGATTCAAAAAGAACGATTGCTCAACCATCCTAAACTTAAAAACATACTAACATGCAACTAACTAAACACATACTAAGCTCATAACTTACCCAACCCAACTAACATGCAGGAACAACATAAGCTAAACTACTCAACTACACTACAGGGTTCTACTACGGTGCTAACACTAACGAGAAAAACTAACAACTAACCTGGATGGCTTCCCTGAGACGAACTGCCTGGACCGTGGGGTGGATACGGATAAGGGTACGGGTAAGGGTAAGGATACTGCTGCTGGTAAGACGGTAGATACTCCGGTGGCACTTCAATCCCAAGCTTATTTTCGATGAAGCCCAAGCGCTGAAAGCCGCGGTCTACCCTCAGATCCAACGAATCAAACCTCGCCTCAACCATGCGCTGCATCTCCTGCAGCTGTCGGAGTACAGGGCCAACTGGTGGCGCAGCAGCCAAAGGATCGTGCTGCTCCTTCCTTCTGTGCTCTCGGTCAGCCTCACCCATCGGTTCTTCTTCTTCGGCCTCTTCTTCAGATTCATCATCTCCCTCATCATCACCTGCCTGCTCAGCCTGCTGGGGCTCGACTAAACTTCTCAACCTCTTATGCGGAATGTGGTAGCGCTCGATCAGCTCCCTGCTCTCGGCGGCTGGCATCCTACTCAGCTCATGAGCGGTGATGTACTCGTTCCCCTCGACCTGGAACAACCCAGAAAACTACAAGCTCGGCGCATTGAACGCGCTGTGAACCGGCTGTCTGACCAACTCCCCAGTCACATTGACCCTCCTTTGCTGAAATAACCAACTCAGAATCATTCCATAAGGCCGGTTGCGCCTCTTAACCGTCTTGCAGAAGCCCATATGTAAGATCATCAGAGTAGGCAGATCAAACTTCACTCTATGCTTCAGAAAGTATGCAAAGGCACACTCTATAGCTGTAACCTGTCGGCTGTTGTTCCGGTTAGGCAACAAACTCTCCCCAACCAACAAAGTCAGAATCCTCTGCTCACCCGTCAGGTTGTGCTTGTCGGGGCGAGTATCTAAAGCAATATTCTCATTCTGCCCTGTCATGTATCTCAGGTAATCACGGAACCCCACTTCCTGTGTCTCCACCCAATTAGTACGCTCGTACTCATTAACTCCTCCCAACGGTAAGTTAAGCCACCTGGCCAACTTAGGCGGGTCAAACGAAATCCTTACGCCCTTCACTATCGAAGTGAGCACGGGCACTTGATTGGTAGTCTTAACCTTCATATTTTGATAAAACTGATGGACCAGATTGGGGTATACGACAGTCTTAATCCTCAAAAACATATTCAATAATCCTTGGAAATTAAGCATGTTCACAATCTCGGGAGAAAAGTGCAACGGATCAAGAGCTTTACCGTCGATTATGTTGTAGCGAATGTTGCTTGAGCCTTCTCCTACCTCGGTTTGATTTCTTCTTGACATCCTTGTTGTTGGTGAGGATCGAACTTGGGCAGTCGCGGATGAAGCCGACAATCTCACAAACTGCGGACTTTAGCGGAGAACTTGTGGACCCTTGCGGACGAACTCACGCGATCGGCGCTGCCGACGGAAGGCCAAGTTGCGGACTCGGGCACTGGTGACGGACGATCGTCGCGGACCTTGGCATTCTGCTGTGCTGCTGTTCGCGTTCTGTTTGCGGGAAAAGAATTAGAAGAAGCGGAGAGGAAAGACGGGCTGCATAGGGTTATAACCCGCTCAAAACAGAGAAAAGATGCATGGGCCCTCGAACTCGCGGACCGTGCCAACGGAAGACCAAACTCCGTTACGTTGCCTCCATTCTTCTCGCGGAACGCTTCGGCGGAACGCCCTCCTCCGTTGCTCACCTCCGCACGTACACGCGGAACTCCCTCACGGAAGCCCCCGTTCCGTGCTTCTCCACCGCACCGTTACTGCTGGCCCCTTTAGGATTAAAACAGAAGCGTTGTGACTTGAACACTACGAACCAAAGTAGCTGGATGGCGTAGTTCCTTGTGTTTAGACGTTAGGCGTGGGTTTGAGTCCCCTTGTGCACATTGGCTAGGTCCTTAGGTCCTTTTTCCTTTTTCCTTGCGTTTTGCTTCTTTGCTTTGGCTTCACGACCTTCCCAACACTTGTAACGCGATCGGGTCTTCAAACTTCTTAACGAAACGCGTCCTAAAACTTTCTAACTAACGAGGGGTCGCCTACGGTTCACTTAACGGTTCGACTAACTAAAACACTTAACGGAAGACTCAGAAAGCACTTAAACCACTTATTTAAAGATTAAGCTCGAAAGTTACCTTCTTCAAGTCCATTGGCTTCAGCTTGTGTACGGCCCATCACAAAGATCTTTCTTTGCTGCGGCCCCGCCTGCTGCCCTCGGCCTCCACTCGGCCGGCTGCCTCCACTACCCTCGGCCTCTCGAGAGGGTCGGGTCGCTGCTGGGGCTCCCTGTGCTGCGCTCGGTCGAGGCTGAGATGGTCCTCCCTTCTTTGCCGTGCACTCATAGGCCCGATGTCCTCGCAGCCCGCAGCTGTAGCACTCTACCAACCTCCCCTCGCAGTCACGACCGGGGTGATCCCTCCCACAGCGTCTGCAGTCGTAGCGTCGAGTGCGCGCTCCATTGCCCCCTGAACCCTGCCCAGAGTTAGGGCGAGATCCACCGCTGTGGCTAGCACCTCCTCGCTGAAAGCCAGCTCTCATCCCGGAACCCCCGGGCCTAAACCTCTTGGAGTCTGAAGCTCCACCCTCAGCTGGCCGCTTGGAGCGGTCCTGGATCCCCTGACGGATAGACAGCACGCGGTAATGATCAGCGGCGCTGCTGTAGGCCTCGCTCAGCGTCTGAAACTTGAATACGACTAAGGCCATACGCGTATCCAAGTTCAACCCAGCCACGAACCGCTCGATCCGGGTCTCCTCGGTCGGGGCTAACGTCGGCGCGAAACGAGCCAACTCCAAGAAACGCCGGTGGTACTCCTGCACCGTCCTCGACCCCTGCTTGAGATGCAAGAACTCCTCATGCATCGCCGCTTTGACGTGGGCTGGATAGAAGCGGGCTCTCAACCGGTCGTTGAACGTCTCCCAACCAAAGTCGGGCTCCTGCCGCATCGCCGGGCCGCCGTGGACCCACCACAAGTCAGCTTCCTCCTTCAGGTAGAAGCTCGCCATCTCAACCTGGCGACCTGGTGGGCACTCCACCACCTCAAGGATCTTGTCAAGCGCCCGGATCCACTCCTCTAAGATCACGGGGTCCTCCTCTCCAGCGAAGAAGGGTGGGTGCTGCCCCGCCACCCTCCGAACCAAGTCTGGCTGCCCGCGCTGGTTGTTCTGAACCATCGCGTTCCCGAGAAGCTGTGTGATCTGGGTCAGCTGCTGGAGGTTCTGCATCAGCTGCTCCGCGTAGGGTACCTCCGGGTAATCCTCGCGTCGTCGTGGCGGCATGGTCACTAGCAGAGGGAGATACTAACAGAAGACGAAGAGAACACTGCGGTCGGTCTAAACCAAACACGCAAGAAAGCAAGTGAGAACGAGCTCACGACAATCAAACAACAAACAACCTGCAAAGCATAAACAAAAGCAAGTAAACGAGTCCTCACCGCGCGGCCTAGAATTCACACATCTTAGAACTCTTAAACATCTTAACTTTTACTGATCAAGTCCTAGAGTCTCAGATTACAACCCTAGGATCTCTATTCAGACCTCAACACAGGCTCTGATACCAACTGTGACACCCCAACCTCACAGGCTGAGATAGCTAAAACTTAACATAACAGCTGCCAATCTCAACCAACATTCATAACAAAG
>CP025657.1:12894651-12918148 GCA_003576665.1 Ipomoea trifida
GTATGATCAAGAATGTGGGCTTGTAAGAATATTTAATACAAATATTGTAAGGGTCCAAATTGAATAAAATCCCTTACAAGAATAAATTCAATTAATTGGGCTCTTGATTAGAATAATTAAAATTAGGCATCATATAATTATATATATACAAGGTGTATATATCAAATTGAAAGAATTAGCCCAATTGGAATTTAATTAAATTGCCCAAAGAATTAATTAACGATCGAAAGGCTTGGAATGAATTTACGGGGTGTTACAGTTCTTGTCGTAGATCCCCATCTCCATCGTCAAGGTCGGCGAACGTAAGATTCGCAAGGGCTTCGTCAACCGGGGTCGCCATACAAACGATAATCGAAACAGACAAACGAAACTATGATAGACAAACGAACGAAGGACACGCAATCCTAGCGTGAGGAAGAAAGCTCGCAAACCCTAGCGAGAGGAAAAGCATAATAAAAGATTTTATTCTTCAAAATATACGAAATTAATCTTCTCACATGAAAGAATCAAAATATATTCTAGCTTATTTAATTGTTAAGGAAGCCCAATTCTCTAATTTAATTTTGTAAGGGATACCAATTGGGTCTTTTTCATCCCTTATGATAAATTGAATATTTAATTGGCCCAATCCTTTGAAGAATCAAGCCTTATGCTATTTAAATTAATTCTTGATAGGGCATAGCTCATCCTTAAGGAGAAAGCCCATATTTCATTTAATTATCCTAACACTACATACACTATGTATGTATAGATTTTGTGGGAGTCATATAAAAGCCTCTGAATAATTAATTTCCCTAGTCTTCTCCCTTCTCCTACATGAATCACACGCCATTTCCACCCATAAACCTTACACAAGATCATCTCTTCTTCTTAGCAAGGATTCAACCAAGACTACTCTTTTAGGATCTCATATGCTTGGGTAAGTGCTTGATGAGGACATGGTAAGAGAAATATTAACATGGTAAGAGAAATATAAAATATTAACCATAGTTTTAATCTTGAGAATTAAGGCTGAATTGGAAGTCAAGAAATCACTTTTTTTTTTTGAAAGGAGAAGTCAAGAAGTCACTTAGTTGGCCTAAAATAAGTGGGAAGATCATTTGAGAGATCCAAATTTTGTGGTTGCACAAAAGAGAAGATTAATGATGGAAATTAAAGCATTAAAATCAGATTTCGAGATCACATGGGAAATATAAAGTACATTTACTTCAAATTTAATATTAAGAGACTCTTAGCTCTTTCTATTCCCTTTGAAAGTTTATGTATTAGCCTATTTAAAGGCTAAACAGAAATTAGATAGGGCGGATGGAGAATGAAAGATGAATGAAATCTGAAATGTTAAAGACATTTCTTTGTGTTTTCTCATGGATTTGAGAGGTGTTTCTTAGGTTTATCAAGATAATACTAATCTTGTGGTGCCATCCATTCCTTATCACTTAAGACCAAGGTGTGGCGGAAATATCAATATCAAAAAATCACAAAAACAATCCCAAACCAGCCCCAACATTAGCCAATATCCATCTCCAACACCTCAAACCTTTGTTCTTGTTCGTGTTGTCTTGTGAGGAAAAGATCGGGCCACTCTTGGATTTCCTTAGAGAGTCGATTCACGAATTCATCCCGAAAATCCATATCATTTGGTATCAGAGCTTTGGGTTGATTCCTTACCCGAAAAGGGTATGATTCCATCCAACAACACAGTTTATATTTTTTTTTGAAAGGTAAATGCAGCTATTCCATTAATTCATAACATAAAACGTTTACATCAACGATCAATGAAATGGCAAACCATTCCTTATAGTCAGACATAGAAACAACTTTTCTAACTATGCTATAGAAAACTTGAATCGCAGACTGTTTCATAACTAGGAAGCTATGTTCCTTCAAGGAACTTAAAGCTTCATCAAAGATCTGGGTCTTCATCATCATTCTTTTTTGCTCACCCAGGATAAGATCATCACTTGCCGAAACCAAACTAAACGATTTATGCTAATGAAAATGAAAAGCTGATGAAAGTAACGAGAGGAAAAAATGCTCGTGAAAGTAACGAGAGGAAAACACAATAATAGAGAAAATAAAAAGTGGGTAAAGTCAAAGTAGGGTTGGGAGTTCAAGACTACCAACATAAACTCCAATACCTACCTACTATTATTTTATTCAAAGGGAAAGAAAACGGGAGAAGAAGATCTGTGGCAGTGGTCGGAGGCGGACGAAGCTGCAACGGTGGTCGGGGCGGAAGAAGAGCGAGAGCAAACGTAGAAGGTGACCAAAACCGCCGACTCAAAGCTCCATTAGAGCTCCGGCCAGAGGCCGGCGACGGAAGGCAAAGTTGAGCAGTAGAGAAAAGCGTTTGGTTTTAGAGAGAAAAGGGAGACAGCATTACACAGTTTATAGTTTTCTGTCTGAAAATTTCCAGATTGCGCTGGCTGACAGAAAAATTCGAAAAAAATATTTCCTTTGTTGTTTTGAGCTGAAAATTTTATTGGTGTTAGATAACTCACCAATATATCCTTCCATGTAGTTTCACCTTTGGTTCTTGGAGTGTATTCTAAACATGTTGTTGAATACACTACCCTAATTATTGAGTATTGGTTCATGGTTGTTGGTCATCTATCTTGGATTATTGATTGAGTATTGTTGGTTGATTCTTTGACTAATGTTCTGAGCATGATGTCTTATTGTTCATGTTCTGAATCTAGGTATTCCTTGGCTTGACTATTTGCTTTGGAATTGGACTTGAGTTTGGTATGTTGAGGTCTTGAACTCTTGTGAGTAAATCCTTTGGGTTTCATGTGTCATGTATACCGTTTTGAGATGTGGTTGTTCGAGCTACGGCTCTATGCATATCTATTGGTATAGGATAGAGTTGGTTGGGCATTGTATGCCTCTGTGATTGGGCTCATATGCCTCTGTGGATGGGCCTCTGTGAATGGGCTTTTATGCCTCCGTGAATAGGTTTTTATGCCTCTGTGAATGGGCTTATACACCTCTGTGTTATGGTATTGTGGTATGTAACCCCTCGGTTTTCCGACAAAGATAAGATTCGAAAATAGCGATATAAATTTTTTTTAAACTATGACATTTAAGAGAAGACTATTCGGTGCTCGAAATAATTTTTCGTTTAAGGAATTATTATCGATAAGCTGCGAACTAAGTATCGGTTACGAACCGAGAAAATTTTAAGGACGTAGATTCAATTCGGATTTTCCAGAATTGGGATTATTAAGTATCATACGATTAGGCCTGAATTTTAATTGGTTCAAGAGAATTTCTAAATGGACCGTAAGGGATAAATTGTTACGGACTCTGAACGTAAATTTGATGGATGACCGGAAAATTCCCAAAATTGGTGATTCGCAACGGGAATATTTTTACGATAATTTTGGTATTAGAATTTTCCCGAATTAAGTTATATTCCTCCGAACTTTTATCTGATTTACTCCCTAACTGACAAAGTAAGCTTATTCTACAAGCCACACCATAAGATTGTGACAAGTGGCACCCCTTGTGTCCACATGATAATAAATAATTAATTAAGGGGAAGAGTATAGGATAAGCTAGCTAAGGAAAATTGGACTCCAAGTCTTGCAAGGAATTAGATGACTAAGTCTTCATTTTCCATTTCCCCTTGCTATTGCCGAAAAAAAAAAAGAGAGAGAGGGTGGAGGGAATTCTTCATCATCTTCATCAACCTTCAAGACTCCATTGCTCCATAGCTAAGAACCTTCACCAAGCTCTTCAACACTAGGACCTTCGGTGGATATTGGGAGTAAGATTTCAACACTTCCTTCGGTTTAAAGCTTCTAAGAAGGTAAGGAAATCCCATAAGTTGGAATTAGTCACTTGAAGTTAGATAATTGATTATTTGGTTGAAACATTGTGTTTTGGAGCTTTGGGAATATTTTTGTATACATGTTCATAGCTTGGATATGCTTGTATATGTTGTATTTATGTCCATATAGACTTATACTTGTGGAAATGGTGAAAGGAAATCAGGACAGATTTCTGGCCGTAACTTCCGTGAATTTCTGGGAAATATCCGTAAGGTATTTTGATCCAATTTTTTTTATACATGTGGTTCCATAAGTGTAGAAGCTGCATATAAAATTTCATAATTTTTGGAGTAGTATAAGTGTGGTTTCAAAATTATTTTCCAAAACTGGTCCAGAGAGAAGAAAAATCCGGACAGCACACTGCCAAGGGCAAAAATGGAATTTTCTGTGTTAATTCGTGAATCTAGGTGACCAAAACTTTTTATGAAAATCAAGTACTATGAGTTAGGGTTCTACCATAAAAATTTCATAATTTTTGGAGTAGTATAAGTGTGGTTTCAAAATTATTTTCCAAAACTGGTCCAGAGAGAAGAAAAATCCGGACAGCACACTGCCAAGGGCAAAAATGGAATTTTCTGTGTTAATTCGTGAACCTAGGTGACCAAAACTTTTTATGAACATCAAGTACTATGAGTTAGGGTTCTACCATAAAAATTTCAAGTGAAAAAGAGTTCGGAAACTATCTTTACCGGCTCAATCTTGTGGACTGCGCAAAGCTCAAATTTTCTGAATCATGCTTAGAATGATTATTGATGTGTTAATGCTAATTGTGAGTGTGCGTAATATATATATGGTGTGTGCGTGTGGTATATATATACTGTATATGTATGTGTGTGATATATTTATATATATATATGAAAATAGTATTACATATTTATATATATGGGATGTGTAGCATAACCTACATATGTGTATATAAGTAATATATACATTTTATATATGGTATGAATATTAAGTATATATATATGTGGTATGTATATATATACGTGTAATGTGTGTATTATAATATATGTGCATATATGAGTATGTATGTATATTTAAATGAAGTGTTGTAATATGTATATATTTGCTATGTGTACCTTAAGTGAATATGCATAAATATGAGGAAGGTGTTAGGCTTATGTGGTATACATATATATACAAATGTGTAGTGTGATGATGGAAAATGTTTTAAGAAAAATGTTTTGAGAGACAAGACTTGTGAACCAAGTTGATAATGGTCATTGATTTCAAAATGGGGACTTGATTTTGTGGAAAATGTCCACAAGGAGATGAGAAAGGAGGGAAAATGTTTTTCAAACCTTAGTTTCAAGAAGTTAAAGAGGACCTTGTCATTTATATTACCTCGGGCTATAGTACCTGTAACACCCCGTAAATTCGTTCAAGCCTTTCGAACCGTTAATTAATTCCTTGGGCAATTTAATTAATTTCCAATTGGGCTAATCCTTTCAATTTAATATATATATATATATATATATATATATATATATATATATATATATATATATATACCCATGAGCTTGATTTAATTATTCTATTCAAGAGCCCACCTAATTGAATTATTCTTGTAAGGGATTTTATTCAATTTGGACCCTTACAAATTTGTAATTAAATATTCCTACAAGCCCAATTTATTGATCTTACATTATATGGCATATATACATATTTTCCTAAGACATTTCTATGGGCTTCCTTTATCCTAATTCTTTATTAAATTATAAGGGATGAATTCATTTAGCCCCATTGCTAGTCTTGAGACATATATAATTAATTCTTGTAAGCCATTATATTAAAGCTTAAGCCCAATTCCTAATTAAAGTCTTACACCCAAAATATTGTATGTATCTTAGTATATATTTTGAGATCAAATGACCTAAAAGCTTACACTCCTCTTCCTCTTTTCCCTTACACTCCCGCCATTTCTTCTTCATTCCTTCCAAAATTATCTTCATTTTCCTACAAGTTTTCAAGTAAAGCTACTTTTTTATGATTGTTAGGATGGGTAAGTTCATCTATCCTAGAATCCATCTTGCATTGTGTGTTTTTAATAGTCTTTTAGCATATTCTTAAAAGTTCTTTTGGGGTTCTTTGGAAAAGATGATCAAGGTGAAGGTGGGGCATTAGTGATCTTGCTTAGGGCTTTTGGAGTTGGAAAAGCTTTAAGGTAACCATCCATGTCCATCAAAACTATTTTCATTCCCCTAATCTATATAATTGTTTTGTGATTGGAAATCCTGAAAATTCCTTGTGATTAGCCTATTTTGTTGAATCTATTTGTTGGATTTCTTGATCATCTTGATCTTTTGATTAGTGTTGTATGATCATTGATGGTTTGGATTTCCATGTTTTGGCCTCTAATTTGATGTAATGTTGATGTATTTTGGGTCTGACTTGCTCTCTGAAACCATTTATTCGTGTCTGATGTTGGGTTCTGGAAACTGGGATGGAAGTTGACCGTGCGGAGGACCTCAACGGAACAATGTAACCCGTTGGAGTGTTCCGCAAGGTCAAGGCGGAGGAGGTTGGCGGATAGAGGTGTTCCGCTGGAGTGGCCCGCCTCTTCTTGCGAGGAGTGCGGGCGGAGGACAGTAGTCCGTTGATGAGTTCCGTGAGGTCACTGGGAATCTGCTCCCAGAGACTGTTTCTGTGATGTTGTTGTCTATTGTTTCCTCTTTTGTTTCTGATAATTGTTGGATTGTTTGTGGAGTATTTTACCATGTCTTTGGAGTATTTATCCATGTCTCTTGTTGGATATTCATTACCTTATCCTGGAGATTTATCCATGTCTTTAGTTTCCCCTTTGGTACCCTTGGTCTATTGATTCTTGATATTCTTTCTACCTGGGAGTTTGTTGGTGTTCATAGATGAGATGAACACTTTGTTTAGTTGTTTTGGGATGATGTTGGAGTATGTATGTGTGTTGTTGGCTTGTTGGTATCGTTAGGATTGTGGGTGCACTTGTTGGGCTGTTATTGTTGTACTCGGGTTCATTACCCCTGTGATTGGGTTCATTACCCCCGTGATTGGGTTGATTACACCCCTGTGATTGGACTTAGGTCCCTGTGATTGGGCCATTGCCCTGTGATTGGGTTCGCCCCCTGTGATTGGGTTCGCTACCCTGTGATTGGGTCGATTCACGCCCTGTGAGACTTCGTCCTGTGATTGGACTACGGTCCTTGTGATTGGGTTCATTACCCCTGTGATTGGGTTCATTACCCCTGTGAGTGAGCCTTGCCTCTGTGTAGTTGGTTTGAGTTTGGGATTGGGTTCGGTATGATGCTTAGTGGTTGGTGTTGGGTTTCCTTTCGGTTCTTGGGATATGAGTCCTTGTTCATTCTATTTGATTATTCCTCATGCTTGTGTTCAGTTAGCACCTTGGATTCGATTCGTTGTTGTCTTATTCTTCTATCTTTGGATTTCGGCTTTACTTGAATGAGTTTTGGGTTATGATTCGTTCAGTTTATCCTTGTTGAGTATCTGATTTGAACTATTGCACAGTTCGTTGGTGTTTATATTCTATATGGGTGTGTAAACCTATTTACAAACTTACTATATATCTATACTTCCTTGCGGGTGTGAATGGTGGTTGCTTAGCATTCTTTTGCTAATGGTTCTTTGTGTGTTTTCCAGGTATGGAGTAGTCTACGTGAGCGCGCTAGAGTTCTCTTTCATGAGGATGCGTAGACATAGTTTGCCTTGTTTAGACTTTAGTTTTGGGCCTGTGTGCCTTGAGATATTATGATATACTCTTGATTAGTTCCTTGGGTTCTTTTGGATGTTTTATGGATTTTATACTTGAGGATTATGATTTCAGTTTTATGAGATGACAGTTTAGTTTATTTCTTGTGTTTAGCCTGTGCATCTAGGCTGTGATTATACCTAGATGTGGCATGACGCCCTTAGGTTTTAAATTCGCTTCCGCTATGTTTGGTTTGTTGGTTGAGATTGGCAGCTTTTATGTTAAGTTTTAGCTATCTCAGCCTGTGTGAGGTTGGGGTGTCACAGTACCGATGGTCTTCTTCAATATATGTACGGCAGTATACGCCAAGCCTCTACGTCACTTCGTCAGGCGTAGGGAGTTTCTGCGTCACTCAGTCAGGCGCAGGTTTTATTCATACGTAAAGCGAAGTCTATTCGCCAAGTCTCTACGTCACTTCGTCAGGCGTAGGGAGTCTCTACGTCACTTCGTCAGGCGTAGGGAGGCTCTGCGTCACTCAGTCAGGCGCAGGGGAGTTTTCTATATCACTCAGTCAGGCGTAGGCCGTGGGGGTGTGCACACTTAAGTATAGATACTCATGTCATTTTCGGGTTGGTATCAGCTTTATGGACCTAGGTGGGGCCAAACTAGGGACCATAATGATGAACCTTCGTCCAAGGGATCACGAACGAGACTTGGGGCAGGACCGTAATCCCCATGTCCAGATCCGATTTCGGTCTAGTCAAAGAAACCTGTATCCTCAATAAGGTCTCTTGCTTCTAGTCAGAAACTAAGTAGAGTTTTCGTAATTAAAGGCAACTAGAGGTCATAATTGTGGCATTGACATATGTGATAGACAGGGATAGTTCTGAAAACCTATCCTATATGAAAAGAAGTCAAAGGCAACCTAGCTTGATGAACTAGGAAGTTTGATAAGGAAATGTGTTGTGACTTATATACTCATTATATGCTTGTGATCATATGGCATTAATTGTTGATTACAGTAATGAAAGGCATGGACACCATATTTGGTAATGTGTATTTACCTTTATGAATTATTTGTCAAAACTTTTATCTGATGGAAGTGACAAATGGATTACCTTACTTAACCGTCGTGCTAACTACACTTCACCGTGTCTCTTATCAGATGTTATCTAGTGTGGGCTCTTGTAGCCCGATGAGCATTGAGAGCTCATCTAAGTTGTGTTTCCAGCGTTGGACTATGACGATTATGTGCAGTTCCTGCTTGATGTTGACCCCTACGCTCCTGCTCCTCCTGCTCCGCCCTCTCCGAAGTATCTGTTTGGAACAACTCCTTCCTTTTTGTTGTGTGAATGTCTTTTGTAGCCTAGTATGGCTAACAAGTTGTGTACAACTTAAACCTTCATGTTTTGGACCCAATGGGTCGATCCTTGTATATATAGTAGTAGCTAACCTAGCTACCGTCCTATCTTTCCGCTGCAATATCCTAGTGATGGCTAGGCATGTCCAGTTGCGTCTAGGTCGAACCCTGTTGGTATTTTGGCCCGAGGGGCAATCTTATGTATGTATTTTTGCAAGATTATACACTTTGCTTAATGAAGCTTCACCAGTTAATATGTATGAAAATGTTAAGTTTCGTTGAGTAATTGATGGTGTGAAATAGTTTTCTTCTTTAGCCTGTGCACCTAGGGTGAACTCCATCTGGTTTTGGCTGGGTTCAGCCTAGGTGTGGCGGTAACTACTCCGGATGTACGGTATAGCCGAGCCGGGGTGTTACATGGTATGTGCCTATGTTATGGTTTGGAGGTTGTGGTTAGAACTTATTCTATGATTCTTGGATTGTGTCACTCTAGGGGAGTGATGTGAGGATTGTTGGTTGGTTGGTTTCACTTGTGTTGTTTAGTTGAGCTTGTGCATTCATTTGAGTATCTTATTATGGAACTGTTGTATTGTGGATTCATTCATTGATATTGGATTCATTTGAGGTGTCCTTGGTTTGTGATTCATTCAGCCTATTGTTGTTGAGTCATCTGGTTTTAAAACAAAAAACAGTTTCGTTGGTGCATATATTCTACATGCGTGTGTAAAATCTATTTACAAAGCTATGCTATACTATTGTATTTCTCACAAGTGTGAGTGGTTGATTACTTAGCATTTCTTTGCTAATATTTCTAACTGTTTTCCAGGTATGCAGTAGATTGTGCACAAGAGAGCACTAGTTGTAGATCTACTTCTCCCTTTATGTTAGCTTAGAGGTTGTTGAGATTGTTAGAGCCTTCGACTCATGCTTTGTATTGACTTGTTTAGTTTCTGTTCCATTTTAGTATTTTTGAGACTTATGATTGATGTTGCCTTAGCATCTAGGTGATATGTCATTAAATGACATCATATTGGTGCTTGTTATGCTTGCTTTTTATTCAAATATTATGTAAAGAAATGTGGAATAACTCTTAATTTGTTGCATTTTGTTTGAAGGAAGAAATAACCGAGCAATGAGCAAACAAGCATGAAAAGGTGTTAATCTTTGGAGAAAACGGGGCTTTAAAGCATAAGGAAAACACCCAAGGGGACACCGGAGAACAACGGAGCAAAATGAAAGCGTGGAAGTCATTGTGAAGAACTCACGCTGACACTCACACCGTGAGTGTCAGCGTGAGTCCTCAGTGTGGTTTCTGATCAGAAACTCACGCTGAGACTCACGGTGTGAGTCTCAGCGTGAGTGCTGATCAGAAACTGATCATTGAACTCACACTGACACTCACACCGTGAGTGTCAGCGTGAGTCTTAATGATCAGTTTCTGATCATTGAGACTCACGGTGGGCTTCACACCGTGAGTCCCACCGTGACTTCTAGTCCTGAAAGGTGCGAAATGGCGCAAATATTACCCTATAAATACCTCTTGGAAGTTAATTTGTTGCATTTTGTTTGAAGGAAGAAATAACCGAGCAATGAGCAAACAAGCATGAAAAGGTGTTAATCTTTGGAGAAAACGAGGCTTTAAAGCATAAGGAAAACACCCAAGGGGACACCGGAGAACAACGGAGCAAAACGAAGGCGTGGAAGTCATTGTGAAGAACTCACGCTGACACTCACACCGTGAGTGTCAGCGTGAGTCCTCAGTGTGGTTTCTGGTCAGAAACTCACGCTGAGACTCACGGTGTGAGTCTCAGCGTGAGTGCTGATCAGAAACTGATCATTGAACTCACACTGACACTCACACCGTGAGTGTCAGCGTGAGTCTCAATGATCAGAAACTGATCATTGAGACTCACGGTGGGACTCACGATGTGAGTCCCACCGTGACTTCTAGTCCTGAAAGGTGCGAAATGGCGCAAATATTACCCTATAAATACCTCTTGGAAGTTAATTTTTAAAATACTTTTGAATTTCTAAGTCCCCCATTTAGTTTTTCTCTCTAGGAAACTTTAGAAAACACTTTCCACACTTGTAATCTACCATTAATTAGGAAATTTAGAAGAAGAATCCATTTGTATTTCCAACATTCAACATCAATTTCAGATTATTCCTTTCAATCAAATCATCAAGTTAAGTTCTCTATTGTCTATTTTTGCATTTATATTTCTTAAAGTTTCTTTTGAATTCCATGTTTATTATTTCAATTGATTATTGCTTTACATTCAAAATATGAATACTTAAACATAATTAGGATTTGAATTGAACTTCCTTGAATCCCAATATGAATTAAATTGCATAAATTAGGTTTGTATTGTCTTAATGTTGAACTTGGCTATGAATTGGGTAGAATTGATTTGAATCTTCATAGTTATGGCCAAACTATGCAAGAGATACTTGGAATTGGTGTTCCACCTATGAGAATAGGGCTACACCATAGCCAAACATCTCATATTTCTTACTCACCTTTGAGAAAAGGGAGTTTGAAGGAAATAGGCACACAAAGTGTTTGTTAAATTGCCTCTTCTAACCAAGTTGCCATGAGAATGGGACTTAGGATTAGTTGATAGTCCAATTGATCACGAGAGTGACATTGGCACTTAAACCATTTCCCCAAGTTCATCATCTAGACTTACACATCTTAATCTTTAGACACAAGGGATTTTATTCAAGGATGTTTGGTTCAAATCTCTATTCCATATATTGTTCTTGTACTTCAATTACTTGTTTACATTACCGATTTCTTAAACATGCAACAATCCAATATCTTTAGGTTAGCTTTCAAACACTCTATGAACCCGTGTTTAACCCCTTATTACTCAAATCCCCTTTAAGCCATTCCTTGAGAACGATACTCTTATTTTTAATCACCACTAAAATTACAACTTTCACTAGGTGATGGTTAGCCTGGATGTGGCATAGAACCCCATGTGGGTTTAAGATAAACACTTCCGCATTTATATGATTACCGTTGAGATTTGTTACTTTTTGCCTTAAGTTTAATGCTTATCTCAGCCTGAAAGTGAGGGGTGTTACAACTCATTCTTCATCTTTCATTCCATAACCACGAAACACTCTCTCCACAAAGGTATTGCTCTTTTGCTAAGTTTTTCTTCAATCTTTGAGTACATATCAAGCTTTAATCTTCCAAGAAGACATCCAAGAGGTAAAATCTTCAAACTTCAATCTTCCATAGCCATGTTTATGAAGATATTGGTTCTACATTGTCTATGCAAATTGATGGTTCAAACTTGTGAAAAGTGGTTAGTTTTGCATCTTAGAACAATGCTTTGTTGAATTCTTGTGATTAATTTATGTATCTTGTGATGGTTGCAATGCTTGAAGAACCCTAGTTTTGAAATTGGGAATTTTTGCATATGGGTTTGATGATAAGCACGCAATTGACTAAAATTGATGATGAAATTTGCTTTGAAACATGGGTTTATGCTTATTTGTGGAAGGAATTTGAATTTGCACACGCAATCATGTTGAAATTGCACTCACACTCTTCAACCCTAGTTTTGAATTGAGAAAGAAGATGAAGTTGACTTTTTGAAATTGTTGACCATAAATTGAAATTGCAATTCTTGATTTTTGAGTGAATGGTTGATAATATGAGTGAATATTGAAGATTTTTTGAGTGAGAATTGATGAAAATTGAGGGGAGATCATGCCAAATTTTTGAAAAAAAAAAGGAGAGGAAAAGGAGAAGGGAAATTCAAAAAAAAAAACAAAGAAATGAAGGAAAAAAAGAGTGCTGTTCATTGTTAACCATTGTAATTCATGGAAAAAGTGCTTGTTTTGAGACTTTGTAGAAACAATGTGGAGGTCAAAGGAAGTGGCTAAGAAGAGGAAATATGATCATGCAAGTTCTAGCCGTGGCCCGGTGGAAGCAAACATGTAAGAGGCAGATGATGACACAATTTTGGGGGCTAGAGTTCTAAGGAGATTGAGCTCCGAACAATTAGCAAAGGTGGATCATTTGAAAACCTTGAAGGTGATTGGGGGCAAATATTTTGACAACCCCATCTTGGATACATTTGGGTGTAGAAGGGCAACGGAAGACATGGTGATGCATCCTCAATGGAGAACAATCTTTAGATGGAGGGGGAACACATACTCCCCAGTCACAATCGAGTTTCTAGCCACCTTGGAGATCAAGAAGCAGCCCAATGATAGCAAGTCATCCATTCATTTCATATTGTTCAACAAGAAGTACACATTGTCCTTAAATGATTTGGCAAAGACCTTGGGGCTTTAAACACAAGAGGAGATAGGGAGTCCCGCCTTTCGCAACTACCATTCCAATTTGAATTAAGATAGGGAGGCGGTAAACTATTGGAAAGAGCTTTCGAGAAATGCATTTAAGTACAACTGTGACACCCCAACCTCACATAGGCTGAGATAGCTAAAACTTAACATAAAAGCTGCCAATCTCAACCAACAAACCAAGCATAGCGGAAGCAATTTAAACTTAAGGGCGTCATGCCACACCTAGGTATTAACAAAGCCTAGATGCACAGGCTAAACCAGAAACGAACGAGCTGTCATATCATAAAACCGAGATAATAATCCTCAAACATCATCCATAAAATCCAAGAGAAATACTCAAAGTACTGAATAGAGTATCAAAAGATCTCAAAGGCTCACAGGCCATCAAAACAGAGTCTAATCATAACTAGCTAAGGCTAAGGTCCTCATAAGGAAAGCTCTAGCGCGCTCGCGGTGTACTACTCCATACCTGGAAAACACGCAAAGAACCATTAGCAAAAGAATGCTAAGCAACCACCATTCACACCCGCAAGGAAATATAGATATACGTAAGCTTAGAAATAGGTTTACACACCCATATAGAATATAAACACCAACGAACTGTACAACAGTGCAAATCGATACTCAACAAGGATAAACTGAACGAATCACAAACCAAGACTCAATCCGATAAATCCAACAACCAATACGAAAGCATAATGCGTAACGAATCATAAATGAGATACCAACTGAACACAACCATAAGAAGTCAATCAACCATAACCAAGAACCATAAGATGTCAATCGAATAAGCACAAGGACTCACAAGTAAATACACCAAGAAAGAATCCCAACTCCATCCTCCAAACCCTCATACCAACCGAGCCAACCATCACCCAAGTCACACCATAAGTCAGAAGTCAACCACATGGACCGAAGTCCGCACATGGACCGAAGTCCGCACATGGACCGAAGTCCGCACATGGACCGAAGTCCGCACATGGACCGAAGCCCGAAGTCAGAAGTCAATAGTCAAAGTCAATAGTCAATAGTAACCAATAATCCACCATCACACCCATACTCCAACACCAATACAACCAACCAAGACATGGGTTCATCTCAAATATGAACACCAACCAACTCCCAGTTCATGAATCAAAGAATCAATAGGCCAAGAACACCAACAAGAGGAAACCGAAGACATGAATCAAGACTCCAAACTAAGGCATCAAATGCTCAATGAATAACATGAATAAATGCTCCAAAAACATGGTAGAATACTCAACAAAACAATCCAACAATGATCTGAAACAAAGGACCAACAACAGACAACAATAGCAGAAACTGCTCACTGGAAACCAAAGTCACAGTGGCCTTGCGGAACACCCTCACGGGCCACTGTCTTCCGCCAACCTCCTCCGCAAGAAGGAGGCGGCCTCCCTCGGCGGACCACCCTTCTCCGCCAACATCGACCGCTGCCGCCTTGCGGATCACAGTGGCGGGTTACATTATACCGCCACAGCTCTCCGCAAGACCAACCCATTCCCAGATTCCAGAGACCAAAATCAGACAATGAACAATACCACTTCCAGAATACAAAATCAGACCCAAATCCACTCACATTTCATTCAATTTAGAGTCCAAAAATAAGGAAATCCATAACATCATTGATCATACAACACAAGACAAAGATCAAGATGCAATCCAACAAATAGATCAAGAAAAATAGGCTAATCACAAGAATTTCCAGGATTTCCAGTCACCAAAAATCAATATATATAGATTAGGGAATGAAATAGTTTTGATGGACATGGATGGTTACCTCAAAGAGCTTTTCCTCCAACCAATCAAGCCTCAAGCTAGTCCTCTAAGCCTCACTTCCACCTTGATCATCTTTTCCCAAAGAACCCCAAAAGAACTTTATAAGAAAAGGCATAAAGACTACTAAAAACACAAAATGCAAGATAGATTCTAGGATAGATGCACTTACCCAATCCTAACCAAGCTTAAAAGAGCAATCTTGACTTGAAAACTTGTAGGAGAAATGAAGATGAATTTTGGAGGATTTTCTAGATGAAAATGGCGCAAGGGGTGAGGGGAAATGAAGAAGGAGAAGTGTAATCCTTTAGGGTAAATTTTAGTCTTCAAATCATATGCCAATAATACATACAATATTTTAGATTGTAAGACTTTAATTGAAATTGGGCTCAAGTGTAATATAATGGCTTACAAGGATTAATTATATATTCAAGACTAGAGTTTGGGCTAATGAATTCATCCCTTATGAATTTAATATAAGGATTAGGATAAGAAAGCCCATAGAAGTGTCTTAGGAACAATATGTAGATATATATCATATAAGATCAATAAATTGGGCTTGTAGGAATATTTAATTACAAATTGTAAGGGTCCAAATTGAATAAAATCCCTTACAAGAATAATCCAATTAATTGGGCTCTCAATTAGAATAATTAAATTAGGCAACAAATATATATACAAGGATATATATATATATATATATATATATTCGAAATTGAAGGAAAGACTAGCCCAATTAAATTAATAAATCGCCCAAGGAATTAATTAGCGATCGAAAGGCTTGAAATGAATTTACGGGGTGTTACAACAACTTAAGCAACTTGCACGCCGCGCACATCAAAAGCAATGCTCATAAGGCAGTGAGGCTAGCATTAGCAATTAATTTCACCGGAAGGGCATCTGACTTGAACAAGTCCTACCGGATGGATCTATTCCACCTATGGAACATGGAGAACAATAGGTCTATCAACATGGGCGTGCAAGTGATGAAGTGGCTTGCAACTCAAAACAAGGACAATGTCATTTGTGTGTTCATCGGTCATTTGGTGACCGCATTGTGTCACGGATTGGAGCTTGAAGGGAAGCAAAGAGCGAAGAAGCTGATTGCTAGAATGGAGCCCATCACCGTGGAAGATTTAGACCAAGTCAAGCTCACACGAGGCGGTGTTGGGGATGATTGAGATGATGATGATAATGATGAGGATGGAGGAGGCAACCCTGTGCCACAAGATGTGCCCAATGTCCATAATTGTGAGAGTATGAGAGCTCTCCAATACCACTTCCACCAAGAACAAATTGCACTCCTCTAGGCTCATGGAGACATACTTACACACATGGAGAGGAAATTGCTAGGCAAAGGGAGGCCGTAGAGAGGCAAGGCTGGGTGACTGATGAGCTTCAAGCACAATTTATGTACCATTTCCATCCTCCATCCCAAGGCAGTGACTATTGACCCACACATCAAGGCAAAGAAAAAGAAGGTAGGAAGGAAGAAGAGAAAGGAAGAAGGAAGAAAAAGAAAAAAATGTTGATTGTTTTCAATTGTTGTTCCTTGGTCCCATGAAACATTAGGTTCCCTATGCATGGGGTTCCGACTTAATTTCTTTACATTGCTTTTATTTGCTTTTTAGATTTCGTATGTTTGTTTACTTTTTAGACAATTTCCATTTCATGCAAGTTTAATTTCTAGACCTTTTAATTGTTGATTTTAGTTGAATTTTTTAGCATGTTTAGCCTAGAATATGTTTGATGTTCTTTAGCTTGATGTTGGTTTTCTTCTTGCATTTGAGTCGGGCTAAAGACGTCCTCAAGATTTTAGTGGTGATTAAAAATTAAGAGTATCGTCCTCAAGGAATGGCTTAATTTGTGCTTAATTGACTTTGATTTCTTAATTGGTCGATTGGTCTTGTTTGATGGGTGTATTTGATTTTGGAGAGTGTGTCATTGTTTATGCTATCTAGGAAGAGTTTTGATCATGTGGCAATAAAATTTTTATTCTTGGAATATTCTTGGGAAGTTTTTCCTTTTGCACCTGAAATTGAAATGCTTGGAACCAAAAAGGTTCAAAATCTTGTGTGTTTGCATGTTGTACACCTCTTATTTTGTTAGGATCTTAGTCAAGGATCTCTCGACGTGGAAGTGTAAACACCTTAACTTGAGAAGGATAATGGTAAGTGAAACTCGGGAATTAAACTAATCTTAGTAGGGCATGAGGCAAACGGTGAGCCTTTGGTGAGCATTAAGAGGAAATCCCTTATCCCGAGTAAAAGGCATGAGGGGTTGATATGGTGAAAGTTTGAAAAAAAAAAAAAAAAGAGCTAAGCATAGCTACTCCTAGAGGTAAGATCCTAGTGAGCGTCATACTAGGATTTGAACAGCCATTGCACCGTTCTTGAAAAAGCTTAGAGATCTACGTAAGGTTGGCTGCCCAGTGTTGTTATCCTAGAAGATGAGAAAATAGAGAGGAGGTGAGCCATTTTGCTAGGGTTCGAGTGCCCATTGCTCTAATCTTCAAACAAGCATGGAGCTCCATGTGATGAGTGCCCGATGACGTTACCCTAGGAAGTTGAGAAGAAAGAGAGACCGCCCAAGCCATTAGTGGTGAGTGGTCCATGCCCCTACTCTCATTTATCTTTTGTGTTTAAGGGCTTTGGTGTTTGGTTAGATGGGTTGGTTAAGTTGTGTACATCGTTCCCACTAGTGGGATCGACTTGAAGGCCCTTGCAAAATGAAAGGTGAACCCAAAATTGGATTGCATGCTTGGAAAATGGTGTGAAATGGTTTCCCGATGCTTAACTTGATTCTTATGGATTTTTACTTCCTTTGTATATTCCTAGAGTTGTATGGCATATGGTTAACACCTTTTGTAAATAGCATGAGAGATTTCACGCTCTCCGGTTTCTTGCACCCTAGTTCTTGCTTGACCAATTGGATTAATTAAGTTATCATAGATACCTTTGGCACTTAGATGATCTTGATTTGATTGAGATTTTCTTGAAGACAATCAACTTAAAGTATGGAAACTTTGATAAGTGCCAAAGATACCTATGAAATAGGGTCTAATAGGGGTTGATTTGTGTTATTTTGATACCCTTTTGTGGTTAATTTATGCTGCTATATGCTTTAATGTGCTAACCATTGCAAAGCTCTATCATTTAGTGCACTTTAGATGGATTTTGTAGGTTTGAACTCAAGGATAAAGCAGATGAGCATGACAAGGAAACAACTACGGATGAAGCATGAATTGAGGAGTCCACGACCAACTCTATGTGAGTGGATTGGCTAGTGGATTGATTCCAAAAACTTCCACGTTCCAATCCACGACGTGGGAAGCAAGCATGGGAAGTTTAAGTGGAATGTCCACGAGCAATCCACGCTCATAGACTTGCTCGTGGAAAGTTCCTAGGCGCAATTTTTTAAGTGTGCATTGGAGGGAAGCTATTTAAAGACTTAGATTAGATATTTTTAGAAGTTAGCTCATTTTTAAATATTTTTAAGATTGTAGAAAGAGAAATCGTAGAAGGAAACGCTTTGCTCTTAGATTAATCTAGTTTGTGAAGATCAACATTGAACTCAATTGTTTTGGATTTTGATTGTAAGTTCTTAGGTAATCTCGAATCTTTAGTTTGATTTACATTTCAATTTGCTTTCAATTGCTTTCTTCAATTGCTGAATTTAGGTTAATCTTGTTTCAATTCCAAAGCATGAGTAGGTAATTCCTTTTATAGGATTTGAATTGTGAAATAAGACATGATGCTAGTGTAGTTCTTTCGTTCTCAATGTGGAGATTGAATTGCATTGATTGGATGAATTGTCCTTGTCATTTGTTGATGAATTGTATGCTTCTTTGAGGGTGGCCATCTCATTGAATGTTCTAAGGCATTAATATTGAGAAAGAAATTGCTAATGTTGATGTAGCTCCAATCAACAATGATTTCTTACCTCTAGGCCGAAAGCTGTGAGTATGAGAGGTGGTGTAGGCTATGTGTTTGTGAAAATGCCCCTTAGCTCTTTGGTTACCTAAAATGTACTCCAAATCTAGGAAGAACCTAGTAGTCTGGTAGGAAAACGATATTGGCATAAACCTCCTAAGAATAACCTTCTTTGCAATGCAATCTTCCTAAACCAATAGTACACTATGATGCATCATGGCTCGCTAGCAATTCATTTCCTAGCTTTTTCTATTTGATTTCGAATATGATTCTTTGCATTCTTTTGTACTACAACATTCATTCTTTCAAAATTCTTTGGTTCTTTGTGAGAATTGATGAGCACAAATGATTACTATAAAAAGAGGGTGTAATGTCGTTCCGATGACGATTGGGGCTATGGCACGTAATTGTGTGAATTACCAGGTACTAGAGTATGTGAATTAATAGAATCCAAGCAACAAAGATTGAGTGGTGTAAAAGAAAGCAATTGATTAATGTGTAAACAGTATGATAAGAGTATGGGCCAGATTAGGGGGATTGTAACCTTGATGTTCTAACAAACTCAGGATTAGGGAAAGAATAATTAACCAAGGGATATATGGGCAATGCACAAAAGAATTCAACTCAGCTACTTTCGTAATCGATAAGAGAATTAGGCTAAGATTGCCCCACTGTCGTGATGCATCAATCATAACCTTAAGCACCTAAGCATTGTAAGCCCCCAAAATTACCTCTACTTTCATAGCAGGAAAATTAGGTTGAAATTGGTAAGGCTCGAGGTCTCCATCCAACTGTCGTTGTAATGAATCCCTCTGCTATACTAGCAATTAATTCTGGCCACAAACTAATAACTAGTGCAAAGAAATCCCCAAATCAACATAAACCCTAAGTAAAAGATTCAATCCCTTTATGCCATTAATTACCAATTGAACATCAAGATTAACAATGGATCCCTAATCCAAACCCATAAACGAACTACTCCCGCATGATGGGAGTAAACAAAACAAAGTAATAATTAATAACCATAAACATTGCAAGGAAGTAATAAAGGAATAAGAGAACTTAACTGATAAAGAACAAATTCAATCTTCAATCTTTGATTCCAATCTTGAAATTAACTAATCTAATGTGAACTGATCTAAACTATGCTAGGGAAATATAAACTAAAAGCTAGGGTTCTGAACTCTGTAAGAGAACCTCCTTCAATTCCTTCAATTGTAGAGAATAGGTAGAATATATAGGAGGTAGATGGGTCTTGGCCCATTAGGCAACTTCCAATTCTTTTCCAATTTGTATTCTTCCTTGTAATTCCCTTTTTTTCCAGGATTTGTCCAAAATGTTCCAATATTCTTCCTTCGTTGTTCCTTGTAGATAATTTAGCACTTGGACAATATAACACACAAACAATTCCCAATTTCACTAGGATACAGAAAATAACCTTCAAAACAACTAGAATAAAGGGTGAATAATTGTACAAAATAGCAGATATCAACTCCCCCACACTAGAACTTTTGCTAGTCCTCAAGCAATTACCTAGGATAATCCACCCTCTATGCACTACAACTGATCACACTTCCTTCCTACTCAACTGAACATACCACCAACCAACTTGTACAACCTAACCTGCTTCAAGAATCATCTCAGAATCACAAGTGAGTTCCACTCTCAGGCCAATAACCGGGCACCCGAAATTAGGTAGATTAAACCCTGTATGCACATGTACTCAGTTAAGATTATGCAAGACTTGGCTTAAGATGAACTCCCATAGACATGCCCTTCATACTCGCATAGATCACTCTAAAACTGCATGCTAAGATCAAATAGGACTTTATTTGGCTTGTAGTGGGGCTAAGGGTGAGTGGCTAAACAAAGAAAGGATATGGAAAAATACACAAACGAGAGAGAATTTGACGCCTATTCACAATTAAACCTAGAGAAGATATGGAAAATATGAATTAAGAGAGCAAAACATAATTAAAAACACAAGAGTATTCTAAACTAGTGGGGGTGAGGACATTTATTCAATCAACCTGACTTGTACTTTTATTCATCCTTCTTTTTCCTTTCTTTTCATTTTTTTCCTTTTTCTTTTTATTTATTTTCTCTTCTTTCAACCAACAAACCCTTTCTTTCCTTCAATTCACAATAACCAATCAACTCCTTCACCACACCCCCACACTAGAATAAAGATAACAGGAATAACTCTATCAAAAATAGGCTCCAAAAAGATAAATCTCCTCTAAATTAAAGAACAAATGTTACATTCTCTCTAAGGGTGAATGGAAAATATATGGCTTAGGGCTAAGGGTCAAATAGTGGGTTAAAGAAGAAAAACAACATAAAGAACGGGGTTAAGTGCTTTTGCACTTATTAAACAAAAACAAGGCTCAAAGGGGACAACTAGGGAAAATAAATGTAACACATGGTAGGTTTAAAGGCTAAGGCTAACAACAATGCCCCCCACACTTAAACTGGACATCGTCCCTGATGGACAAACAAGGCCTCATGAACTAGCAAAAACGAACTAGAAAACATAACATTTTTTTTTACTCTTTTTTTTTTTGATAATCTTACGGCCTCGTATCACGGCCTGGGTCACGGTCGGGATGCGGCCCGTGACCCAGAGCCCTCAAACTCGCTCTCAGCACTGGAATTGGCATCAGACCATCACGGCCTGGGTCACGGCCGGGAGGTGGCCCGTGACCTAGAGCTCTATTTCGCCTGTTCGGTACTGGAAATTGCCGACGCCATCACGGCCTGGGTCACGGCCGGGATGCGGCCCGTGACCCAGAGCCCTCTTTCGCCCGGAACACACTGGAATTTCTGGGCCGTCATCACGGCCGGGAGGTGGCCCGTGACCCAGGGCCCTCTTTCGCTCTATTTGTCGAAAAAAAACGATGCTTTGGCATCACGGCCGTGATCCAGGCTACGCCTTGCGCAGTGATGGATCTCAGCGCTGCACTATGCTTACTTCCCAAGGGGTCACCCATCCCGTGATGGCCGAAAGTCAAGCACGCTTAACCACAAAGTTCTTTGGCTATCTGGTTGCCATATCCTACTTAAAACCAATTGGTGATAGGTAGGTGGACATTAACCATTTAACCACATCCCTCCATGGTAAGCCACAACACCACTTCTCGAATCGAGCAGGGGCTGAACTCGGCCAACCCTGCCGACGCCCAACAATCCCCCGGTGGGCTGGACTCGGCTTCCGCCTCGCCATCGATTCGAACCCGTGACCTCGACTCTGATACCAATTGATGGATCTCGCCGCTGCACTATGCTTACTTCCCAGGGGGGTCACCCCCTCGGTCCACCTGACCTACGCCCACATCCCACCTGGGGCTGGACTAGGTGACCTCGACTCTGATACCAATTGATGGATCTCGCCGCTGCACTATGCTTACTTCCCAAGGGGTCACCCATCCCGTGACTGCCGAAAGTCAAGCACGCTTAACCACAGAGTTCTTTGGCTATCTGGTTGTCATATCCTACTTAAAACCAATTGATGATAGGTAGGTGGACATTCTCCATTTAACCACATCCCTCCATGGTAAGCCACAACACCACGTCTCGAATCGAGCTGGGCTGAACTCGGCCAACCCTGCCGACGCCCAACATGCAGTTTTGTCCTTTTTCGCGCCCAAGCTCGGTTTCACCTGCAAGTTAGTCCTAGAGCAATTTTGACATGTTGCAACACCTAACGTCTTCAAATCTAACCATTCCCCACTCTCTCAAAGGTAAAAGAAAGCAAATCTCACACCAAAACAACCCAGAGAACACCCTGTATACAAAGAAAAAATCTTAATCTACTCCGAACTAAAATTATAAAGAAAAGTGCAGTAAAATAAAGTGCAAAAAGTAAAGGATAACATGGGGTGCCTCCCATGAAGCGCTAAGTTTACTGTCGTCAGCTCGACTCAACCTAATGGATATCAGGTGGGATTGTGGACCACGCGATCCGGTGGCCTTTTGAAGTTAGACAGCTCCCTCATCCATCTTTTGTAGAAACCACCAGAACCAGAGAAATTTTTCTTTTGTTTCAGCACACTTGACAGTTCAGGGGGTCCAGGATCAATAGGGGAAACATGCAAATCCCCTAACTCAATCTTTCTACTCTCAGTAGTGCCCTCACCCAGCCATTCTATCAAGTAACACTCATCAACATACGAAGGCTGGTGCTTCGCCATTTTGAATATGTCAAATTCAATCTTGTTCTTCGCCACATCCATCACGAGTTTTCCTCTTCTCACATCAATAAGTGCACCAGTAGTAGCTAGAAAAGGTCTACCAAGTATAATAGGAACCTTGGCATCCTCCTCTATATCCATTACAACAAAATCCCCGGGTATAAAGTACTGATCAATCATGACCGGGACATCCTCTAGAACTCCCACCAGACGCTTTATGGAGCGATCCGCCATCTGAATGGTCATGGAGGTGAGTTTTGGTGTTCCCAGGTTGAGTGTGACACCCCAACCTCACATAGGCTGAGATAGCTAAAACTCAACATAAAGGCTGCCAATCTCAACCAACAAACCAAACATAGCGGAAGCAATTTAAACTTAAG
>CP025657.1:12942969-12962652 GCA_003576665.1 Ipomoea trifida
GTTACCTTGAATAGCTATTTCCACTCCAAGAAGCCCTAAGCAAGATCACAATGCCCCACCTTCACCTTGATCATCTTTTTCCCAAAGATCCCCAAAAGAACTTTATAAGAATAAGCATAAAGACTACTAAAAACACAAAATGCAAGATGGATTCTAGGATAGATGCACTTACCCACTCCTAAGCAATCATAAAAAGGTAGTCTTTACTTGAAAACTTGTAGGAAAATGGAGATCAATTTTGGAGGTTTTCTAGATGAAAATGGCGCAAGGATGAGGGGAAATGAAGAAGGAGAAGTGTAATCCTTTAGGGTAAATTTTGGTCTTCAAATCATATGCCAATAATACATACAATATTTTAGATTGTAAGACTTTAATTGAAATTGGGCTCAAGTGTAATATAATGGCTTACAAGGATTAATTATATATTCAAGACTAGAATTTGGGCTAATGAATTATCCCTTATGAATTAAATAGAAGGATTAGGATAAGAAAGCCCATGGAAGTGTCTTAGGAACAATATGTAGATATATATCATATAAGATCAACCAATTGGGCTTGTAGGAATATTTAATCACAATTATTGTAAGGGTCCAAATTGAATAAAAATCCCTTACAAGACTAATTCAATTAATTGGGCTCTTGAATAGAATAATTAAATCAAGCTCATGGGTATATATATATATATAAGTATATATATATATTAAATTGAAAGGATTAGCCCAATTAGAAATTAATTAAATTGCCCAAGGAATTAATTAACGGTTCGAAAGGCTTGAACGAATTTACGGGGTGTTACAAGACCCCACACTAGGGCAAAGAGATATAATAGTTGAGACAAAGGCTGGTTCTCTTAAGAGAATAAACGAGCTCAACCCAGCATACTTGCCTTTGCAATATCCGATTCTATTCCCCTGCGGCGAAGATGGCTATCACGAAGATATTCAGTTCCATACTACAGTTACCAAACAAACTGGTTCTAGAGTGCGTGTATCACAGCAAGAATACTTTGCATATAGGATACATGACATGTTTAGCGAAGTGTCAACAATGTTGTATGCTAGGCGACTATTCCAACAGTTTTTGGTCGATGCATACACGATGGTGGAATCAAGCAGGCTCCTATACATTAGAAATAATCAGAAGGCATTGAGGTGTGAAGCTTATAAGGGACTGTCTGATGTTCTAACCAGGTGAGAGGTTGATACAAACAAGAAAGGTAAAAGAATCATCTTACCTTCGAGTTTCACTGGCGGTGCTCGATATATGATATAGAATTATCAGGATGCAATGGCCATTTGTCGACATAAGGGATATCCAAACTTATTTATAACATTCACATGCAATCCTAAGTGGCCTGAGATTCAAAGATACATGGACAAATGCAACCTCAAAGTAGAAGATAGACTAGACATTGTATATAGGGTCTTCAAGATGAAGTTAGATGCTTTAGTGAAAGAGATACGCAATGGCAAGCTATTTGGTATTGTAACCGCAGGTATTTTGCTACACTATTTTAATATACCTTTCCTACATGTCACTAAAAATGAATTGCATATCGCTGTTAATTCAATTTCTTTTATGTGTTGTAATTCTATTTTCTTTTAAATACAGTGGTGTATACTATAGAATTTCATAAACGTGGATTACCCCATGCTCACATACTAATCTTCCAAGAAAGATTGACAGAAGGCTTTTCAGCTAACTCATGGAAAAGTTCATCTCGGCTGAAATACCTAACAAGGAACTAGACTTTGAGTATTATAAAGCTGTGGAAGAATTTATGATGCATGGACCATGTGGACACGAAAGGCCTAAATCTCCATGCATGGTCAACAAAAAGTGCTCTAAACATTTCCCGAAAAAATTTGATGAGGTCTCCACATTCGATGATGAGGGTTATCCAATATACAGGCGTCGTGACAATGGTACAAGGGTTGACAAAAATGGGGTGCAGTTGGATAGTAGATATGTTGTACCGCATAATAGATACCTTCTTCTGAAATATAAGGCACACATCAACGTAGAATGGTGCAACCAATCGAGATCAATAAAATATTTGTTCAAATATGTCCACAAAGGGAATGACATGGTCACTGCAGAATTCTACAGGAGCACAAATGATGACAGAGCAAATGACGTTGTAGATGAAATTGCAATGTATTATGATTGCCGTTATGTGTCTGCGTGCGAGGAAGCTTGGTGTTTGTTGAGTTTTGACGTACAGCTTAGGCACCCCCCGGTTGAGAGGCTAAGCTTCCATTTGCCAGACTGTCAAACAGTTGTGTTTGAGGATGATGATAGCATTGAAAATGTGTTTAATAGACCGACTGTAAATCAAAGTATGTTCACCGCCTGGTTTGATGCTAACAAGAAATATGAGTCAGCTAAAGAGTTGGCTTATATTGACATGCCTATCAAATTTGTGTGGAAGAAAGATATTAGGGAATGGCATCCTAGGAATAGGGGGTTCTCTATTGTACGCATATTTTTTGTACCTCCAGGAAGTGGTGAAGTGTATTACTTGAGATGTTTGTTAAATGTAGTTCGCGGTCCGACGAGTTTTCAAGACATATACCCAACTTTTAGAGATGCATGCTATGCTAGAGGGCTGTTAGACGATGATAGAGAATACATTGATGCAATCAATGAAGCTAGTCATTGGTCTACTGCCCAAGCTATGAGGAAATTGTTTGTCATATTACTAACCGAAAACTTGGTGAATTGACTTGAGAATGTGTGGAATCAAGTTTGGAACCACCTGTGTGAGGATGTACAATTTAACAGAAGAATAGTGTAAAAAGAAATGGGTAATTCCTTAATTTCATTACAATTCATCTTGATTAGTTTAATTGTAATATTTTGCTTGATCATTAAAAAAATCTCTAACACGGTAACTCTACAATTGCAGGTTTGTGTTTGTGTGATGATGAGAAGAAAAACTTAGGACTAATTGAACAAGAGCGTTTGTTACAGTTGTACAACAAGTCGTTGAAAGATTATCCGCATATGCCAATTCCAACGTATGATGATGCATTATTGGCTGATAACGGATTGTTGTTTGATGAGCTCAACTACGACTGTAACACCCCGGCTCGGCTTTACCGTACATCCGGAGTAGTTACCGCCACACCTAGACTGAACCCAATCAAATCCAGATAGAGTTCACTCTAGATGCACAGGCTGAAGATAAGGAAATTGTTTCATATCGTCAAAACCCGTCATAACTTCATATATGTATATATGGGTAGCAAAAGGGTAGCTATACTAGCTACAAATATGTACATGAGTTTTCTTTCGGCCTATTAGAACAAAGTTTGGGCTATTCTCTCTTCTAAAACCTCGATGGGGTAGAACCCATAACTCGCTTGAACAGCATCCATGAAACGCAATGGACTACTAGGAACAGGAGACCAGACAGGTACAACCGGGTGAACAGGAGCAGGAACATGATTAGGAGCATAAGCCGGAGCTGGAGGATCAGGAGCGAAGCCGGGAGTATACGGGTCGTCGCCCGCTAAGATAGGAAACATGAACTCTGATGAATCACCAGAGTTCCCGGGGCTGCAAGAGCCCATGCTAGACTGCATCTGATAAACGACACAATGAAGTGTAGTTAGCACGACGGCTAAGTAAGGAAATCCATTGTCACTCAAAAGTAAACAAAGGTTTCGAAAAACATAATACTCAGAAAACTGTAAACTTTACCCATAAGTTGAAAGTCTACCTGCAACCAGATTATCAACAAAAGAAAGTATAGTAGAGCATATTAATTGCATCAACATATAATACTTTCATTTCCGGGAATTATCATCACTTTTAACTCAAAAGAGAGTGAGTTCAACAGCACACTTCAGTGCTCAACTTTCGTGACATTGTATTCTTCAGCATAGTTATGGAGTAACTAAAATTTTATAGTTAGAATTCACTTAGTTTCCCCCTGGATAAGTGTGAGGCCTTTTTGGAGTATTTTCAACAACCTCGGGCCACGGCACAAAAGCCTCCCACATGTCAAATATCTCAACAACCTCAGGCCACGGCACACAAGCTGTAACACCCCAACCTTACACAAGCTGAGATAGATAGATCTCAACACAACAGCTGCCTATCTCAACCAACAAACATAACATAGCGGAAGCGAATTTAAAACTTAAGGGCGTCATGCCACATCTAGGTAGAAAACACAGCCTAGATGCACAGGCTAACCATAAGAAACGAACTAAACTGTCATGCATAAATAATAAGAATCCTCAAGTCATGTTTAACAATATCCAAGGTACTAGTCAAGAGTATATAGAATCTCAAATGGCACACAGGCCCAAAAACCAAAGTCTAAACAACACAATCTAAGTCTAAGCGTCCTCATAAGATAGGCTCTAACGCGCTCGCGCTCAGACTTACTCCATACCTGGAAAACACGCAAAGAACCATTAGCAAAAGACTGCTAAGCAACCACCATTCACACCCGCAAGGAGATAGAGATATACATAAGCTTTTAAATAGGTTTACACACCCATATAGAATATAAACACCAACAAACTGTTCAATAGTTCAAAACAGATACTCAACAACAATAAGCTGAACGAATCATAAACCAAGACTAATCCAACCAAAGCTAATAATCCACAACGAAAGCACAAGACAACAACGAACCATAACCAAGATACCAACTGAACAACAACCATAAGAAACAACCAACCATAACCGAGAACAACGGAATATCAACCGATAAACACAAGGACTCACAAGCAAATAAACCAGGAAAGAATCCCAACTCCAACCTCCAAACTCTCGAACCAACCATCATACCAAGTCAATCCCACAGTCAGGAGTCAGAAGTCAAGAGTCAGAACCCATAAATCTGGTACACAGGGGTGATGAGCCCAATCACAGGGACCGAAGTCCAATCACAGGGACCGTAGTCCAATCACAGGGACCGAAGTCCAATCACAAGGACCTAAGTCCAATCACAGGGGTAATCAACCCAATCACAGGGACCGAAGTCCAAAGTCAGAAGTCAATAGTCAATAGTAGCGCACAGTCAAACCAACCAACAACCTCCAAACGATACCAACAAATCCACCATCACATACTCATACTCCAAACTCAGCCCAAAACAACCAAACAAAGTGTTCATCTCAACTATAAACACAAACCAACTCCCAGGTAATGAATTCAAGGAATTAATAGACCAAGAGTACAAAAAGAGAAACCAAAGACAAGAATCAATACTCCAAGATATGGTATATGGTATAGGAGTGTAGAAATAGATTTTGATGGACATAGTGGTTACCTTTGAAGCGTAATTAAATCCAAAGCACTCACCAACCTTAGGCTCGATTCACAAGCTAGGTCCATAATCGTGAACCTGGAGATTAATATAACCTAACACCATCACTAACTATTAATAACAATGGCACTAACATTCCTAGTTGGTCCATTAAAATAATAATCCTATACTCCATGCTTAAAAGGCTAATGTAATACGACCATATGAACCATACTAATAATTACTATTAATATCAAAACAAGGATATGACCACTAAAACTAATCTATACTTAAGGTACAATACTATAACTAACACTAAACCATAAGCTTAATAATAACGTAATATTACCTTAAAACATTCTGCTTAGCCTCGGACTCGAACCCGAGCCACTTGCCTCAGCACTTAAGAATTATACCACTACACCACTACGTCTCTTGGTTTAAGATCTGCGACCGCCGATCCTTTATCGTTAACACGGACCAACAGGAGCACCACCGTCGCTGCTGCTGCGAACAACGGAAGACGAGGTTCAACGCCAACTCCCACCGTTGCCGTCACCACCGTTCCACGTCGAACGGCTACTGCTTCTCAATGGCGTCGAACGATAGAGACTCGAGAGGGGAGATGAGGCCTGGAATGGAAGGTCGCGGTCGTCGGCCGAACGGAGGAGAGTGGCGGAGATGACAAAGCCGTCGGTGCTCCGCTGCTGCCTATTGGAAGGGGGAGGCGGAAGAGGAAGAACCGTTGGCCAGCTCCGTTGCTCTGCTTCTTCGAGTCGCAACAGGAGAGAGGGACGCCATCAGAGGTTCGCCGTCGCTGCTTTCGCCGGAGGAGAACGGTGACACCGGAGGCCACCATCGATGTTGTCACGACCTCACCAGACGCCGCCCAACTTCCGCCACCTTTGGACGAAAAAGATGCGAGGGAGGGTCACTGCTTGCGTCGCCATTGGAGTCAGGGACTTCCACCGCTGCTGCCGTTCACGCTCGCGCCGGACTTCATCGAAACGGAAGAGGTCGTCGCTCTGCCGTCGATCACCTACGCCAGCCCCCTCCGCCGTGAAGCCGCAACCGGAAGACGTGACTCCCATTGTTAGCTTGCGAGACGGGAGAGGTAGCGAAACCTAGATGCCCGACGGGATTAATCCTTGGCTGCCGAACAAACGATCGTTACTAAAGATAGTAGGGTAGGTTTCCATATTAGGAAGCTTCCATTTTTGGGCTAGGTCAAATATGGAACTTGGGTCAAAACTATATATAAGCATTGGATTTGGGCTAAAACATATTAGGAAAGGCTATATAGTTTGGACTAACTTAATTGGGTCAAGACTATAGATACCATACTTATAATTTTAATTTAAAATAATTTTCTTGGGTCCATAGCCCAAAATTAAACCATATACTATAGAATATATAAATATATATATATATATGTATATTGGGCTAAAAGTATTTAATAACATAGTAATAATAATAATAATAATAATAAGTGATCCCGAAATTACATCATTCCAAGCCCATGCGAAAATAATTACACTTATAATTGTTTAAATAATTACTTAATAGGAAAATTAACCCCTCATTTAAATATTTATATTTAAAGATAATAATAGGGAAAATGCGGGGTGTTACACAAGCCTCCCGCAGGTCAAACATCTCAACAACCTCGGGCCACGGCACTCATGCCTCCCGCAGGTCAAATCATCTCAACAACCTCGGGCCACAACACTCATGCCTCCCGCTGGTCAAACATCTCAACAACCTCGGGCCACGGCACTCATGCCTCCCGTAGGTCAAACATCTCGACAACCTCGGGCCACGGCACTCATGCCTCCCGTAAGTCAAACATCTCAACAACCTCGGGCCACGACACTCATGCCTCCCGCAGGTCAAACATATCCTTCACGACTTTATCCAGAAACTAAGGTTTTTAAAACTTTCTTTCTTTCTTGGACTTAATTAGTATTTTCGCATAATGTCTCAAAATGATTATTTCTATCAAAATATATTCCCAAGATATTCATATTTGACATTGACTTTTTACCATAAATTTCCAAGTGACAAGGGTTACACTTATTTCTTAAAAACACGATTTTTCTTCCAAATTGACTGTGACATCCCAAAATTTCGTTACTATTTTCGTTACAAAATATTTTTGTCAAAATTGTTTCTAACCATTTCTTTTCAGAAAATTTCAGCTTGGCGCAGTCCGAAAGATTGAGCCGGTAAAAATAATTCTCGAACTCTTTTTCACTTGAAATTTTTATGGTAGAACCCCAACTTATAGTACTTGATGTCCATAAAAAGTTTTGGTCATTTTGATCCGCGAATAAACACAGAAAATTCCATTTTTGCCCTTGGCAGTGTGCTGTCCAGAATTTTTCTCTCTGGACCAGTTTTGGAAAAAAAATCGAAAACCATACTTATACTACTCCGATCATTATGAAATTTTATATGCAGGTTCTACACTTATAGAACTACATATCTGAAAAAAATAGAATCAAAATACCTTACCAAATTTTCCCAATAAATCTCGGAAGTTACTACCAGAAATCTATCTTGATTTTTCTATATTTTCACAAGTATAAGCCTATATGGACATAAATACAACACATACATGCATCAATTAGCTATGAACATGTATACAAAAATTACCAAAAATTAAAGTGTAGTTTCTTGAGCCAACTAGTAGATCCACAAACTTAACACATAATTTTCACATAAAATTCCTAATCTCATAATTTACTAGCATTTGTTCATTTTCAAGTGACTAAACCAACTTAAGGGATTCCTTACCTCCCAAGTAGTTTTTACTACCGTAGACAAAGTGGTGATCTTCTCGTCCAAACTTTCACCGAAGATCCAAAACAATAATCACCATAATAACAACATTTTCATGAATCCTTAGCTTAAACTTAAGTTCTAGGAAGGATTCTAGCCATATTAACCGAACAAAACCAAAGTTTTACCTATTATGGAAGCACTTGTGTTGAAGAAAATAGCTATGGAGTTCTTGGATCCCAAGAGGAAGATGATTTTTTTTTCTTCCTTTCCTTCTCCTTAATTTCGAAAATGAGTGTGGAAGAGATGGGAATGATAACTTGAAGCCTAAGCTAACTAGTATGGTCATCCCATACTCTCTTATGACAAACAATATTTAATTACTCTGTGGTAACTAATGTGACACTTGTCACAATTCCATGGTAAGTCTTGAAGAGTAGGATTTCCTTGCCAGTTTGGGATTAAATCAGATAAAAGTTTGGAGGAATATAACTTAATTTGGGAAAATTTTAATACCAAAATTATTCTAAAAAATAATCCCATCATTAACCACTAAAATCGGGAAATTTTCCGGTATCTCGCGAAATACAGTGGTACGAAGGTCCGTAACAATTTCACTCTTACAGTCCGTTTAATTTTCACTTGCATGGCATTGGCACTTTATTGTAATATCTGTGGAGGACCTCATGACACCAACATTTGCACTTCTACGTCTGCATCTGAACAAGTTGAGGCAGTAGACTATCAAAGGAACTCCAATTTCAATGCTTATGGACAAAATCAAAGATCAAACAACAATTGGAAACAGAGAGAGGGATGGAACAATAGCCCTAATGACGGATATCAAGCGCAAAGACAATACAATTATGGACAGAAGTCTGCATATGGACAAAATGACAAGAACAGACTGATGTACAATCAAAACCAAGGAAATGGAAATCAAATGACCCAGTTCAGGCCACAATATGACTCTCAACTTGATTTTACTCAACAAAGAAGGGATGACATCCGTGAGGTAGATGAAAGACTTACAAGGACGATCATGGAACTCAAAAATGATCGGGCAAATCTGAAACAGGAAATTACTCAAGAGATTAGGCAAGAAATTTCTAGTCTTCGCCAAGAGTCGAAGGCTACATTAAAGACAATCGAGAATCAAATCTCTCAAATGTTTAAGATGATGTCAGATCGACACTACGGACAACTCCCGAGCAACACTGAAAACAACCCGAAAGAGAGAGTCAACGCCATTGATGCCAAAGAAGAAACGCATGAGAAATGTGATCCAATGGTTGCTATCTGTGGAATTTGTCAATGTAAGGTAGACGACCAAAGAAACAAGGCTACCTCTTGTAGTCTTAACCTTGAATTAAAAAATGCAAGCAGTTCGTGCACCATAACAATGAAGGAACGCAAGGAGAAAACCACTTCGGAAGAATGCCCGAAAGAAAAGGAACTACCGAGAGACAACATCAACAGCTCAAAAGAAAAAGAAACAGCTCGAGAAGGTAAATTTAAAGCTTTTATTCAGAAATTATTTAATAGCGAAGAAGGCCGTGAGTTGTTTGAGAATGACATTAGTGATAATTTTACATGTTTAAGCCAAGAATCTTCGGCTTGTTTGACTGAGGGAAACCCCAGAAAGAAGGGTGACCCTGGAGCTTTATTGATTCCTTGTTCTATACAAAACATGGAACCTAGAAACGCTCTTGCTGATCTTGGTGCTTCTATCAATGTCATGTCTTTAAATCTTTTTGAAAAATTGAACTTACCACGTTTGAAACCGACGAGGCTAACTCTACGCCTGACTGACGGAACCACACAGTATCCCGAAGGCTTAGCGGAAGATGTTTTAGTAAGAATAGGAAAATTTCTTGTGCCTATCGATTTAATTGTCTGTAAGATGGGAGATGATAATCGCCATGAATCCTTAATTCTTGGAAGACCATTTCTGGCTACTTGTCGTGCACGAATAGATGTTAGTTTAGGAGAAATCACCCTGAGATTCGAAGGACAAACCAAGAATGATGACAAGGAAAAAGCAAAAGAAGGAGCTGATGACGATGAAAGGGCAAAGGTCAAATCAAAAGTGAAACCAAAATCGAAGCGGAGGAACGATAAGCTTACTTGGAAAAACACGTGGGTACCAAAATGCTTCTTACCCACCACCAAGGAATATGGTTGAATTCAAACCCAGGTATAATGCGTCTAGCCAATGACGTAAACCGTGGCGCTACTTGGGAGGCAACCCAATATTTTAATAAAATGTTTTACATTATAGCTATGCTTTTGTTTTTAATGTTTTTGTTCTAATAAATTGCCACAATCATTTGGAACCATGTTTTGAGGACTAATTTGTAGGATTCGAGACTAGAAATTGCTTTGGAAGAGCTTAAACTGGATATAGGTATGGAAGGGAAAGCCAAAAATCAGAAGAAAACGATGCAGTGGACTTACACGAGGCTCACACGTGTGTAGCCGTGCGTGGGAACGAAGCAGTAAGCTCCCACGCACGCTCACACGCGTGTTGCCCGGCGTGGGAGCGAGGCAGAGAGCTCCCACGCACGGTCACACGAGTGTGACCGGCGTGGAAGGCACCCTACGGGTTTTAAACCCTTGTTCGGCCATTCCACCCTATTTTGCTCCCAAAACCAATTTTTCTCTTCTCTTCTCCACGCAAGGAAGAACCAAACTCAAGGTTTGAACATATTGCTCACTTTTTACCTTCAAGGTAGATTAAAACATCAACATCAAGGTAATTTTTCATCTTTTTAACTCTTTATCCTTGAATATTCATGAGTTTGGAAGAGCTTGAATGTGAAATTTATTCTACATTGCCTAGCATGATTTTGAATGATTTTGAATGATTATGTTGGTCATAATGCTTAGTAGAACTATCCTTTGATGTTTTCTTTCATTATTGATGGTTACATTGATGGATTGTTGTATCTTCTTGAACTTCAAGTGTGAACACCATTGATGAACAAATGGGTTCGTTAGATTTCTTGTTGAAATTATGAAATTGATGCTTGAATTAATGATTAAACTTGTTATAGAACTAGTATATGTCATCAATTTGACTTTTCACATGCTACATTGCCCAAATTGAATTTTCAATTTTGAAACCCTAATTTTGAATTTGGGGAAGAAGATGAAGTTGACTTTTCGAAATTCTTGACTTTTGTAGTTGACTTCTTATTTGACTATCAAATTGACATATCTTATGATGAATTTATGCATGTGTGTGATAATGGAATGATATTGTTGATATTCTTATGCTTGAATTGTCCAAAATATAGCGGAAACTATGGCGAAATTTTCAAAAATTCCTAGCCCTATATGTTTAAAATCCATTATCTTGACAAGGAATTTTACATTAATATAATGGTGACTTATTCAAAGACCATGAATCATAATTTCTATAATTTGTAGGATGGGACGCTCAAAAGAGATTGCAAAGAAATCGAAACATGATGTAGGAGAATCGAGTCGATCAAGGACACAACATCACACTACAGCTCAACAGGCTATGCAAGAGCCGGGATCAAGGTCACTACGACACTTGACACCCATTCAACTCGCGACAGTAGACAACTATAAGGGAAAGCAGCTTTCTGTTGGCCGTCACTTTGAGGACAATGTTTTAAGAGAATTTGGTTGTTTGCAAAAAGTGAATATGCTCCTTGGGCACCCACAACTCCGTTATCTGTTTCAGTGGAGAGGACCCACCTATGCACCTGTCACCTATGAATTCTTAGCAACCCTGAACATCAGGAAGGAAGTCAACGATGCAAGGGAGTCCATTTCGTTCACTCTTTTCGGCAACCACTACAGTATGTCTGTTAACACTTTGGGTGTTACACTCGGTTTTCACGATGCGACAAGCATGTCCATGCCATATTTTAGAGATTTCAAAGAAGATTTTGATTCAGATGAAGTTGCTAGACGATACTGGAGAAGCATCACAAACAATGCCTCGTACAACTATTTGAATTTGAAAGCAAAGCTCATCACCCGGAATGCTTTGAAGGCTATCAGATTAGCCTTTGCTATAAATCTCTCTGGCCGAACAACGAATAGAAACAAGGTATACAGGCAGGACTTATTCTACATGTGGTGCATGGAGAATAATGTCAGTATCAACATGGGAGTTCAGGCTAGGAAATGGCTCCAAACCCAACAAAAGCCAAAGGTTCAGACTGTGTTTATTGGACCTTTTGTTACTAAACTGTGCTATGGGTTAGGCCTACTGAACCAGCTGATGGGAGAGAGATCGGATGGTTGCTCAATTCCTTTTACCGTGGGTGAGTTCTTTGCTACAGAACTAAAGCTTGGAGGTGATGATGCACCTGATTTAAATGATTCTGATGATGATGAGGACGAGGAAGAGAATGAGGAGGAAGAAGCTGCACAAGAGCAAGGCTCTATCCCGATGGATTGGACCTCGACACAGAGACAGCTCCATGAGGAACAAATGAATTACTGGCGTGAGCAGCACACTTGGCAGGAAGGCCATTTCACATCAATCTCTGCGAGACAGGATGTGCACACCGAGGACCTCAACCGCATGAGACAAGCTGTAGAGGAAAATGATAGAAGAATTGCCCCTCTTGAAGCTCGATTCGACAGGCAATTACTTCCTTTCGGTGATGAGTGATACCTCCCTCAACTATTCTCGATCCTGACTGCTTGACAATTGATTCTGAGTCCTGTGACATTGGTTACTTTGATTGATGGTCCCGTTTGAACGTTAGGTGCCCTATGCACGGGGTTCCGACCTTTATTTCTTTTATCTCTTTACTTTACTTTACTTTATCGCTTTAGGATATTTAATTTCCAACTGCTTTACTTTTCCGCATTTCTATTCAGATATTTCTACTTATTTTTATGCTTTATTATCTAAGTTTTTATTATTTTTATTGCTTTTATATTTCTATCAGCTTATAATAATTGAATAGTACGCCGAAAACCCTTTTTGTATGTTATGTCTCCATTTATTATAGAGCATCTATATACGGGAGCAAACCTATGCTGGAAGCTAAAGTGTGGAAAGAGGGATGCATACTTAGTTTATCCTCTTATCTCTTTTCTAATTTCAAGCCCCGTTTTGATCATTAAAGTGTGGAAAATTTTCTTTATAGCTTTGTGTATGAGTTTATTAGAGTTTGCCATGATTAATAGGATTGTTTGATGCATACTCTTTATCCCAGTTTTGTTCCTTTACCTTGTGCGTATGGAAACATCGAGGACGATGTTTACTTTAAAGTGTGGAAAGGACGCACTTCGTGCTTTACATGCTTACATGCTTAGTTTAGGAGTGAAGCTCTTGGGAATGATAAGCGGGTGCATTTGCAGTTTTGAAAAGAGAGTTATCATTTGTGTTATCTAGGGAAAATTTTGACTAGATGCCTAAAATTTTTACTCTCGAAATATCTTTGAGAAAGTTACTTTTCGCACCCATGAGAGTGTTTAGAGCCAAATAAGTTTATATTCTTGTCTGCTTGCATGATGTTCACCTCTTATTTACGTAGGACCATAGTCAAGGATCTCTCGAAGTGAGAGTGTGCACTCTTTAATTTGAGAAAGATAAAACTAGCGAGGCCCGGAATTGAACTAACCTTGGTAGGGCATGGGGCAAAAGGAGAGCCTAATGGTGAGCTTAATGAGAAAACAAAACCCTTGAACATTAAATAGAAAAAAAGGCATGAGGGGTTGACACGAGGAGGAGTCGAAAAGGCGAAAGGCCAATCACCAAAGAGTTTAAAATTGAGGGAAGCCAATTCGTTGGGTTGTGTCCAAACCATAGTCTTTGGTAAACAAAAAGCTTTATCTGGAGTCGGTTGTTCACATAAAAAGATCCCAAGAATTGAGAAAATAGAGCTGAGGTGAGCCGCTTTGCTAGGATTCGAGTACCCATTGCACTGACCTTCGAAAAAGCATGGATCTCCATGTGAAGTTAGGTGGCTCGATGACGTTATCCTATGAAGTGAGATAAAAGAGGGACCACGCTAAGCCAAAAGCGGTGAGTGGTCCATGCCCCTACCCTCATTTACATTTACGTTGGGCTTTGGCGTATAAGGATGGAAAGTTGATTAGCTAGTGCACATCGTTCTCACTAGTGAGATCGGCTAGAGGCCCTATTTAAATAGAAGATGAACCAAAACTTTGGAAATGCATGCTTGCGTATGGTGCGAGAAGTGTGATCCTTTGTTTTATTTATTTTATCTACGAAAGATTTTTATTTCCCGAAAATATTTCTTGAGTTGCTAGCATCTGACCAAAATCCTTTGTAGATAACACAAATGATTTCCCCCCTTTCAACAGTCTTAGACACCCATTATTTTGACTTGCCAAAAGCTTTATTTTGCATGGGAGAGTATCTCGGAGACTTATATGCTTAGAGAGTAAAAAGTCTTGCTTGAGGACAAACAAGAAACAAAGTGTGGAAAATTTGATAAGACTCCGAGATACCCTTATTTCAGGCACATTTTAGGGTGTTTATTCGCATCTATAGCATCCTTATTTGGTAAATTATGTGCGTAAATGCTTGAAAATTACTAACTAATGCACAGAAGCCACTTATAGCTTAAAAGAAGAAAAACAGGAGCCCCGAGAGCTTATAGAACCAAAAGATGAGCTTAAATAGCAAACCAGGCAAAAGCGGAGCCCCGGAGGACCAATCTGGAAGGCCACACGCGTGTGAGCAAGCGTGGAAACTTTCCAGAAGCTTCCCACGCACGCTCACACGCGTGTGAGAAGCGTGGAGGCGTGATGCGCGAATTTCTGCTAGGGTTGTCATTTCAGAGACTATTTAAACCCTTTTGATGAATTTTCAGAGGGGGATTCCAGAATTTTAGTCTTCACTTTTCTTAGTTTTTCTTTCGAGAGTTTTCTCCATTTTTCTTAGTTTTTAGATTAGATCAATCTCCATTGTAGAAGACAACAAAGCTTGGATTGAAGATCTTCTTCTCTCTAGGTGATCTCTATTTCATTTCTATAATTTTAGTTATCTTGTTCTTGGATTGAATTAGCTTTTACTTTCATTTCATATCATGAGTAGCTAATTTAGTCTAGGGATTTAGATTGTGTGATTGAATATTGCTTTTGTGATGATCTTATTTCTATATCTTGTATCTATGAGTTTGTGTTGATGGATTATCTATTCTTGTCTTTTGATTGTTGTTTTGATGATATCTTGTTTGGATTTGGCCAATGTAGATGAGAGATTGAGCTCTTGACTCTTTCATGTCTTTGATTAGAGTTAGGATTTAAAGCTTTACACAATCAAAGTTCCTATGGACTTCTTAAGAATAGTAGGATAGTGTGTAGCTTAAGTGTTTGATAAAATGTCTCTTAGAACTTTGGATGCTTGTAGGCACTCCTAAGTGAAAGAAGCCTTAGTACACAAGGTGGAAAAGGACTAAGACAACACACTCTTGAATAGACAATATCCTAGCAATCCTAATCCTTGACCTTAGACTCTCACTATGCAATATCCATGAACACTATCCAATCCCTACCCCTTTTACATATTCCCAAAATCACTTTTACTTTACTACTCTTTTACACCTACAACCAACCAATGAACTACACTCTCATTTGCAATTCCACCCTTCACCACTCTCAAATCCTATGCATGACTCATTCTAGTAAACTCCTGAATGTTTGACACACCTCCATTCCCTCCTTCGAGACCGACACTCGGAAAGTCCCAAACCTTCCGTTTTATCATACAAATATCTTTTGATGAATCAACCCCCACGCAATACTGCTTCACCACCTCCCAAGTAGTTTTTACTACCGTAGACAAAGTGGTGATCTTCTCCTCCAAGCTTTCACCGAAGATCCTAAACAATAATCACCATAATAACAACATTTTCATGAATCCTTAGCTTAAACTTAAGTTCTAGGAAGGATTCTAGCCATATTAACCGAACAAAAAGAAAGTTTTACCTATTATGGAAGCACTTGTGTTGAAGAAAATAGCTATGGAGTTCTTGGATCCCAAGAGGAAGATGATATTTTTTTTCTTCCTTTCCTTCTCCTTAATTTCGAAAATGAGTGTGGAAGAGATGGGAATGATAACTTGAAGCTTAAGCTAACTAGTATGGTCATCCCATACTCTCTTATGAAAAACAATATTTAATTACTATGTGGTAACTAATGTGACACTTGTCACAATTCCATGGTAAGTCTTGAAGAGTAGGATTTCCTTGCCAGTTTGGGATTAAATCAGATAAAAGTTCGGAGGAATATAACTTAATTCGGGAAAATTTTAATACCAAAATTATTCTAAAAAATAATCCCGTCATTAACCACTAAAATCGGGAAATTTTCCGGTATCTCGCGAAATACAGTGGTACGAAGGTCCGTAAAAATTTCACTTCTACAGTCCGTTTAATTTTCACTTGCACTAAATAGGAAGTTCAGGCTTAATCGTATCATACTTAATAATCCATTCTCTAGGGAAATTCGAACTGTATATACATCCTTAAAAAAAAAATGTTACGGTTCGTGACCGGTACGTAGATCGCAGCTTATTAATAACTAGTCTTACTAAAAAAAATCGTTTTGAAGTACCGAGAGATCATCTCATAAATGTCATAGCCTAAGGAAATATTTTTCGAACCCTAGACTTATCGGAATAGGTGAGGGGTTACAGTCTTCCCCCCTTAAAATAGTTTCGTCCCCGAAACTTCCTTCTTGTTATCCATGGGTTCAAGGTAGATTACTACTCACCTTTGTGTACACATAACGGATTCTTAGTATGTCTAATCTTAGCACACAATTTGTTTAGGCACATAACAAGTAGATCCATTCTACGCACCTGAGTTAAACAAGTCCGGATAACGTCCTATCATAACGCTTTCCAAAAACGTGACAGAAATCGTGAGTCTCTGTTCGGAACGATATCTCGCGCTACTCCGTGGTATTTAACCACGTGTTTAATATAGGCTCGCGCCATCTTTTCCATTGACCATGTTGTGTTCATTGGAATGAACCTCGCTGTTTTGGTCAGTCGGTCGACAACGACCCACACTTGATCGTTTCCCGACTTAGTTCTAGGCAATCCTCCCACAAAATCCATAGAGATTGAGTCCCATTTCCACTGCGGAATCTCTAATGGCTGCAGTAATCCCTTCTCCAATAACTCCGCCAATTGTGCTTTCAGCTCCTCCATCTCTTTGGGTGCCATTCGATAAGGTGCTTTCGAGATAGGTGAGGTTCCTGGTACGAGATCGATGGTGAATTCCACTTCCCTTTTCGGCGGCATTTCTGTGAGATCGTCGGGGAATACGTCAGGAAATTCGCGTACAATTGGAATTCGATCAATCTCGAGTTCTTCTACTTCGGCATCTTGCACCAAGCAGAGATACACTTCGCATCCCTGGTGCACGAACTTATTCAATTTCTGCGTCGTCAACAACCTTGACTCGGGTTGCTTGTCAATTCCTCGGTAGGATATTCTCCTTCCCTTTGGCCCTTGTAGGACAATCATTTGCTCAGTATACACGATCCGAGCTTTGTACTTATCCAACCAATCCATCCCGAGTACTACATCGATGCCCTCAAGTTCAAAACTAACGAGGTTTCCGGGGCAGTTAAATCCCGCTATTTCTATAGCAACGTTGTCATAACTATCTCTTCACTGGACGATAGTTCCAAATTAATAACCGAGGTATACAAGTTCTTACGGAATTAGCTAGTTAGGCAGTTAGTATAGCACCTACTCGAGTCCTATACGACACTTCCTAACATTCACTTTATCATACCCTCTAAGCAAGGGTTTCAAACATAGCATAATGATAATTAATGCATTACGCTAGCAAGTTCACTCATAATAATCTTAAGCAATCACATGCAGGCAATCACAAGTATTGATCATACTATTCGACAACCAGAATCGTGAGATTCTGTAGAGTAGAAGTGAAATACCCCCTTCTTACGCTACCTGGCTTCCATTCCAGCTCTGCTCCGAAGCTTATACTCATCAAGCTGTAACAACGACTTAGGTCGGTCTTAATGAACCTAAGCTGACTTCGAAACTTGGGTAACTCGAAACTGGAACTGACTCGAAGAGAGGTCTGACTCAGGATTCTGACTCGAAACAAGGCTTTGATACCACTTTGTAACACCCCGGCTCGGCTTTACCGTACATCCGGAGTAGTTACCGCCACACCTAGACTGAACCCAATCAAATCCAGATAGAGTTCACTCTAGATGCACAGGCTGAAGATAAGGAAATTGTTTCATATCGTCAAAACCCGTCATAACTTCATATAGGTATATATGGGTAGCAAAAGGGTAGCTATACTAGCTACAAATATGTACATGAGTTTTCTTTCAGCCCATTAGAACAAAGTTTGGGCTATTCTCTCATCTAAAATCTCGATGGGGTAGAACCCATAACTCGCCTGAACAACATCCATGAAACGTAATGGACTACTCGGAACAGGAGACCAGACAGGTACAACCGGGTGAACAGGAGCAGGAACAGGATCAGGAGCATAAGCCGGAGCTGGAGGATCAGGAGCGAAGCCGGGAGTATACGGGTCATCGCCCGCTAGATACTGTACATAATCGTCATAGTCTAAGATAAGAAACATGAACTCTGATGAGTCACCTAAGTTCCCGGGGCTGCAAGAGCCCACGCTAGACTGCATCTGATAAAGGACACAATGAAGTGTAGTTAGCACGACGACTAAGTAAGGAAATCCATTGTCACTCAAAAGTAAACAAAGGTTTCGAAAAACATAATAATCAGAAAACTGTAAGCTTTACCCATAAGTTGAAAGTCTATCTACAACCAGATTATCAACAAAAGAAAGTATATTAGAGCATATTAATTGCATCAACATATAATACTTTCATTTCCGGGAATTATCATCGCTTTTAACTCAAAAGAGAGTGAGTTCAACAACACACTTCAGTGCTCAACTTTCGTGACATTGTATTCTTCAGCATAGTTACGGAGTAACTAAAATTTTATAGTTAGAATTCACTTAGTTTCCCCCTGCATAAGTGTGAGGCCTTTTTGGAGTATTTTCAACAACCTCAGGCCACGGCACACAAGCCTCCCGCAGGTCAAACATCTCAACAACCTCGGGCTACGGCACTCATGCCTCCCGCAGGTCAAATCATCTCAACAACCTCGGGCCACGGCACTCATGCCTCCCGTAGGTCAAACATCTCAACAACCTCGGGCCACGACACTCATGCCTCCCGCAGGTCAAACATCTCAACAACCTCGGGCCACGACACTCATGCTTCTCGTAGGTCAAACATATCAACAACCTCGGGCCACGGCACTCATGCTTCCCGTAGGTCAAACATCTCAACAACCTCGGGCCACGGCACAAAAGCCTCCCACATGTCAAATATCTCAACAACCTCGGGCCACGGCACACAAGCCTCCCGCAGGTCAAACATCTCAACAACCTCGGGCCACGACACTCATGCCTCCCGCAGGTCAAATCATCTCAACAACCTCGGGCCACGACACTCATGCTGTGACACCCCAACCTCACACAGGCTGAGATAGCTAAAACTCAACATAAAAGCTGCCAATCTCAACCAACAAACCAACATAGCGGAAGCAATTTAAACTTAAGGGCGTCATGCCACACCTAGGTATT
>CP025657.1:12992904-13014030 GCA_003576665.1 Ipomoea trifida
TCTTTCTTTCTACGAGTTGCTTGATTCTCATGTTTTAACAAAAAATTTGGCTTCCTATAGGAAATGGCCTAAGCTGTCCCTTGGAAAGGACTATTCCACAAAATGGGACTATTCCTTTTCTTTTTTTTTGGCAAAGCAGCATCAGAGTAGGAAGCACCAAAGTCTATGGGTGTGTGGCCTGTTTCTTGAGGGATTTTATCTATTAGAAAGAACTATTCCAATAAATTCAGTCATCTAACCATGGAAACAAGAATATCTGCTCAAAAAGTTCAAACACACACATAAAAGAGAGAGAGAGAGAGAGAGAGAGAGAGAGAGAGAGAGAGAGAAGAATCAGTATGAATTGCAAATGGCAATAACAGAACACTTGTTCACCTGATTGGAGTCATCCAATCCCATCCTTCAACATATTGTGCAGCAACATCTTTCGCAATCTTAATGAAAACAGATAATATTAGGATCTTTAAGGTAAGTGATAAGAAAATAATTTAGAGATATGCCAATTTACACCGGAGAGTCAACTGTCAACCTACTTACCCATCATCCATTATATAGGACCAAGATAAAGGTTTGGTTGAGTTGATTAGAGAATCTAAGGATTTGAAGCATAGAATATAACAAAATTCAGATATACTGGTTTTTCCATTTGGTGTAAGAAAGATGGAAGGTAAGCAGGCAATTAGTAGCAGTCAGTATAGTCAATCGCTCAATGTCTAACAAGCACACCATCTATATACCATGACTAATATGTGAACTCTTCAGAGATTTATGCAGCAAGGAGTTGGTATTAATTACAATAACTTAGAAAATGTTCCATGCAAATATATCTATACTTGATCTTACTAGTTAGTGCTATAAAATAACAAATATAACGTAAAGTTCCATGGGTTGAAATAATGCCAGAATATATTTCCATTATACCATTATGAAATTTATCACTTTTACTTGGTGTTGGAATACATGTGCTTAAAATAAAATAAGATTATGTCTTATACTTAAGGTAGATGCATATCACTTCTATAATTCTCTTCAAACCTTTTAGAAATTCTTCTCAAGGGACTTGTTTCAGCAATTCAGCATATCTCTCAAAGGATAAATGGAAAAAGAATAATTGTCAGTCTTCAATGAAAGTGGTATATACCTCATGATCACCACCTTGACCACCCTCAGGAGGAATCCTTCCAAGATGATCAGGAGGGTAAACAATCACTTCAAGTAGATTTTGACCATCTGGATTCAGAATATCAGTAATATCAATTGAATGTCTTCGAAACATTCCCTTCGGCAGGACCTCCTTGTGAACATTCAAATATACTTCAACAGAATAATTTATAGCCCGAAAATTTAGATCCGCATGTTGGTTATTTGACTTAAACAAATTTAAGCAACCATTCATCCATATTGCTTGAACATAAATAGAACGCAGAGAATTATGCCAGAAACCTACTGCATTTTTTTATTCAAAGGCAAAACTTTTTTAGATGGTTAATCAGAATATAAATTAAATAACTTTTCAGCTAAAAAAATACAAATTTGCACAAGTGGAGGAGGCTGAGCCAAAGGGATGTTTTTATAACATACCAGCTTGCATTCAAAGCTTGTGAAAAACCAAAAAGTGTAGTATTCCCTTCCTGAATCAGCAATATCCAAGATGGCCTCGTTTTGTAGCCCATAGAAATGATCCGGTATTAGTTTGTTCTTTAAAAGAGTTCCCAGAACAATGTAAATTGAATCACATAGTGAAAATGACAGGGAAAGAAAATTCTAAAGAATACTTCAAGTACTACATTCTTTAGACAAAATCATCTCAAACAATAATTATCTTCCCCGCATCTTCCTTTGCCTGTTTATTGCAAAATTGAAAAGAAAGAAAGAGCAAATAGAAACTTAGCTACAAAGCTAGACTCCAGAATATGATAAACTTAAGGTTTCCACTTACTAGAAGGAATATTCTGGAAAACCTAACTTTCGCAGCCTGCACAAAAGCAAAGAATGTGAGCACTCTTAACTACTATAATTCAACCAAAGACGACGATGAGAGAGAGAAGGAGACCGACGAGAAGGAGACCGACGAATCTGCCGCTGCTACGCCACCACCACGACGATCCGCTACAACTCCGGCCACCACGAGGAGGAGACTGACGAGGCAGCGGTGCGGCGGTTCGGCGGTGCGGCGGTGAGGCTTGCAGCGACGGAGCGACGGTCGAGCTCCCGCCGGTGCGGCTTGCAGCGACGGAGAGGGAGGCTGCTTCGCGGCTGCTTCACGCTGGGACGGCGGTGCTTGTAGCGGTGGCGGCGCTTTGCGGCGATGGGTTGGGCGACGGCAGTGGGTGACGGTAGTTGGTCTGAAATTTTGGGGGGCGACGGCAGTGGGTGACTGATTTGGCTTTGTTCAATTTTAGGTTGTTGAATTGGTCTGAAATTAAATTTGGGGATGATGGCTTTATTTACAAACCCTACAACGTCGGTTATTACTAATAACCGACGTTGTAGGTCCAGTATAGATAATACGGTGCAATACGACATCGGCTAAAGTCCTAGCCGACATCGTATTACGCGGGGGCTAAGTGAATTTGGTGATACGACGTCGGCTAATGTCCTAGCCGACGTCGTATCAAGGGTCGACGGTGTGCGTTTGTGATACGGCGTCGGCTAAACACCTAGCCGACATCGTATCGCGTAGTAGTTTTAAGTGCATACCTTTAACGTCGGTTATTACCATATAACCGACGTTGAAGGGTTTTTTTTTTAATTTTTAATTATTTAAATAACATATAACGTCGGCTAATTATTTAGCCGACGTTGTATGTGATTTCTGTAGTAGTGTGTAGAGAGTTGGATCAACTGAGACACCTGTTTCATATTTAGATAATTTTGTTGTAGTTGAGATAGGAGTCCTGGCATCTTTAGCAGATTCTAAACCAAATTTTGTTAGTAAATTCTTTGCATATTTTTCTTGAGAGATAAAAATACTTTCACCTGTTTGTGTTACCTGTAGTCCTAGAAAATATGTAAGGGTGCGTTTGGTTCGCACATGGGAATCGGAATCGGAATGGGTATCAAATACTTGATAATGGTAATGGGTTTTGGTGAAAGTATTTAACATGTTTGGTAATTGGGTGGAATGGGAATGATTATTAATAGTTGAGGAAGAAAGGAGGAAGGGAGATGAAACCCTTATTTAATAAGGGTATGGGTTTTGTCATTAATGGGGTATTTCAAACCCATAGTAGCATTCACAAAACCTATCAACCAAACACAAACAATCACTTTCATACCCATTCCTTATGCCTAAACCCACCAACCAAACACACCCTAAGTTCTTCAATCATGCTCATTTCAAATTCTTGTTGCATGACTTTGATTAATTCATCAGTGGCGCCTGTCTGAGCTGAACCAAACACAATGTCATCAACATAAACTTGCACTATAGTAACATGCTTACCTGTCCTCTTGATAAAGAGAGTTTTGTCTACTCCCCCTCGCTCATATCCGTGCTGTAGTAGATACTAGGTCAGTCTTTCGTACCAAGCTCGTGGGGCTTACTTTAGACCATATAGAGCCTTTTCCAGCTTGTACACGTGATCAGGGTATTGTGGATCTTCAAATCCTTTAGGTTGGGCTACGTATATGTCTTCATTAAGATATCCGTTCAAAAAGGCTGTTTTGACGTCCATTTGGAGCAGTTTTATTCGTAAAGCACAGGCGATTGAAAGCAGGAGTCTAATGGATTCAAGGCGAGCAACTAGAGCAAATGTTTCATCTGAGTCGATTCCTTCTATTTGAGAATAACCTTGAGCTACTAGTCTATCCTTGTTGCGGGCGATGTTACCTGCTGAATCTATCTTGTTCCGAAATATCTATTTCGTACCTACACCGTTAGGTTTAGGAACGAGATTCCATACCTTATTTCTTTCGAATTGCCCGAGTTCTTCCTGCATGGCTTTGATCCAGTGTTCATCTGTGAGTGCTTCATTTACATTCTTTGGTTCGATTTTAGATGTGTAGCATACATAGCCTGCTAGTTCAAGATAGTCCCTTTTTCTCCCTCGAGTTCTTACTCCAGAGCTTGGATCTCCAATGATGTTCTTTATTGGATGATTCCTTTGTATGCGTGTTGGAGCGTCCAATGTAGATTCTGGAGTTGTTTCAAGATTATAGACCTAGATTGTACCTGCATTACGTGTAGAGGGTTCTGGCGCTGCTTTTGGAGATTCTGGCCCACTTGGTAGGGAATCCGGAGTACCGGGTGTAGAGTCTGGATTGCTTGTAGATGTTGTATTATCTATGGGAGTGGCTGAAGCAAGTTCAAGAGACTTTGGTTTATTTGTGGAGTAGTCTAGTTGAGAACGGGGTATTTCGAATATATCATCTGGTTAATCATCTACCACAACGTTTGCTGACTCCATGACAACTTTTGTTACTTTGTTGTAAACTCGATAGGCTCGGCTAGTGTAAGAATATCCTAGCCTCCTAGGAATATACCTTCGTCGCTTTTTGGTTCAAACTTTGCCGTGGGAGTTCTGTCCTTCAAAATAAAACACCGTAAACCAAATATGTAAAAGTATTTGAGATTGGGTGACAATGTTAAGTGTAGGGTGAGTGTTGAATGTGAAGGTATGGAGGGTGTTAAAACGAAGAGTCATAAACTCCCCGAGTGTCGTATCTCTCGTGGATGACAAATAGGAGAATATACGGTTTTGCTATCTTGGTTGGTTTGGAGTAACGTTTAAGATGGATCAAGTGATTTTGGTAAAAAGGATTTGTTAAGAGGGTAAAAGATAGTGAAATAAAGAGGTAAACAAAGGGAAATAAAGGCGGATGGGGCTAAGATATCATGGAGATTAGTTAAAGGTGTAAGGTAGAGTATTGATCTCTATTGAGCCATGATTGAAGGAGCTTGAAACATAGTATTGAGTGGCGTCACACTCAAGCTCCCAATCCTCAGTCGGTTGGGGAATTTTATCAAACACTTTGTCTACAAGTTCCCTCCGGATCTCATCTTCTCAGATTGAGAGCGGGGGATGTGGGTAGTGGGCTACATCTCTTTGCGATATCTCGCCAAAGTGATGATCCTACACTCTTGGAGAGATTGGGGCCCTCGATCGAACAAGATCATACAAGACATACTCACAAATTCAACATTCCCCAAAGAAATCAAACTCATTAATCAAACTAGATCATGAACACCAACCATCCATTCAATCTAGCCCCTATCCTAGGGATTAGCCTCTCATAGGCTTAACCACCATCAAAGCATCAAAATAGAAAAGCATATCTACAAGATCAATATATAAAGCAAATAACTTTAAGGAAAAAGGAAAATTAAGAGGAAGCCAAAGAGAAAACAAATCTTTAATGAAAGAAGTTACCCAAAAGATCTTCAAAGCTATGGAGATCTAGTTCTCTTCTCCAAGGAGCTTCTCCTCTTCTCCTAATCCTTTCTAAACCTAACCTAAAATATAGAATAGAAAAATGTGACAAAAGACTCCCTAAACCTAGCTGAAATGTCCCTTAAATACTAAAACATCGCGTAGGTTTTCTGGTGCCGCCCCAAGTCTGCCACACGCGTGTGGACTGGCGTGGACGATTTCTGGAATATTTCCACGCCAGCTCACACGCGTGTGAGGCTCGTGGGCGTGGGTTCATCATTTTCATTTCCTTTTGTTGTTCCCAGTTTGGTCTCAGTGTGCTCCCATGTGGATTGATTCTTCCTTTCAACGATTTATGCTCCCTTTTGGTTGATTTCAGCCTTCATTCCTGTGGGAATTCTTCAAAACACTCCACACAAGACTCATTTGCAATTTGTTAGTAAAATAGCATGTAAACACGTAATTGCACTCTTTAAGACTTATTTTTAGCAAGAAATCAACTTAATAAGTTATAGATAAATAGGTACTTTTGGCGTCTATCAAAGTTTCCACACTTTAGATTGCTCGTCCACGAGCAAATTGTTAATTCAAAAACCTTCTCATTTAGATGCCAACAGTATCTAAGCTAAAGGTATGCTCAAAGTTAGTCATTCATTCGAAACACAATCTACCAGGAGATGTGAAATCCTTCACAATATCTTCAAGGGATGATAAAAATGTGCCATACACTGCTATGAATATTCAAACAAAGCGAAACCCCTTATGGTCACAAGTTGGACAGTTAATTAGTTTCCACAATATCAAGCATACAGTCCAAAATTTCATTCACCTCTCATTGTGCAAAGGCCTTAAGCTGAACCCCCTAGTGGGAACGATGTACAAAACCTAATCAATCAACCTCCCTTATCGCCAAAGCCCAACATAAAAGTAAGTGGAAATAGATCCATGGGCCTCTCTCCGCCAGCGGCTTAGGCGGTTACACATTTTTCTCACTTCCTAGGGTAACATCGTCAACCAACCCGACTTCACATGGAGTTCCATGCTTTATTTTTCGAAGGCAGTGCAATAGGTGCTCGAATCCTAGCGAAGCGGCTTCCCTCATCTCAATTTTCTCATCTCCTAGGGCCATTTTATTGTGAACAACCGACTCCAGATATAACATTTGTGTATTTAGAATACTATGGTTGTTCACCACCTAGTGAGATGGCTTTCCTCGTATCTTATCTCGGGGATTGGCCTTATTGCCTTTTCTACTCATTTCTCCGAGCAACAACCCCTCATGCCTTTTACTTGGGAAGTAGGGATATTTCTCTCAATGCTCACAGAAAGCTCTCCTTTTGCCCCATGTTTTATTCTATGATTATTCAATTCCGGGCTTCGCTTAATCTTATCTTTCTGAAATTAGGGATTGCACACTCCCACTTCGAGAGATCTTTAACTAAGGTCTTTACAGAATATGAGGTGAATACCACACAAGCATACAACTTTTTCAAAATTTTTAAGGGTCAAGGTAGGGGTACTTCCAAGGTTATTCAAAGAGTAAACTTTTTGGCACAGATTTAGCATTCTTCGAAGATAGAATTAATAACAACACATGCTTGTGGTTTGATTATTTTTCAAACAAATGAGATAGAGCTCTTAATTAAAATTTTCATTTCAAGCACAGCTCTTTCCACACTTTAGACCAAACATCGTACTCGATGTTGACTTAGAATATGATAAAATAAGGAAATAACAAGGTATGCATTTTTCCACACTTTAAAATGAAAACATGAGGTTCAAATAATAGATAAACAAGGGATAAGAGGTAGATGACCTAGTAAGCATCCCTTGTCATGTTGCTCGAAATGCCTGGATGGGTGCTTCTCATGTTCCTTCAACGAGATCTGCATGGAAATATGGAATCTACAAAAATAGGGAATTTCAACTCGGATGTTATTTTGACATAATAAAGTAAAGATAGTAATAAAGCATGGTAAATAACGGGTTGCCTCTCGGTCAGCGCTACGTTTAACGTCTTTAGCCCGACGAAATTGTCATGAAGATTGTGCTACTCATCTTCCCAAGGTATTAGCCTGCAACACTGGACCGTCCCTTGCGTATTTTCTGTCCCATAATATTTCTTGACTTGGTGGCCGTTTACTTTGAAAGATCTTTTTTTCTGGATGCATGATCTCCAAGGTTCCATAAGGAAATACTTTTGTAACAATATAAGGCCCAGTCCATCTGGATTTAAGTTTCCCAGGAAACAATCGCAGTCTGGAATTGAATAGTAGCACTTTATCTCCCTCAATAAATTCTTTGTTTTTTCTAATATGCATGTCGTGGTAAAACTTGGATCGTTCTTTTTAAGATCGGGATGTTTCATAAGCCAACAGACGCCATTCTTCTAGTTCATTCAGTTGAAACATTCGCTCCTGCCCTGCTGTGAATAGGTCTTCATTTAGTTTCTTAATAGCCCAATACGCCTTATGTTCGATTTCAACTAGGAGGTGGCACGCCTTGCCATATACCAATCTGTATGGAGTAGTACCTATCGGTGTCTTATAAGCAGTCCTGAAGGCCCATAATGCATCGTTAAGCTTGTCAACCCAATCCTTTCAATGCCGAGATACTGTCTTTTCCAATATGGCTTTAATATCTCGGTTTGCATTCTCTACTTGCCTGGTAGTCTAAGGATGATAGGTCACGCCTCCTCGGTGCTGTATACCTTGCCTTTGAAGTAATCTCCGCATGGGTACATTCCGGAAGTGTGTCCCCCTATCGCTAATCATAATCCGTGGTACTCCAAATCTTGTGAACAATTTCTTTAGAAATCTTGTTACACTTCTTGCGTCATTGTTACGCAGTGCTTCTGCTTCAACCCATTTGGAGACATAGTCTACTGCGATAAGAATATATTTGGAACCTTTGGAATCCGGAAATGGTCCTGCAAAGTCTAGTCCCCATATATCAAAAATTTCGCACGCAAGTATGTAATTCCCAGTTCGTTGACATCTGTCACCTGTCACAGTTTCTGACACAGATTTGAGCATCCCGAAAGATTGAGGGCCAGTAGAATCCTACTTCTAGTGCTCTCCTAGCAGTTCTGTTAGCTGAGTGATGGCCCATTCGATGGCATTCACCTAGGATTTCATGTCCTTCAGCCTATGTTACACAACGTCGAATTATTTGATCTGCGCACACTTTAAAAAGATACGGCTCGTCCCAGAAGTAGTAGCGAGATTCTGCTATTAATTTTCTTCGAGCGTGTATATTTAAAAATTCTGGTAACTTCTTTCCTACAAGATAGTTAGCTAGATCCGCATACCAAGGTGTGAGATAGAGGCCCATCATCTTTTCTTCTGGAAAATATTCATTCACATCCTCAATCATATCCTATCCTTTCTCATTCTCTAACATTGACAAATGATCTGCTGCACGGTTTTCAACTCCTTTTTGGTCCACGATAGTTACGTCAAATTCTTGCAATAGCAAAATCCATCTGATCAACCTTGGCTTTGCTTCCGGTTTAGACATAAGGAACCTGATGGCTGCATGGTCAGTATGACTGGCGACCTTTGACATTAAGAGATATGATCTAAATTTATCTAATGCAAACACAATTGCAAACAGTTCTTTCTCGGTCCTGGTGTAGGCTTGCTGTGGCTTAGTCAACATCCGACTGGCATAAGCGATAGGTTGAAATTTCTTATCATTTTTCTGCCCGAGCACAACTCCAACAACGAAATTACTCGCGTCACACATCAACTCAAAGGGTTGATCCCATTTCGGCCCTACAAGGATTGGAGTGTGTATCATGGCATCCTTTAAACTCTGAAATGCCTTCATAGCATCTTTGTTTAATTCAAAAATGGCATCCTTTTCTAACAACTTAGTCAATGGCCTTGCGATTTTCGAGAAATCTTTTATGAACCTTCTGTAAAATCCTACATGTCCCAAGAAGCTTCTTAAAGATGTAACATTGTGCGGTGGTGGTAGGGTATCAATAACTGCTGTTTTAGCCCTGTCGACTTCAATTCCCCTTTTTGAGATCTTATGTCCAAGCACAATTCCTTCTGTGACCATGTAGTAGCATTTCTCCCATGATAAGGCTAAATTCATTTGCTGGCATCGTTCCAAAATTTTTTCCAAATTTCCAAGGCATTCTTCAAAAGTGTCTCCAAAAATCGTGAAATCGTCCATGAAAACTTCCATGAAATCGCCAATGAAGTCTTCGAAAATAGCTAGCATGCATCGCATAAAGGTGGCGGGGGCGTTCCAAAGACCAAATGGCATCCTCCTGTAGGCAAATGTACCAAACGGACAAGTGAACGTGGTTTTTTCTTGATCCTCCAAAGCTACTGGAATTTGAAAGTATCCACTCATCCCGTCCAAGAAACAGTAGAAGCCGTACCCGCTTACTCTCTCAATCATCTGATCTATGAAGGGCAATGGAAAGTGGTCTTTACGGGTGGCTTCGTTGAGCTTTCGATAGTCGATACAGACTCTCCATCCAGTTATCTTCCTCGTAGGAATCAATTCCTTGTTATCATTTTCAGTTACTGTAATTCCTCCTTTCTTTGGTACTACGTGAGTTGGACTGACCCATGTGCTGTCCGAAATAGGGTAGATCATTCCAACATCCATAAGTTTGATCACCTTGTTTTTCACGACTTCAAACGTATTCGGGTTAAGTCGACGCTGTGGTTGCGCCACAGGTTTGGATCCTTCTTCCAGCAGAATTTTATGTGTGCAAATGGCCGGATTAATCCCTTTCAAGTCAGTCATTCTCCAACCTATAGCTTCTTTGTTTCTTTTCAGCACTGTTATCAGTTGTTCTTTCTGTCTTTCTGAAAGATCTGTACCAATAGCAACTGGTAATTCTTCTCCTGTTCCTAAATAGGCATACTCAAGATGAGCAGGTAGATGTTTTAATTCTCCTTTATGCATTATCTCGCCGTCTTCTTTCCTATTCTCATTTTCATCATCATACTCCTCCTTAAATCCATCAAATTCATCTCCGTCATTTCCAACCATTCCCTCCGAGACTTCTCCAACAGAGTTTATATTCTCAACAAATTCAGAAACACAATCACTATTAAGCAAATTAAAACGATCAACCTCTCGGTGTAAAGCAATATGTAAAGAATTAAGTTCATGCTCAAAAGTTCTTTCATTACAACTCTTAGCACCTATGGGACATTCCCAATTGAAATCATGCCTCTTTGTGACACCCCAACCTTACACAAGCTGAGATAGATAAAACTCAACACCACAGCTGCCTATCTCAACCAACAACATAATATAGCGGAAGCGAATTTAAAATCCTAAGGGTCATCATGCCACATCTAGGAAAGATAACACAACCTAGATGCACAGGCTAACCATAAGAACTGAACTGTAACTGCATAAACGATAATCCTCAAGTCATGTTTCAAAATATCCAACAACTAGTCAAGAGTATATGAAATCTCAAATGGCTCACAGGCCCGAAACACAAAGTCTAAACAACATAAGCTAAGTCTAAGCATCCTCATAACGGTAAGCTCTAACGCGCTCTCGCTTAGACTTACTCCATACCTGGAAAACACACAAAGAACCATTAGCAAAAGACTGCTAAGCAACCACCATTCACACCCGCAAGGAAGTATAGATATACATAAGCTTGTAAATAAGTTTACACACCCATATAGAATATAAACACCAACAAACTGTTCAATAGTTCAAAACGGATACTCAACAACAATAAGCTGAACGAATCATAAACCAAGACTCATCCAAACGAAGCTAATATTCAAAACAAAGGTATAAGACAACGAATCCATAACCAAGATACCAACTGAACAACAACCAAAAAGGAACCAACCAACCATAACGAGAACAACAAGATATCGACCAAATATACACAAGGAACTCATGAACACATAAACCAAGAAAGAAATCCCAACTCCAACCTCCAAACCCTCATACCAACCATCATACCAAACCCAACCACAGTCAGAAGTCAAGTACGCAAGGGTAATGAACCCAATCACAGGGACCGAAGTCCAATCACAGGGACCGAAGTCCAAAGTCAGAAGTCAATAGTCAATAGTAGCACAGTTAGTTCACCCATCAACCTCCAAAAGATACCAAGGAATCCACCACCACATACTCATACTCCAACCTCAACCCAAACAACCAAACAAAGTGTTCATCTCAACTATGAACACAAACCAACTCCCAGGTAATGAATTCAAGGAATCAATAAACGATGAGTACAAAAAGGGAAACTAAAGATATGAATCAATACTCCAAAGGCATGGCAAAATACCCAACAAAAGGCATGGCTAAATACTCCAAAGACATGGTAAAATACCCAACAAAACACTCCAACAATATTCAGAACAAAGGGGAAACAAACAGACAACAACAACCAAGAACAGTCTCTGGACGCAAATCTCAAGAGACCGTGCAGAGCTCTCCAACGGAGCTCGGACCTCCGCCGCCCTCCTCCGCAAGGAGGAGACGGTCCCCCTCAACGGGCCAACCACCTCCGCCCGTACCCACCGCTCCAGCCTTGCGGAACTCCTCGGCGGGGCACATTATTCCGCCTCGGACCTCCGCAAGGTATCCCACACTCCCTAGAATCCAGTTTCTGCCCAGACACGAAATCTCATTCCAGAATACAACAATCAGATCAAAATACACCAACATTTCATCTAATTAGAGGCCAAAAATATGGAAATCCAAATCAACAAATGATCATATCAACACTAGGTAAAAGATCAAGATACAAGATCATGAAATCCAACAAATACAACCAAGAATAGGGCTAAACACCAAGAAATTTCAGGATTTCCAACACCAAGAATATCATATAGAATGAGAGTGTAAAAATAGATTTTGATGGACATAGTGGTTACCTTAAGAAGCTCTTTTCACCCAAGCCAAGCCTCAACAAAGCTCACAAAGCCCCACCACCTTCTTGATCATCTTTTACCCAAAGAACCCCAAAAGAAAACACATAAGAACATGCATAAAGACTAGTAAAACCATAAGATGCAATGAATATTCTTAGCTAGATGCACTTACCCAAACTTAAACAAGCCTAAAGGAGCAATCTTGACTTGAAAACTTGAAGGAGAATTGAAGATCAAATTTGGAGGAAAAATGAAGAGGAAATGGCGTGTGAGTGTAGGAGTAGGGAAGAGAGGGAGTGAAAACCTTTAGGGATTTTTAGTCTTGAATATATATACTACAATACATATAATATATTAGGGTGAAAGATTTAGTAAGAAATGGGCTCATTCATATATTATATTACTTACAAGAATATAATATGTACAAGATTAATAAGTTGGGCTAATGAATTCATCCCCTTACAATTAAATATATATATTAGAATAAAGAAGCCCATAAGATGTCTTAAAGACATTATACTCATATATATTAAGAAACATATATATTAAGAAATTGGGCCATGTAAGAATATTTTAATTACAAGAATTGTAAGGATCCAAATTGAATAAAATCCCTTACCAGAATAAATTCAAGAATTGGGCTCTCAATTAGAATAATTAAATTAGGCTCAAGAAATATATTTATATATATAATTATGTATGAAATTGGAAGAACTAGCCCGATTAAAATAAATAAATTGCCCAAGGAATTAATTATCGATCGTAAGGCTTGAACGAATTTAAGGGGTGTTACACTCTTAGCTTTAGGTATTTCGCACAAATAATCAATTTCATCATGCACATAATCAACAAAAAAGCATTCATCACTATCTAAAGGATATTTCATCATTTAGTCACGTCGAAGCTAGCATACTCGTCTCCTACACGGATAACGAGTTTGCCTTCTCCCACATCTATTAAAGCTCTAGCAGTCGCCAAGAAAGGTCTGCCCAAGATGAGAGGAATCTCTACATCTGGGTCCATATCTAGGATCACAATGTCCACAGGAAAAATAAATTTATCAACCCGAACTAAAACGTCTTCCACTATACCCCTAGGGTATTTGGTAGAGCGGTCAGCTAATTGAATGCTCATGCGCGTGGGCTTAAGGGTTCCTAGATTCAACTGTCGATATAATGCAAAGGGCATTAGATTGATGCTAGCACCTAGGTCTGCCAAGGCTCTATTAAAAGTCGTTCCTCCTATATTACAAGGTATAGTAAAGCTTCCGGGATCTTTTAATTTTCTAGGCACATCCTTATGTAATATAGCAGAACATTCCTCTCCTAACACAACAGTAGCAGTTTCAGCTAATTTCTTTTTATTTGATAGAAGATCTTTGAGGAATTTGGCATACCTCGGCATTTCTCCTAGTGCATCGATGAATGGCATATCAACGTGTAATTGGCGTAGCATTTGTAAGAATTTGTCGTATTTCGCGTTATCGATATCAGTGCGGTATTTCTGAGGGAACGGAAGTTTGGCTTTCGGCACCGGCGGTGGTTCTTGTATGATTTCTTTTCCTTTCCGAGAAAGTTGTGGTTGTATTTCTTCCTTCCTTAGTTCTTCTTCAATTGTTTGCTCGGCTTGTGTTGAATTGGTGGTCTCTTCATTGTCCACTCTTGACTCTTCTGTTGGAATGGTTTGCGGAGGAGGTGGAATAATGTCTGGAAGTGCCCTTCCACTTCTCAATGTTACGGCATTCACATTTGTTTCTCCTTGAGATTGGATCATTTCCATGATTTTTGCGAGTGTACTTTCAACCGTTTTAAGCGGCGAAAGTGTCTCGTGGCGTAGTTCTTGGATTTCCCCGAGCATCTCTTTAGTAATGGTCTCTTTAAGTCTGGCATTCTCCTCCCTCGTTTCTCGGATGAAGTCATTTAGGTGTTGCTCGAGGGTGGATTGGTGGCTTTCGGGTGAAAGAGGCTGCTCTGGAGAAGTAGAGGAATAGGCATATGCACAGGACCCGTCCACGTCCTCACCACGCGTGTGAGTCGGCGTGGAATTGTTCCAGTGAGCTCCCATGCCGGCGCACACGCGTGTGGATCTCGTGGAAAAATCACAGCGCGCAAAATTTTCAGAAATTTGATGTTTTGGCTCGTCGGAATGCATTTGAGGGTAATGAAGAGGTATTTCGTAAGTAGGATATCTCTGGGGTTGAAAATGTTGTGTTACGTATGCTTGTTCATGATAATAAGTTGGTGGAGGAGGTGGTGAGTAATGGAAAGAATGTGGGTAAGGGAAATGGTAGTTATGATAATATTGAGGTGGTGGGTATGAAGGTTGGGGTTGTGAAAGGTAGTAGGGATTTCTTCCGTATGGTATATGACCATGATAAGCTTGCTCATTAGGTGGAGGTGGATCCATGATTCTATCAAAGAATTCCTGCAATCAAATTTTCTGGCAAAGAATCGGAGCACAAGAGGTAGCTCCTCTCACAGATTAGCTCAGATAATGTGTGGTTGGGTGCGGAAGTGTAATTAGTGATAATAATATGACAAAAGAAAAGAGAGTAAACAAGTTATTCAAATAACTCAAGATAGTAAAACTTCAATTCACCGTTTGTCATCCCCGGCAACGGCGCCATTTTGACAATGCTAAGTGTAGGGTGAGTGTTGAATGTGAAGGTATGGAGGGTGTTAAAACGAAGAGTCATAAACTCCCCGAGTGTCGTATCTCTCGTGGATGACAAATAGGAGAATATACGGTTTTGCTATCTTGGTTGGTTTGGAGTAACGTTTAAGATGGATCAAGTGATTTTGGTAAAAAGGATTTGTTAAGAGGGTAAAAGATAGTGAAATAAAGAGGTAAACAAAGGGAAATAAAGGCGGATGGGGCTAAGATATCATGGAGATTGGTTAAAGGTGTAAGGTAGAGTATTGATCTCTATTGAGCCATGATTGAAGGAGCTTGAAACATAGTCTTGAGTGGTGTCACACTCAAGCTCCCAATCCTCAGTCGGTTGGGGAATTTTATCAAACACTTTGTCTACAAGTTCCCTCCGGATCTCATCTTCTCAGATTGAGAGCGGGAGATGTGGGTAATGGGCTACATCTCTTTGCGATATCTCGCCAAAGAGATGATCCTACACTCTTGAAGAGATCGGGGCCCTCGATCCAACAAGATCATACAAGACATACTCACAAATTCAACATTCCCCAAAGAAATCAAACTCATTAATCAAATTAGATCATGAACACCAATCATCCATTCAATCTAGCCCCTATCCTAGGGATTAGCCTCTCATAGGCTTAACTACCATCAAAGCATCAAAATAGAAAAGCATATCTACAAGATCAATATATAAAGCAAACAACTTTAAGGAAAAAGGAAAAGTAAGAGGAAGCCAAAGAGAAAACAAATCTTTAATGAAAGAAGTTACCCAAAAGATCTTCAAAGCTATGGAGATCTAGTTCTCTTCTCCAATGAGCTTCTCCTCTTCTCCTTATCCTTTCTAAACCTAACCTAAAATATAGAATAGAAAAATGTGACAAAAGACTCCCTAAACCTAGCTGAAATGTCCCTTAAATACTAAAACATCGCACAGGTTTTCTGGTGCCGCCCCACGTCTGCCACACGCGTGTGGACTAGCGTGGACGATTTCTGGAATATTTCCAAGCCAGCTCTCACGCGTGTGAGGCTCGTGGGCGTGGGTTCATCATTTTCATTTCTTTTTGTTGTTCCCAGTTTGGTCTCTGTGTGCTCCCATGTGGATTGATTCTTCCTTGCAACGATTTATGCTCCCTTTTGGTTGATTTCAGCCTTCATTCCTGTGGGAATTCTTCAAAACACTCCACACAAGACTCATTTGCAATGTGTTAGTAAAATAGCATGTAAACACATAATTGCACTCTTTAAGACTTATTTTTAGCAAGAAATCAACTTAATAAGTTATAGATAAATAGGTACTTTTGGCGTCTATCATTGGGTTTCTTACCTTTCCAAATTTCATAGGGAGTTCTGTTTGTGCCAGGCCAAAGATATACTCTATTGATGGTGTGGCATGAAGTATGTACTACTTCGGCCCAAAATTTCCTTGGTATGGATTTTGCATTCAGTAGTACTCTTCCCATTTCTTGGATTGTCCGATTTTTGCGTTCCACAACTCCATTTTATTGAGGTGTTTTCGGTGCTGAATATTCATGAGTGATACCATATTTGTTGCAAAAATCATCAAATGAACTATTGTCGAATTCACGTCCATGATCGCTCCGGATTCTGACGATTGGTTCATTTTTTGTTTTCTGAAGTTTGAGAGCTAGAGCTTTGAACGCTTCAAAGGTTTCAGATTTATCCCTGAGAAAAGTTACCCAAGAGAATCGTGAGTAATCATCAACGCAAACCAGGATGTACCTCTTACCTCCAATACTTTCTGTTTGTGTGGGTCCCATGAGATCCATGTGGATCAGTTCCATGCAATGTTTGGTGTTGATTTCTTTTATAGCTGGATGAGATGTTCTCGTTTGTTTTCCATCTTGACATGCACCGCAGATACCTTCTTGGTCAGATTTTAGATTCGGTAGACCAATCACAGCTTGTGTTTTGACTAACTTGTCCAGAGAGCGATAGTTTAAATGTCCTAATTTTTGATGTCATAGTTCAACTTCATTCATACTGGACCTGCAGCACAAAACATCACTAGTTAGGATATAGCAATCGTCAGAAGAGCGCTTACCTTCCATGATGCATTGTTTTTTATTGTCTAGAACGTTGCAGCTATCTTTCGTGAAGTTAACATTCCAGTTTTGATCGCAGAGTTGACTTATGCTGATGAGGTTGGCATGTAACCCGTTGACAAGTAGTACTCTTTTAAGTTTAGGTAATCCTGCAACATTTAGCGTGCCAACTCCAGTGATTTTTCCCTTAACACCATCACCAAATGTTACTTCACCTATGCTTTCTTTGATGTCGTTCAGGAAGTTGATGTTTCCCGTCATATGGCGAGAACAACCACTATCAAAATACCACCTTTCTTCTCTACCTGAAGATTTTGTTAGTAGGGATACCTGGCAGATGTAATCAGACTTCCTTACCCAAACCTGTTTGGTGAATGGAGTGATAAATTTCTGTTTGTATTTTTCAATCCTCTGATCTCTGTAGAAGTAGTAACACTTTGGTCTGGTGTGTCCTCGAACCCTGCAATAATGACAAATAGGATTATAAGACTTAGAGGTACGTTTATACTTCATGACCATGTTGTGACGGTGCCTTGCTGCACTAGTTTCTGGAGTATCTTGAGTATCTTCTGGCTCTGGTCCAGTAGCTTTGACAAAAATAGTTTGCCCGTTGTTTTTGTCCCCAGTGAAGCCAAAACCAAACTTTGTGGTTGATTTACGGCCGGTATCCAGAATTTCATCAAGTGTTGATGTGGTGTCCATCATCTGGATTTGTTTTATTAGAGTAGACAGTTCCTGCGATAGCTTGGCCACTTCCTGTTTTAGCTTAGCTTCTTGTGCAGAAGCAGCTTCGAGTAGTAGATCTCTTTCAGATATTTGATTTTTGTACACTTTGCTGGCCTTTTCTAATATTCATACCTGACTACACAAAGAACGATTAGCTTTAAATAAACATTCCCATTTGGGATACAACTTTGTATACTCTATTTCATAAGAAAAAATAGGAATATCAAGATCTTCTGCCGAGTTGTAGTCACAGCCTTCTGAATCAGCTATATCTTCATCTTCAACTTCTGGATCAGCTACAATCCTGGCCGTGAATGCTACAAAGTTGCCGGTTATTTCTTCTGGATCAGCTTCAGCTTCTTGGTCAGCTTCATCGTCACTCCATGTTAGTACCGCCATTGACTTTTTCCTTCGTAAGTAAGTGGCACACTCAGCCTGAACATGCCCATAACCTTCACACTCGTAGCACCAAATGCCCTTGTCACCTGTTTTTTCTCTAGGTTGAGTTGTACGCGTTGCAGACTGTTGTGTTGTTCGAGATCCAGCCGGTTTGTAATTTGATCCACTCGAAGTTGAATTAGGTTTTGAGGTATTTGATCCTTTGAAGTTTTGGGGTTTGTTGCTGCGGAAGCTTTTCTTTTGTTTGACCTGTTTAAAGATTTTATTGAAATGTTTGGTTAACAAAACTACTGGATCATCATCCTCGATTTCGTTTGGATCTGATTCAGGACCCTGTTCGTCAGCTGTAAAGGCAACATTCTTTTGTTTTCTAGAATGGTCAGTCAATATTTCCATTTCATAGGTTTTGAGAATACCCATTAGCTTAGCCAAGTTTTGGTTTTCCCACTCGGGGTATTCCTGTATGGCAGTTACCTTCATTCTGAACCGAGGCAGGAGGGAACGCAGAACTTTTTTGATTAACTTCTGTTGTGAAAATGGTTCCCCTAGAGTGACTGCACGATTAGCTATCTCTTTAACTCTTTCATTCAAGCTAACGATGTTTTCATCCTCATTCATTCGCATATCTTCAAAATCACTCTAGACTAGTTGGAGCTTGGACTGCTTGACTGAAGTAGTGCCTTCATAAGTTGTTTCTAAAATCTCCCAAGCATCTTTAGCAGTGTCACAACCTGTAATCAAGTTAAATTGACTTTCATGAATTAAAGAAAATATAATATCTAAGGCTTTAGCGTTGTAGCTTGTTGTAGTTGCTTCTGGAGCAGTCCATTCAACTTCAGGTTTTAATACTTTTGGATCTCCTACTTTTTCACCGTCTTTGGTAGGGAGATCCCATCCGGACAGCACTGTTTTCCATACACCTTGGGCCCTAAGGTGCATTATGGTGCGTGCTTTCCAGTATGCGTAATTTTCTCCAGTTAGTTCTGGAGGAGTCCTGTGCTTGTCCATCCTGAAGTACTTAACACACAGTGAAATACTAAGACAGAACCAAAGCAAGAAAAACAAAAACACACGATGAACTCGTAAGTTCAAGAAGCACAATTTTGAAGCCAGATCGATTAGACTAATAATTTAAGTCCCCGTGCTCTGACACCAATTGAAATTGTATCGTGAGTCTTGAATGTACGAAAACTTAAAGTTCTACTTGATTTTAAAACCAGATTATCTTATCCTTTAATTAGTTTGATTTAAACATAAAAAGATAAAAGATAAAGAGAATAGAACCACGACACAGCAAATGATTACGCAGTTCGGAGCCAAATCTCCTACGTCTGCGGGGCACTCACGACAACCCAATCCACTAGATATTTGCCAAGATTACAGGGAGATGAAATGCTAAACATACACAGGGTCCAAAACCTACTACATTAACATTCATCAAACAATCTTCAAAATATCTTCAAATGATTGGATTCGTGCAGCCTCAACACGCTGAATCAGCACCACGCCATGAACAAGGAACCTAGTAGCAAGAACACAGATTATGCTGGAACACAGTCATGAAACTCTTCAGATTAATGTATCTCAAAATTCTCACTAGTAAGTTGTCAAATAAAGCTTCAAACTCCATCCTTTATATAGTAATGTTACTTAACAAACTTTCCCAACCATAAGCTTGATATTCTCCTCTGAAAAGATACTATCCACTCATTTAAAACCAAACCATAAGACTTGCTGAAATAAAACAGATTTTGTTGGAGAAAAACGCTGGGATCACTGAAGCTGTTCCAGAAATTGCAAGTCGTGATCCAGGAGCACAATGAGCTTTGAACTAGTTTAACTAATATGTGAACTAACTTATATTAATAAAATAAACTAACCTAAGGTTTGTCAAATGATTAACCCAATACTAATGTGCATCATTTGTGCACTTACAAATTGCATTACAAAAATTACAAATAAAGTAAGCTCCATGGATTATATCATTTTAAGCTACATAATTACATCACATAAGAGTATTAATTTCATCCGTGCATCGCACGGGCATAATACTAGTTATATACATAAGCACCTTACATTAATATATTATAATGTACTGTGCGTAAATGTACATTATATACATAAGCACATTACATTAACATATTATAATGTACTGTGCGTAAATGTACATTATATACATAAGCAAAATACATTATATATTACAAAAAAAAAAAAAAAAAAANTTATATATTAATAAAAAAAAAAAAAAAGATGCGGGCAGCCGCGGGCCAAAAAAGCACGCTCTGTAGCGGGTTATATATTAATAAAAAAAAAAAAAAAGATGCGGGCAGCCGCGGGCCAAAAAAGCACGCTCTGTAGCGGGAAAAAGATGGCGGGCAGCCCGCGGGCCTAGGCGAGGCGGGCCAAAAAAGCACGCTCTGTAGCGGGCTTCTATTTTCAAAACCCACCCCCTACCTAAGTAGGGGCGGGACGGGCAAGCCCAGCGAGCTAAGCCCGTTTTGACGGCTCTACTTCCCACGTCTCATCATGTAGTGCTGATAAATGACCTGCATGCGTATTTCCAATCGTCAAATTTATCTAATGAGAATAACATGTAACCCCTCGGTTTTTACGGCATAGTTAAAATTCGAGAATAGCGATATAAATTTTTTTTTAAGCTATGACATTTAAGAGGAGACTGTTTGGTGCTCGAAATAATTTTTGGATTAGTTATCAATAAGCTGCGAACTACGTACCGGTCACGAACCGGGAAATTTCAAGGATATAGGTTCAGTTCGAATTTTCTAGAATTGGGATTATTAAGTATCCTACGATTAAGCCTGAAATTCTAGTTAGCTCAAGAGAAATGTAGATGGACTGTAAGGGATAAATTGTTACGGACTCTGAACCTAAATTTAGCGGATTACCGGAAAATTTCCAAAATGGGTGATTTGCGACGGGAATATTTTTACGATAATTTTGGTATTAGAATTTTCCCGAATTAAGCTATAATCCTCCGAACATTCATCTGATTTAAGCATAAACTGGCAA
>CP025657.1:13041387-13123929 GCA_003576665.1 Ipomoea trifida
ATATACAAGAGTATATTTATGTATATATTCGAAATTGAAGGAAAGACTAGCCCAATTAAATTAATAAATCGCCCAAGGAATTAATTAGCGATCAAAAGGCTTGAAATGAATTTACGGGGTGTTACAAGGGTTCCTCGTTTGGTGGGGCAATACCGCCAGAATAGAAGCCTGGGACAAACATGGTAGGAGGTTTGGGCACAAGGTCCTCGGATTCTGAATCTGAAAGTTCTAGGGGATGCTCAGAGGTGTCTCCCTGGAGAGGTTCTCCTTTCTCTCCTCTTAGTTTGTTGAGCTTGGTCGTCCCTTCCTTCAGCAACAAACGGAACGAAAACCTCTTTCTGATTGGCTTCTCTTCGGAGCAGGCCTTTTTCCCTTTGCCCTTATCCATATCTGCAAAAATAGAAAACAACACAAGGAATTAGGTGTTAGGATACCTCTTCCTTCCTCGGTTGTGATCTATTTATACAGAGAGTGAAGCATTGCGATTGGCTGAGATCCATTTGACGTGACCAATCGGAGTTGCAACCGTCCAAAATTTTGAGCTTTTCAATTAAATGAGTCTGTGAACTTCTGATTCCAATGTGCATTGAATGCAGGAAGTTATAACTGATGAGTCCTTTCAGTTTTGGAGCGATTCAATTGTCTCACATTAACTCATCTCTATCATTCCGAGTTCATGGCGTAGAGTGGAGAATCTTGCTCCGGCAAGTGGTTTCGTGAGAATATCTGCTAGCTGATCTTCGGTATTAACGTATTCAAGCTTGATATCCTTTTTCTCCACATGATCTCTAATAAAGTGATATTTAATATCAATATGCTTGGTTCTGGAATGTATAACTGGATTTTGAGTTATTGCGATAGCGCTTGTGTTATCACACATAATGCTGACTTCTTTGGCAGTGAAACCATAGTCTTTAAGTTGTTGCATCATCCACAAAATTTGTGCACAACAGCTACCAGCCGCTATGTATTCGGCCTCAGCAGTGCTCGTAGCAATAGAATTCTGCTTTTTACTAAACTAAGAGACCAATCTTCCCCCTAAGAACTGGCATGTTCCTGATGTACTTTTTCGGTCAATTTTGCAACCAGCAAAATCTGCGTCCGAATACCCAACTAAGTCGAAGATATCACTCTTCGGATACCAGAGACCCACACTTTGAGTCCCTTTTAGATATCTTAGTATCTTTTTGGCAGCGCTCAAGTGACTCTCCTTCGGATTTGCTTGAAACCGAGCACATACGCCTACAGCAAATGATATATCTGGACGACTTGCTGTGAGATATAATAAAGATCCGATGATTCCTCTGTACTTCGTTTGATCTACTTCTTTCCCTTCATTGTCGATATCCATTCGTAACGAAGTGTTCATGGGTATTTTAACTGAGGATTTTCCATCAACTCCGAACTTTTTGATAAGATCCTTGGTATATTTTGCTTGATTGATAAAGATACCATTTTGTTCCTGTTTGACTTGAAGACCCAGGAAGTAGTTTAATTCTCCCATCATGCTCATCTCAAATTTTCCTTGCATGAGTTTTGAGAATTTTTCACATAGATCCGAATCGGTACTCCCAAAAATAATATCATCAACATATATTTGTACCAACAGAATATGATCTCCATCTTTGATTCTAAAAAGAGTTTTGTCAACTATTCCTTTTGTGAATCCACAACTTATCAGAAAACATGATAAGGTATCGTACCAAGCTCTTGGAGCTTGTTTTAAACCATATAGCGCCTTTTTGAGCTTATAAACTTTATCCATTCCAACATCAGAGATAAAACCTGGGGGCTGCTCGACATATACTTCTTCTTCTAAAAGCCCATTTAGAAATGCACTTTTTTACATCCATTTGATAGACTTTAAAGTCTTTCCATGCAGCATATGCCAGAAAAATCCTTATAGCTTCGAGTCTGGCAACAGGAGCGAAAGTTTCATCAAAATCTATTCCTTCTTCCTGACAGTATCCTTTGGCTACTAACCGAGCCTTGTTCCTAACAATGACTCCTTGCTCATTCATCTTATTTCTAAACACCCATTTAGTTCCAATGACGTTTTGATGAGTTGGTCGTGAGACCAGTTCCCACACATCATTTCTTTCAAATTGATGTAGTTCATCTTGCATGGCAATAACCCAGTCCGAATCATTTAAAGCTTCTTCAACGGTCTTGGGTTCGATTTGGGATATAAAGCATGCCATCATGCATTCCCGAATGGATGCACGAGTTCTCACGCTATCATGTACATCACCGATGATCTGATCTTGAGGATGATTTCTCAACCATTTGAGATCCGGTTGAAAGGTGGTTGGAGGTGCTCCGTCATCTATGGAGGGTTCGACTTGACAACTTCCTTCTTGTTGAAACACCGCCTCGTTTTCATTATTTGGTAACACTTCGGTTTGAGATGAAGTATTCGGTAGAAGATTCAGAAAGAGTGGATAGTCATCTTCTTCTGATTCTGATCCTTCGGATTGTTCATCACGGACTTTGTCTTTCGTTCCTTCATCTGTTTGTTTCTCAGAGATCACCATGTTTTCTTTTGATAATTCGTCGAAGACTACATGTATTGATTCTTCTATTACCATTGTTCGCTTGTTCAGTATTCGGAAGGCTTTACTCTTTTCAGAATATCCCATGAATATTCCTTCATCAGCGCGTTCATCAAAAGCCTTTAGATGCGATTTCCCATTGTTGTGTATAAAGCATTTACTTCCAAAAATGTGAAAGTATTTTACAACAGGTTTTCTCCCTTTCCAGAGTTCATAAGGTGTAATACCATGATCTTTATGAATAAGAGATCGGTTTTGAGTATAGCATGCTGTGTTTATTGCTTCGGCCCAAAAACGCTTCGGTAGGCCTGAGTAAGCAATCATGGATCTTGCTGCTTCCTTGAGAGTTCTGTTGCGTCTCTCAGCTACACCATTTTGTTGAGGAGTTCTTGCCGCTGAAAGTTGGTGCAAAATACCATGTTGTCCACAGAAGTCTTGAATGACTTTGTTTACGAACTCAGTTCCTTGATCAGATCGTATTTTGACAATACTCAGTTCCTTTTCGGTTTGAAGTCTTCGGAGCAAGTCTGGAAGTACTTTCTCAGTCTCATTCTTCTTTCTTACAAAAGATGTCCATGTATATCTTGTGTAGTCATCTACCACCACAAGAGTGTACTTTCTCCCACTTAGACTGACTGGATCAACTGGTCCAAATAAGTCCATATGAAGTAGACTTAGTGGTCTTGCATTTGTATTGAGAGATTTTGTTTTGAACGAAGACTTGATCTGCTTTCCTTTTTGACATGCTTCACAAACTTTATCCTTGTCATAGATTACACTCGGTAATCTTTCGACCAGTTCCTTTCTTGCAAGCTTGTTGATGGCTTTGAAGTTGAGATGATTAAGCTTATGATGCCATTCCCAGCTTAGATCTTGCTTGCTTTTGGCGACCAAACAAGTATCCGGTCTTGCTGTTTCCCATGTGACAACATACATGTCTTTCCTTCGTTTTGCTGTTAAGACAACTTCATGGGATAGCTCTGAGATAACTTGACATGCATCCCGTGAGAAAGTAACTTTGTATCCTTTGTCACAAAACTGACTAGTGCTCAACAGATTGAACTTTAATCCTTCGACATAAGATACTTCTTGGATGATTAACCCATTCTTCATAACATCTCTAGTGCCCATCGTACGTCCGCTTGAGTTCCCACCAAAGACTACTTTAGGACCATTCTTCACTCTGTAATTGCTCAGTTCTGATTTATCTCCAGTAATATGTCTCGAGCAACCGCTATCTACATACCAGATGGTCCTATTTCCCTGCAGTTAAAGATTAAGTGTTTTTAGGTACCCATACCTTATTGGGTCCTTGTGGGTTAGCAGTGAGCTTGGGCATCCATGCATACCTAGAACCCGTAAGGTTCATCCTTGGTCCACGATACCCATTAAACACGCGATAATCATAAGGAATAGCATAGTAAGATTGGGATAACTTTGGTGAATAAACCTTCTGAAGAGGAGGTGTAGGTTTATTCGTGTTGACTCTAGTGTATGAGGTTTGTTTATGTCTATGATGTAGCAAAAATTTTGCTCTTGTCATCGGTTCATAGTCCATAGTCCAATCCTCATCACTAGGATATAAAGTACCTTCCCTACCTCTATGCCTGCTTGGGAACTTTTTGAAATTCTTGACATTACTCGGGTAAGAGTTCGGTCTTCCCTGAGGCATACCCTTGCGTTGCCTCTGTGAGTAATGTTGTCTCTTGTTGCCATGGAATTCTCCTTTAGATCGGTTATTTCCAAGTGGTTGACCGTTTGCGATTTGACCATTACGGTTCGGTACGCGAGGTCTATACCGAGGGGTCTGATGACTTCTCGGGTTGTCGTTTTGGAAATTTCCTCTCGTAGGTTCCACAATTCGTGTTTCAGTCGAATTATTAGATCGACTCCTTGATTGTGGTTCTGTTTCATTTGTGGCATTAATCACTGGCTCAAGATTTTCAGTTTGTCCTTGGACAAACACGGAACTTAAACCTCCACTAGTAGAAGGGTCAGTTGGTCGTGTTAAGAGAACATGTTGATAGGAGCTAGAGTTGTAACCGAGTCCGGTTCTACTCCCTGATGGTCTTTGATCATCTACCATTCGATCCATTAGTCTGGATGAATTTGTAAATGTCGCAAGTACCGCACGCAAGTTTTGCTCTCTATCATCCTTTGATTTACACTCTTCCTTAAGAAGATGAACTTGCTTCTCAAGCTTGCTTATAGATTCAAGCATCTCAGCATTTTTGGACTTTAAGTCCTCGAGATCTTGTCTTTCTGCCAATAGCTTAGCATTCTCTTCTTTAAGTTTGAGATGTGAATCCTCAATACCATAAAAACTCTTCAACATTTTCTCAAATGCTTCCCTAGGGTTTTCATGACATGTGGATTCGGAACTGTAGTTAGAGGATTGGTTTTGTGAGGTTACCTCTTCTTCTTCAGCCATGAGACAGATCTCTTCATCTGAGTCTTCTTGACTGAAAAGACATAGAAGCCCTTTCTCATCTTCTGAGCTGTCACTTTCTGAGCTTGAGCTAGAGGTGCATGACTCTTCGTTCTTTTCTCCTGTCTTCTCTTCTACTGCCAAGGCTTTCCTTCGTCTGTCATTCTTTTGGTTCTTGCTTGACTCTTCATCAGCATCATTTGAGGTACTCTTCGGGTGGTGATATCTTCCTGAATTCTTCTTGTAGTTGTGCTCGTCCTGATGCTTTTTGACGATTGGATATGGACATTCGGCCTTGAAGTGTCCAGGCTTTCGGCAGTTGTAACATAATACTTGCAACTCATCCTTCTCATGAGTTATGGATTCGCTAGCCTTGTCATTTCCTTGATACTTCGTTCGTCTCGTCTTATCCGAGTTGTCATAAGATTGATTCTTTCGCATGAATCTTTTGAACCTTCTTACAAACAAAGCCATTTGATCATCAGTGAAAAAATCAGAAGAGGGATTAGTGATAGACCTTGGTGTTGATGATGAGGGTTGATGGTTCGCAACCAGAGCTATGTTTCTTGTTTCAGGTTCATCATCATTTTGTGCTTCCTTTTCGAACTCGTAAGCCTTTAGATCACTGAAGATCTGTGTAGTACTCGTAGTTTTGAGATCTCTATGATCCCGCATAGCTACAACTTTCATTTCCCAGCTCTTGGGTAGTCCTCGGAGAATCTTCAAGTTTATCTCCTTTTGTGTTAGCTTCTTTTCGTCAAGATCATTGATCTCCATCAATAGCTTTATGAATCGAGCTTCCATTTCAGTTATGGACTCCTTTGGGCTTAGTTTGAAATCCTCAAACTTTTTCATGGCAATGGTCAGTTTGTTCTCCTTTTCTTGCTCATCTCCATCACCGATTAGCATGAGCACATCCCAGATTTCCTTAGCATTTTTGCACTTCCTTACTCTCGGAAACAAGGATTCGTCCAGCGACTTGTAGAGGATATCCTTGGCTATATTGTCGAGATTTACTCGAGTTCTCTCATCAGTAGTGAGTAAGGATTTCTCCTTTGGAATCATCTTAGGTGACCTTGGATCAGTGGCAACACGATTGGGATTGACTTGTAGTCTCTTGATGGGTCCATCAGTTATTACGTCCCACATCTCATCACGCATGGCAGACAGGTGAGCCTGCATGCGCACTTTCCAGTCATCAAACTTATCCAGGTTAAACATTAGAAAATGCCTATGATGTTCCATTTTAGACATGGTGCAATGTTTCAAAATATTTTGATAAAATTTTTAAAGAGGATCACCAGGCAGTATACACAGAGTGTTCACCGTTCAAGGTAACTAGCTCTGATACCACTTGTTGGTCCCGGTGATAACGATATGAGTCTAGAAGGGGGTGGGGGGTTGAATAGACTCAGGGGATTTTTGAAAACCTTTTGATAAAGAGTTAAACGCAGCGGAAAGAGTATGACAAAATTTTATCTTTTACTTTGCACGAGGGTTTTTCTTGTAAAGGATGTTAGGCTTGAGTTGTGTATGCAATGCAATGCGTAAGGTAAATAAAAAGGATAGAGAGAGAGAGAGAGAGTTTTTATAGTGGTTCGGCTGTTAACTAAGCCTACTCCACTCTTCTTCACAACACGTGAAGGTTTGCACTATATTCCCCTTATAGTACAATCTCCGTTACAACAAGCTCCTTTGATCACTAAGACCGGCAGCCTTGTTGTAGTAGGTTTTTCAACTTCTTCCAAGTTTACTCCGCCTCTTTCTACTTCACTTGTAGAGATGATTGAATAAGTATGATAAATCTCCAACTTGGAATTCTTGTGCTTTTCTTCGTTGACCAACTTTTTAAGCTCACAAGAACTTCCAAATAAATCTGAATATCACTTAATAAGCTTTGCGAATATCACACTGGAAATTTTTCACTTGAATGACAATATTTCGCGTATTTCAACCTTGTCAAAGTGAGATGAGACAAGGGTATTTATAGGTGGAATTTCAGATCCGTTGGAGGGAGATTGAAATTCAAAACCTATTATCCAGTGTGTAATATCCAATGGGTAAAGTTTTCTCCTTTTTCAGAATGTCAGTACTTTCTAGCCGTTTGTCCACTTTTAGAAAAGGACAGAATGGCTTTTGTCCCTCAAAAAGGTGACAATCATTAAATGCTCCTTGGGATCGTTGCATAGGGCCCAAAATGACATTCAGTTATACCCATTCTCAAGGCAATAGATAAGACAACTTATCAGAGAATGTCTTTGCCTTGGTTGTGGGAAAGAATGATTGACCTTATCATTCTTTCTTAAACTCCTCGAGTCAATCACATTCTTGATTGCTCGGTTATAGAATCTTGGCCCTTCTCGGTTTTGACCTAAGATCCTAGTCTTCGGTTCTTCATGTCTTCGTATTCTCGCGTCTTCGTGTCTTCGAGTCTTCAGTTCTTCGGACGAAACATTCCTCTGTCGAAGTCTTTATGTCCTCGGTAAGTAAGACTCGAAACCTTAGAAAAGAAAGGATAACTAAGACTTCGGTTACCTTACAAGATTGACAAAATAAACATAAACTATTCTAAGACACTTACGAAAATTTAGGGGTCTCCTCGTATAGCTTGGTATCATCAAAATCAACAACTCGGGGTTCCTAACATTTCCTCTATTTAGTAAACTGTCATTCGTAGCATTTTATACTTTTTCGATTCATCTTCTTCATCAATAAAAATGTCTCCATTAATAGCTTCAAAGAAATTCAGCCATGAACACTGCTGGATATCAGCGAATTTCCGACCACCAGAAAGTGGTTGGAAATCGCCAAAATCACGTCGGAACACCCTGTTCCGACCATAATTTTGACCACTTATGGGATCCGGAAAAACCTCCGTCGACGATAAAAAAGTGTCGTCGGAAATATTTCGTCACGTAGAGAACTTGACCATTCGGGTATTTCCGACCAAAAAGTAGTCGGAAATCTTGTTCCGTATAGTTACGGAGTTCAGATTTCCGACCACCATGTTCCGCTCAGTTGGTGATCGGAAACATGAACTCTGTAACTATACGGAGCAAGATTTCCGACCACTTGTTGGTCGGAAATTCCCACAACCAGCCAGTGTAAAAAATTAAATTAAAAAAAAATTACCTGCTCTATTAATTTAGTGCATATTATCTACCATACAATTATAAATTTAAAATAAATAGTATTTCTATAACAATGTAACATCCCCAAATACAAGCAAATTTAATTGAACATGATGGTTATCTAACTTCAATTCACATTTCAAAAAGTGATAGCTAATTTACATTTCAAAAAGTGGTAGCTAGTTTAAGTTTTGAAAAGTAATAGCTACTTACATTAGCATCACAAGTTCTAACAAGTACTTAATCAAACACTACGCTGGAGATTGTGTATCATCATTCACGATGATATTATCTAATCCAACATTACTTTGATTGCTATTAGTTGTAGGAGCAATAGATTGTAACTCCGGATGTGCACTATATATACCTTGGAGCAACTCCATAATCTTCTTATTTTGCTCAATAATCTCCTTGTTGGTTTGCTGCAAGTGTTCAATTTTTTCGTCACAAGCTACATGCGATGATGATTCTCCATGTCTTGACTGTTGGAAAAATGGCAATAAATGGCATTTTAAGTGTCCATTTTGTGGTATAAATATATGTAGGGTCCACATCCGATTTGGGTCGGGTCAAAGTGGATTCGGGTTCTTCGTTCTTAAACGAAGAGATTGATATATTATACGCTCAAAATGGATAATGGGTGAATGAGAAATTGGTTCTCAAAGTAGACCCATTGAGATGGAAAATTGTGGGAAAAGCTTTAAGGAAAAGCATTTGTCCCACATTGGTTTGGGAAGAGGATTTCACCCACTATATATACAAGAGGCTTTTCTAAGCTAATTGACTTGTATGGCATAGAGGCTCTCTCTCGCGTGCGGGGTGGGGGGATTGGGTGCAAATCAAATCCCAAAAATGAGTTTGAAAGGTTTGAACTCATGTGCGCCGGCACCTGCGGGCACAACGATAGTAGCGCGCGAGGCTGGGCAGTGTCGGCAGTATCTCGATGGCGTACTGTGCGCAACTAAAGTGACTGGTTGACTGTTCAGGTGGCAGATTAAAGTGCAGTTAGTGGGAGAAGGTTACAAGGCCAGAATTGAATGCCATTAATGAGATTTACACACAAGACGAAAATCAGTTTTTCACCTCAAAACTCTGCTCCTCCTTCGTTCTAGCCACCTGTGTTCATCCCACGTTCTCGTTCGCCGGATCCAAGTTTGTGTGCTCAAACGGCGGATCGTAGTACGTTTTATCCTGGGAAACCTAGACCGCAACGCTCCAGCACCTCGGGAGGCAGTAAAATAAGGTTTTAAGGACAGAGGCAACTCGACTCGTACTTACAACTACCCCAAAAGTCCGTTCCCCCCGTCCCTTGTATTCCAGGTTTATCGAACCTTTGTTGTAGGTTTAAATTCCTGGAATTTCGTGGAATTTCTTGTAATTCTTGTTTTAGTGGATTTTCTATTTTTGCCCATTTTTTTGGGTATTTCGAGAATTGTTTCCAAACATTGACTTCTGCTTTGCCACCTCAGGGAAGTAGTGTTGGGTATCCGATCCAAACCCAAACACATAACCTCTCTTCTTGACACCACCTGCTGCCTCATACCAAGCAGTTGCTTGATCAAGTTCGGGTTGATTTTGCTGTATTTGACTTGCAGTTTCCTATATTAATAGACAATGTTTTTTAAAACTCATATATTAACAAATGTTCAATAATAAGAAAGCAAGTGTAATTAATATCAGTATTTTCAACTTAATGACCAATCTAAGTTTACCCTATCTTTGGCCCAATTTGTAGTTTTTATTTTAGTTACATTATGGCACATGATACAATGGCAGTAGTCCACTCCCAGAAAGCTTAGCAGAATAAACTCTTACATTGAGGTAAAATTAAACACTCAAAAAGAAAAAGAGAGAGAAATATAGTTGAGGGGTGTTGAGCAGAGCCTTAATGGTGGAATTGGGGTTGATAATAGCTACAATAGAATAGAGATGATGATATAAGGTGAGAATGATGAAGGCTTTGGGTCAAAGCTAAGGGATATTCCCAATTAAAGGTTGTCTCACTAAAATCTTGAATGCTACTGTCAGTCTCCAATATAATAAATCTGTCAGGTCGTTTGAAGCACCACACCAATCATACACTAATTTTGGTGACAAGCTAAGGTAAACCACCCACAGCCCATAACTCTCTTTCACAGTTTAATTTGCATAAATAATAAAATTAAATGATACTATTCGATCAACAGAAACAATGGGCATATTTTACTCTTTCTCCTTTTCTACAAAACTTAATCCACAATAGGTCCCAAAACTTGCCACCCTAATCCAAGTCTAATTCCCATAAATTTGGCAGTTCATAGTCGTATATTTTAAGAATATTGAATACAACAAGGTTATACTACAACAACAACAATCTGCTAATCATCATTTATAATCATTATTGTTCTCATATAAAGTAAGATATTTTGAAAGAAAGTTGCCTCCCCAAAATAAGACAGTAATACCATTAGAGATTAAGAGCATAGCAAGGAAAACCAACCAAAAAAAAAAAAAACAGTACAACAAGAGCAATCTAATTCCTACTTAACTCCTATTTTCATTTACAATAAAAAAAAAAAATCAGAGAACAACACTATGCATTTACTCCATACTTAACTCCTATTTTCATTTATTGTTATAGTGTTATTTTCTCTTTACTTATTTTCAAATACAAAATTATTACCAATATGCATGATGTTGCTATATAACTACAACATAGTTTTATATTTAATGATGAAAGATTATAGGAATTTAGACTCTTACCATTACTTGCTGAGCTCTTTTGCACACAAACTCACCTGTTTTTTTGCGTTTGTGTGTGGCTTGAAACAAAGCTACATGTGACGGGTCCTCTCCAAGCTTTTCTCTCTATCCAACATTAATAAACCAAACATTAATGTTGTTAAACTTTAAACTTATTTAGATATTAATTATTAAATGACTTACTAATCTTCGCCTATGTTCAGTAATTGGGATTGAACCTCCAGTATGCAGCGAGGGTCCCATTCCCCCGCAATCTGAATTTCTATTTTCCTTGTTCTTCTTGGATAGCTTTTTGAATTCTTCACTGTTCCAAAGGCTTTGATACTGAGCTAGAACCAGACCCGACATCCATTTCGGTGGTGATTTACCTTTTTCCAAGTTGGCACGCACTTGGCACAATGTGTCGGAAAGTCTCTTGGCAGCATTACTCTCATATATTTTTCGAATGACTGCTTCATCTTCTGGATTCCATTTACAAAATTTCTTTGATAAAATTAAAAAAATAAAACAATTAGTAAACATAAGTAAGAACTATTGTCCCAATTGCAGTTATAACGTATTTTACCTTGTATTCATTAAACCAAATGTCCTTCATACTTTGAGATGCAACTTTGAACGTCTTGACAGCCTCGGGGAAGTACCGAGTAATGCTTTCTATGATTTTTCTATGCCCATCATGCGCTTCCAACCTAACACAAGAATGAAAAACTCAATATAGTGATGTTCATCATGATTATAATTTAATACGATTACATTAAAATATGTATGCTTTAAATGAATGTTTTAAGACTTACCCTTCCATGCCAATTGGACGAATGAAGATCCTTTTGTCGTTTGGATCCGGATTGTGCGTCAGAGGTGTTGTTGTCATATTAGAGACAGGTGATCCTCCTTCCAAATCAGCTTCGTTTGAAATGGGCGATGCTGACATGGTACGTTCCAAATCACTATCATGCAATTGTCGGAGTTGTGTTGGAGGTTGGGACATCAAACTTTTACTCTTTTGCTTTGAGTTACGTTGCGACATAACTAAGGCTATTAAACCACACATAATTATTTAAAAATATAATTAAAATGTAAATTATTCAAATAATTTACATCTAATAATTTTAATTATAACTAATTAACTATATGAGTTAACTATATGATTTCTTGTATTATTATCAAGAAATGGCAATAGGAATATCATCAAAAAATACAAATACATATCTAATAAAATACATGTTCATAAAATACATGTGCAATATCTCACCAATTAAACCAATTAGGAATTTCATCAAATATGTGCAGTATCTCACTAATTATAGCAGAACTTTATAAAATGGGCAGTATCTCAAATATGTGTAGTAAGATGGACAGGCAAGTGTTCCATGCAGTCAAACAGTGCTGGAGGGAAAAAACGTTCTAATTTACACAACGTTAAAACAATTGACTTTTCCATTTCACCTATGTTGTCTACACGTAGGGATGTAGAGCAAAGATTTCGGAAAAATGTGCTTAACTCGGTCAAAGGCTTCCAGTGACAACTTGGTAAAAACATGAATGCTACAGGTAAAAGAAACTGCATAAAAATATGGCAATCATGACTTTTCATCCCAATTAATTTGGAAGATGTGGAATCAACACATGTAGCCAAATTAGAAGAAAACCCATCAGATAACTTCAATGTCCGTAACCACTCATAGACAGCCAATTGATTAGTACGATGCAAACTGTAGCTCGCCTTAGGCATAAATTAAAGCGTCCATTTTGTTCCACCAACTCAAGTTGTCGCCTATTACAAACATCCTTCGTATCGAGACGTGCACTAGGCGTGTCTTTGTTTTTTGTTGTGCCTTTGACATCCATAACCGTGTGAAAGATGTTGTCAAACACATTTTTCTCTATATGCATCACATCAAGGTTATGACGTAGCAAGTTATCCTTCCAATAAGGCAAATCCCAAAATATGCTCTTTTTTTTCCAATTATGTGATTGTCCAAACCCTTCAATGCGATCAATTGGACCATCAATAATCCTTGGGATATTTTCCAACAACCCTTCAAGGCAAATCCCAAAATATGCTCTCTTTTTTCCAATTATGTGATTGTCCAAACCCTTCAATGCGATCAATTGGGCCATCAATAATCCTTGGGATATTTTCCAAACTATGAAACAACTCATCCCCTGCCATAATTGGTGGAGGTGTTGATTTCTCTATTCGGCGTTTGACGAAGGCATCTCGATTCTTCCTCCAAGGGTGATTCATTGGAAGGAATTGACGGTGACAATCAAACCAACATGTTTTATGACATTCTTCAAGTAAATTGATTTAGAATACTGAAGACAATAAGGACATGCTAGTTTCCCGGATGTCTGCCATCCAGATAACATACCATACGCAGGAAAGTCATTGATGGTCCACATTAACGCAACCCGCATCATAAATTTTTTTTTAAGTGATGCATCATAAGTCAAGACACCTGTTTCCCATAACAATTGAAGTTCATCAATTAAAGGCTGCAAATAGACATCAATATTGGCTTTTGGGTTCTTCTTTCCAGGAATAATGCATGTTAAGAATGTGTATGGCGTAGTCATACACAATGAAGGTGGGAGATTATACGGAACAATCATAACAGGCCAACAAGAGTACGGCTTCGCATTGAAACCAAAAGGAGAAAACCCATCAGAACATAAGCTTAATCTCACATTTCGGGGATCTGCTGCAAAATCAGGATACCTTCTATCAAAGTGTTTCCATGCTTCACCATCTGAAGGATGACATAATACCAGGTTCGCGGCGATTTTCATAATGCCACCGCATTTGTGCAGCAGAGCTATGTGATGCATACAAACGCTGCAATCTATGGATGAGAGGAAGGTAATGCATTCTTTTGTGTGGCACATCTTTCACCACAAAACTTACAGTGTTTGTCATTGATTTCAGACTTATAGTACAACATACAATTGTTTACACAACAATCAATCTTCTCATGTCCAAGACCAAGTTTTGTAAGTAACTTTTTTGCATCATAATACCGGGTAGGTACTCGATTATTGGGACCCATCATACGGTTATTATACTGAAATATCTGATCCATTGCTAGCTGCGGTATATTAAAGGTTGTCCTGATATTCATCATCATCAATGTATATGCCAGCTCTGTTTATTCACCAACATTCATAGATAAAGGTTGTCTCGCAGCATTTAACAAATTATAGAAGTTTCTTGCACTACTATGCGGCTCTTCATCTTGTTCATTCTCGGCATTTAGTGGAAAAAATGATGGACCAGCTACATAAAAAACCATTTGTTCATACTGATTGTTTTCACTTGAGCCCTCATTCATATGTGATTGTATCGAGGGGGGAAGCTCATCGTGACATGTCCAAAGCCAATAGTTCGGTTCGAAACCCTTCTTATACAAATGAACACGAACATCATCTGCAGGCAAGTGTACTCTGTTCCTACACTTACTACATGGACACCTAATCAGCATTGAAACCTCGTATACATGAAGTGTGCTTGCATAATTTATAAATTCCTCAACACCAGCTAAAAACTCATCAGTGTACCCCCTTCTTCCGGGTAACAATCGGTTATACATCCACTTCCGATGTTCAGGTATATTAGCCATGTAAAACTACTGCAAAAGTATATAGAATAATACAAACACAATATATATATAAATATTACAAATAATATAAACATTACAAATAATATAAATATTTTAAATAATTATATACCAACATACTAATAAGTAGACAACATATAAAATGTAAGATTAAAATATCATAAGTATACAAATAATTCTTTTTTTAGTACAAATATACAAATAATTCTAACTGCACACATATATAAATAAATTAAAATTATACACACACATACATATATGCACACTACATATTATTCAATCATTAAATAAATAATTTAATCAAAATGTATTCACAAGAATATATGTAACACCCCGTAAATTCATTTCAAGCCTTTCGATCGCTAATTAATTCCTTGGGCGATTTATTAATTTAATTGGGCTAGTTTCTCCTTCAATTTCGAATATATATATATATACCCTTGTATATCTATTTGATGCCTAGTTTAATTATTCTAATTAAGAGCCCAATTAATTGGATTATTCTTGTAAGGGATTTTACTCAATTTGGACCCTTACAATAATTGTGATTAAATATTCCTACAAGCCCAATTTATTGATCTTATATTATATATGTCTATATATTATCCCTAAGACATTTCTATGGGCTTTCTTATCCTAATCCTTATATTTAATTCATAAGGGATGAATTCATTAGCCCAAATACTAGTCTTGAATATATAATTAATCCTTATAGCCATCATCTTACATACTTGAGCCCAATTCCAATTAAAGTCTTACAATCTAATTATTGTATGTATCCTTGGCATATGATTTGAAGACTAAAATTACCCTAGAAGATTACACTTCTCCTTCTCCCTTTCTCCTTGCCTTTCACGCCATATCTTCCCTAAAATCATCCAAAAATTATCTTCATTTCTCCTACAAGATTTCAAGTAAAGGTTGCTCTTTTAGGCTTTGTGGGAAGTGGGTAAGTGCATCTATCCTAGAATCCATCTTGCATTTTGTGTTTTTAGTAGTCTTTATGCTTTTTCTTATAAAGTTCTTTTGGGGATCTTTGGGAAAAGATGATCAAGGTGGAGGTGAGGCTTAGAGGACTATCTTGAGGCTTGATTGGTTGGAGAAAAGCTCTTTGAGGTAACCATCCATGTCCATCAAAACTATTTTATTCACCTACTCTATATATATTGATCTTGGTGTTGGAAATCCTGAAAATTATTGTTGTATAGCCTATTTCTTGGATGTTTCTTGTTGGATTTCATCTTGATCTTTGTCTTGTGTTGTATGATCAATGATGTTATGGATTTCCTTATTCTTGGACTCTAAATTGGAGGAAATGTGGGTGTATTTGGTCTGATTTTTGTATTCTGGAAGTTGGATTGTTGATCTGGGCAGAACTGTTCTGGGAGGGTTTCGGGTTTGGCCTTGCGGAACACTCTGGCGGCACAATGTAACCCGTTGAAGTGCTCCGCAAGGTGGCGACGGTGGGTTCGGGCGGAAGAAGGAGGCCCGTTGAGGGAGGCCGTCTCCTTCTCGCGGAGGAGGCTGGCGGAAGGCAGTGGTCCGTTGAGGTGCTCCGCATGTTTGCTGGGAATCTGATTCCAGTGAACTGTCTTCTGTTGTTGTTGTCTGTTGTTGGTCCTTTGGTTTCAGATCATTGTTGGATTGTTTTGTTGGATATTTTACCATGTTATTGGAGTATTTATTCATGTTATTCATTGAGCATTTGATGCCTTAGTCTGGAGTATTGGTTCATGTCTTCGGTTTCCTCTTGTTGGTGTTCTTGGTCTATTGATTCTTTGATTCATAATCTGGGAGTTGGTTGGTGTTCATATTTGAGATGAACCCATGTCTTGGTTAGTTGTGTTGGTGTTGGAGTATGGTTGTGATGGTGGATTATTGGTTACTATTGACTATTGACTATTGACTATTGACTATTGACTTCTGACTTCGGGGCCCTTCGTCCATGTGCGGACGTCCATCGGTCCCTGTGATTGGACTTCGGTCCCTGTGATTGGACTTCGGTCCCTGTGATTGGGCTCATCACCCCTGTTTGACTCGTGACTCTTGACTTCTGACTTCTAACTATGTGGTTTGACTTGGTTTGGTTGTTGGTTTGGCTTAGGTTGGGAGATTGGAGTTGGGGTTCATTCTTGGTGGGTTGTTGCGAGTCCTTTGTGTTATTCGGTTGATATCTTGTTATTCTCGTTGAGTTCGGTTGATTCCTTTTGGTTTGTTGTTCAGTTGGTATCTCGTTTATGGTTCGTTATTGCATTATGCTTTCGTTATTGATATTGGCTTTGTTTGACTGAGTCTTGGTTATTGATTCGTTCAGCTTATTATTGTTGAGTATCGGTTTGAACTATTGAACAGTTCGTTGGTGTTTATATTCTATATGGGTGTGTAAACCTATTTACAAGCTTATGTATATCTATATCTCCTTGCGGGTGTGAATGGTGGTTGCTTAGCATTCTTTTGCTAATGGTTCTTTGTGTGTTTTCCAGGTATGGAGTAGTTATGCGAGAGCGCGCTAGAGCGCGCTAGAGCTTTCCTATTTGAGGATGTTTAGCCTTAGTTGGTTTTGTTTAGACTTTGATTTGTTGGCCTGTGAGCCTTGAGATATTATGATACTCTTGTTAGTGATTTGAGTACTTATGATGTTGGATTGAGGATTTATTTCTATTTTATATCTATGACAGTTTAGTTCATTTTATGATTAGCCTGTGCATCTAGGCTGTGTTCATACCTAGATGTGGCATGACGCCCTTAAGTTTTAATTCGCTTCCGCTATGTTTGGTTTGTTGGTTGAGATAGGCAGCTGTCGTGCTAAGTTTTTATCTATCTCAGCCCGTGTGAGGTTGGGGTGTCACAGTTGGTATCAGAGCCTGTGTTGAGGTCTGAATAGAGATCCTAGGGTTGTAATCTGAGACTCTAGGACTTGATCAGTAGAAGTTAAGATGTTTAAGAGTTCTAAGATGTGTGAATTCTAGGTCGCGCGGTGAGGACTCGTTTACTTGCTTTTGTTTATGCTTTGCAGGTTGTTTGTTGTTTGTTGCTGTGAGCTCGTTCTCACTTGCTTTCTTGCGTGTTTGGTTTAGACCGACCGCAGTGTTCTCTTCGCCTTCTGTTAGTCTTCCCCCTCTTCTAGCAACATGCCGCCCCGACGACGTGAGGATTACCCGGAGGTGCCCTTCGCAGAGCAGCTAGTGCAGAACCTCCAGCAGCTGACCCAGATCACACAGCTTCTCGGGAACGCGATGGTTCAGAACAACCAGCGCGGGCAGCCAGACTTGGTCCGGAGGGTGGCGGGGCAGCACCCACCCTTCTTCGCTGGAGAGGAGGATCCCGTGATCTTGGAGGAGTGGATCCGGGCGTTTGACAAGATCCTTGAGGTGGTGGAGTGCCCACCAGGTTGCCAGGTTGAGATGGCGAGCTTCTACCTGAAGGAGGAAGCTGACTTGTGGTGGGTCCACGGCGGCCCGGCGATGCGGCAGGAGCCCGACTTTGGTTGGGAGACGTTCAAGGACCGGTTGAGAGCCCGCTTCTATCCAGCCCACGTCAAGGCGACGATGCAGGAGGAGTTCTTGCATCTCAAGCAGGGGTCGAGCACGGTACAGGAGTACCACCGGCGTTTCTTAGAGTTGGCTCGCTTGCCGCCGACGTTAGCCCCGACAGAGGAGACCCGGATCGAGAGGTTCGTGGCCGGGTTGAACTTGGATACACGCATGGCCTTAGTCGTATTCAAGTTTCAGACGCTGAGCGAGGCCTACAGCAGCGCCGCTGACCATTACCGTGTGCTGTCTATCCGTCAGGGGACCCAGGACCGCTCCAAGCGGCCAGCCGAGGGTGGAGCTTCAGACTCCAAGAGGTTCAGGCACGGGGGTTCCGGGATGCGAGCTGGCTTTCAGCGAGGAGGTGCTAGCCACAGCGGTGGAGCTCGCCCTAGCTCTGGGCAGGGTTCAGGGGGTAATGGAGCGCGCACTCGACGCTACGACTGCAGACGCTGTGGGAGGGATCACTCCGGTCGCGACTGCGAGGGGAGGTTGGTGGAGTGCTACAGTTGCGGGCTGCGAGGACATCGGGCCTACGAGTGCACGGCAAAGAAGGGAGGACCATCTCAGCCTAGATCGAGCGCAGCACAGGGAGCCCCAGCAGCGACCCGACCCTCTCGAGAGGCCGAGGGTAGTGGAGGCAGCCGGCCGAGTGGAGGCCGAGGGCAGCACCAGCAGGCGGGGCCGCAGCAAAGAAAGATCTTCGTGATGGGCCGTACACAAGCTGAAGCCAATGGGCTTGAAGAAGGTAACCTTCGAGCTTAATCTTTAAATAAGTGGTTTAAGTGCTTTCCGAGTCTTTCGTTAAGTGTTTGTAGTTAGTTGAACCATTAAGTGAACCGTAAGCGACCCCTCGTTAGTTAGGAAGTTTTAAGATGTGTTTCGTTAAGAAGTTTGAAGGCCCGGTCGCATTACAAGAGTTGGGAAGTTCGTGAAGTCAAAGCCAAGGAACAAAACGCAAGAAAAGGGAAAAGGGACCTAAGGACCTAGCCAATGTGCACAAGGGGACTCGAACCCACACCTAACGGTTAAACACAAGGAACTACGCCATCTAGCTACTTTGGTTCGTAGTGCTCCAGTCACGGCGCCTCTCTTTTAAATCCTAAGGGCTCAAGCAGTAGCGATGCGGTGGGGAAGGACGGAACGGGGGTTTCCGTGGAGGTGTACCGCGTGCACGTGCGGAAGCAGGTAACGGAAGCCAGAACTCCGCCGAGGTGTTCCGCGAGAAGAAGGAAGGGTAACGTAACGGGGCCCTGATCCCCGTCGGCTTAGACCGCAAGTTGGAGGGTACATGCGTCATTGGCGTGCTGAGCGAAATATAACCCTAGTCGATCCGTCGCTGCCCTCCGCTTCTTCTTTTTCTTTCTCCGCAGCAGCACGCGAACAGCAGGTCGACAGTGCAGCAAGGTCCGCGAGCTTCATCCGTTGAGATCCGCAAATTCTTCTCCCGTCGATCGCAACAGCGCACGCTCATCCGCCGCTCCGGTCCGCGAAATCGTCCGCAAGTTCTCAGCAAGGTCCGCAGTTTCGACCGATTTCGTGTTCTTCTACGGCAGCCCAAGTTCGAACCTCACCAACCGCAAGGATGTCAAGAAGGAATCAAACCGAGGTAGGGGAAGGCTCAAGCAATATTCGCTACAACATAATTGACGGTAAAGCTCTTGATCCGTTGCACTTTTCTCCCGAGATTGTGAACATGCTTAATTTCCAAGGATTATTGAATATGTTTTTGAGGATTGAGAATGTCGTATACCCCAATCTGGTCCATCAGTTTTATCAAAATATGAAGGTTAAGACCACCAATCAAGTGCCCGTGCTCACTTCAATAGTGAAGGGCGTAAGGATTTCGTTTGACCCGCCTAAGTTGGCCAGGTGGCTTAACTTACCGTTGGGAGGAGTTAATGAGTACGAGCGTACTAATTGGGTGGAGACACAGGAAGTGGGGTTCCGAGATTATCTGAGATACATGACAGGGCAGAATGAGAATATCGCTTTGGATACTCGCCCCGACAAGCACAACCTAACGGGTGAGCAGAGGATCTTGACTTTGTTGGTTGGGGAGAGTTTGTTGCCCAACCGGAACAACAGCCGACAGGTCACAGCTATCGAGTGTGCCTTTGCATACTTTCTGAAGCATAGAGTGAAGTTTGATCTGCCTACTCTGATGATCTTGCACATGGGCTTCTGCAAGACGGTTAAGAGGCGCAACCGGCCTTATGAGATGATTCTGAGTTGGTTATTTCAACAAAGGAGGGTCAATGTCACTGGGGAGTTGGTTAGGCAGCCGGTACATAGCGCGTTCAATGCGCCGAGCTTGCAGTTTTCTGGGTTGTTCCAGGTCGAGGGGAACGAGTACATCACCGCCCATGAGCTGAGTAGGATGCCAGCCGCCGAGAGCAGGGAGCTGATCGAGCGCTATCACATTCCGCATAAGAGGTTGCGAGGTTTAGTTGAGCCCCAGCAGGCTGAGCAAGCAGGTGGTGATGAGGGAGAAGATGAATCTGAAGAAGAGGCCGAAGAAGAAGAACCGATGGGTGAGGCTGACCGAGAGCACAAAAGGAAGGAGCAGCACGATCCTTTGGCTCCTACGCCACCAGTTGGCCCGGTACTCCGACAGCTGCAGGAGATGCAGCGCATGGTTGAGGCGAGGTTTGATTCGTTGGATCTGAGGGTAGATCGTGGTTTTCAGCGTTGGTATCAGAGCCTGTGTTGAGGTCTGAATAGAGATCCTAGGGTTGTAATCTGAGACTCTAGGACTTGATCAGTAGAAGTTAAGATGTTTAAGAGTTCTAAGATGTGTGAATTCTAGGCCGCGCGGTGAGGACTCGTTTATTTGCTTTGTTTATGTTGCTTATGCTTACAGGTTGTTGTTGTTGTTGCGGTGAGCTTGTTCTCACTTGCTTTCCTTTGCGTGTTTGGTTTAGACCGACCGCAGTGTTCTCTTCGCCTTCTGTTAGTCTTCTCCCTCTGCTAGCGACCATGCCGCCACGTCGACGTGAGGATTTCCGGAGGTGCCCTTTGCAGAGCAGCTGGTGCAGAACCTCCAGCAGCTGACCGAGATCACACAGCTCCTTGGAACGCGATGGTTCAGAATAACCAGCGCGGGCAGCCAGACTTGGTCCGGAGGGTGGCGGGCAGCACCACCTTTCTTCGCCGGAGAGGAAGACCCCGTGATCTTGGAGGAATGGATCCGGGCTTTCGACAAGATTCTTGAGGTGGTGGAGTGCCCACCAGGACGTCAGGTCGAGATGGCCAGCTTCTACTTGAAGGAGGAAGCTGATTTGTGGTGGGTCCACGGCGGCCCGGCGATGGCAGGAGCCCGGCTTTGGCTGGGAGGTGTTCAAGGATCGATTGAGAGCCCGCTTCTACCCAGCGCATGTCAAGGCAGCGATGCAGGAAGAGTTCTTGCATCTCGTTCAGGGGTCGAAGACGGTGCAGGAGTACCACCGGCGTTTCTTAGAGTTGGCTCGCTTCGCGCCGACGTTAGCCCCGACGGAGGAGGTTCGGATCGAGAGGTTCATAGCCGGGTTGAACTTGGATACGCGGATGGCCTGGTCGTGTTCATTGTTTAGACTTTGATTTGTTGGCCTGTGAGCCTTGAGATATTATGATACTCTTGTTAGTGATTTGAGTACTTATGATGTTGGATTGAGGATTTATTTCTATTTTATATCTATGACAGTTTAGTTCGTTTTATGATTAGCCTGGGCATCTAGGCTGTGTTCATACCTAGATGTGGCATGACGCCCTTAAGTTTTAATTCGCTTCCGCTATGTTTGGTTTGTTGGTTGATATAGGCAGCTGTCGTGCTAAGTTTTTATCTATCTCAGCCCGTGTGAGGTTGGGGTGTCACAGGTCAACTTTTTTCCGACCATATATAACGGTGGTCGGACACTTCCGACCACTTTTTGAAACGTGGTCGGAAAGTTCCGACCACTTTCAGACTTGCCGAAAGATTGGACAGAACTCATTTGTTACGACCAAATTATTCGGTGGTCGGAAAAGTCGTAGGAAATTCGCTGATTTCCCGCGGTGGAACTTGTATTAACATAACAAAATTAATTATTGGAACCCTATAGCTTGGTACTTCCAAAAGAAATCCACACACATGTATATTATTACTTTCTGTTAATCATGATCGAGTAAAAAAAGAAACAATTAAAATAAAAAGAATTAACACCAAATATCGTATTATCATATAGTCACTTTAAGGAGTTTTAAAAATGAGTGCTCACGCTTTTTGGATGTTTAAGGGAAGAAGAATACAAAGATGGAGGGTTAATTTTTTGACAGGCAACACATAAAGAAAGAGAGCAAATTAAAGGAGGATTTGCCATTTTTTGCTAGACCACTCCACAAATCTCAAGGTTATCACTAGAGTTCAAAATGACATTTGTCATTAAAATTTTGAACTTATAAGAATGAATCCAAGTTAGAACCTCAGATTTAATTCTATATATATTTCTATCCTTATTGAGCTGTACATTATGCTATAAATATTTTATTATATTTTTTAATGAAAAAAAATATGTTTATACCGTTAAACTTTCTTTAGTATATATTAAATACTATCGTAATTATATTTAATAATTTACCATATCTAAAGATTTTATTTTAATAATTATTAATTAGATCATAATTATTACCTAAATGATACTAATATTGATTATTTTCTAAACTAAGTAAAATGCTAAAACTAAATAAAATAGTTACTATATAAGTCAATATAAGTGAACATAGGAGGAAAATAAAGTGTACAAAAGCAGTGTTCCGAAGCCATCCACTCCACTCCACTGCTCAATTTAAAGCACCATAACTGTACGTGCTGGGTGCGTGCGTGCGGCTGATGAGCAACTATATATGTTTGTGTGTTACGTTGTATGAATCGAAGTGTATGCGTGTGAACTTTAATTTGGTGTTTTAATTTAGGTGTTCGAAGGTTGATTTGTGGAAGACATGGTGGCCGGCATGGACAAGGACGATTTGCTTCATTTGGTGCTTCAATTCTTAGAAAAAGAGAATTACAAGGAAACACTTCATAGGTAATTAGGATTAGGAATTTTGTTTTTATTTTATATTTTCTAGAGTTGTGTGTTGCGTTTGCGTGCATGTGAATTTTAGGCTGATTTGATTTTGTTTGATGAAATTTGGAATTAATATAATATAATGCAGCTTGGAGAGGGAATCAAGAGTGTTCTTCAACTTGAAGTACTTTGAAGAGAAAGTGATTCAAGGGGAATGGGATGAGTTGGAGAAGTATATGTCAGGATTTGTCAAACTAGACAATAATGTATCGTCCCTCAAATTTTTTTTTTGAAATTAGACTGCAAAAATATCTTGAAGCTCTAGATAGGTATGATAGCAGCTACATCTATCCAACCTATTTAATCATAACTACATATCCAACCAATTCGTGTGCTTAATTTGCATTGAAACTCAAATCAAGTTTTGTTTTTTAATTTTTTTTTTATAGTGGTGACAAGATGAATGCTCTGAAGATTCTTAGAGATGACTTAAATGTGTTTGCAGTGTTCGACACTCTTTACTTTAAAAAGACTGCAGGTCTCATGGGGCTTGATAATATTAGGTATGTATATAAATAATTTATAGAAGCTCGATGCACATGCATTGTCATAGAATTGATGCATATATCAATATATACTATCTATCTAGGTTTCCTTTCTGTATAGCATTTCTATTGGCCAGGGTGGTTCAAACTAAATAGGCATGCATGTATATATTATCTTCAATCTCCTTCATACAATTATATGAATTGTGATTCATGATAATAATAACAATGCATACTATACATATGTGCATGTATGGATCGGAGCTTTATGTATCCAAACTTATGAAATTAAATAATGCGCCAATATAATAATGCAACTTCAATACAGGGAGGCTCCTCATCTATCAAACTATGTGGATAGCCAAACAGCTAGGGCATCATTGCTTAACAAGTTAAGAATATTGATCATGGAAAATCCACTCCTTCGTGATAAGCTTCAACTTCCAACCTTGCCGGAGGGTAGTTTGCATGCAATGATCAACCAGAGGTAGCTAGCTAGCTAGCTTTAATTTTGGTTCATTCGATATGATCGATCTTCATTAGAAATTAATAAAATAAAACATATATAAACATTTTTGTTGTGTTATTTGTTATGCTAATTAAGTATATATTGGTTATGATGAATGATATGATGGTGTGCGCAGTCTGAATTGGCAGCACTTGCATTGTGAGAATCTTGTTGAAGTTCCTATTATAAAGACCCTATTTGTAGACCATGCCTGTGAGCAACTAAATAATAATAATGCAGATCAGCCTCTTCTATCTCCTATTAATGATTCTCCAGGAGTAAGTATATATGCATCTTCTTTTCTCTTCTCTTCTGTGTTTAATTATACGGAGTATCATTCAATTCTATTATGTCACTCTCATGATTAAGAATTTGTGTATATATATCCATTCATGCAGGTCAATAATGTAAGTTCTTCTGACAACATACCTAATGGTGTTGTAGCCAATCTTAACCAAGATTCTTCTGTCTGAAGGATAGATCGAACATGTAAGGAAAAGATCAGAAGAACATGGAAACCAAGCCAATGTATGTGGTCTTTAGTTCTTGTTGCTGCCAACAACTCTAATGGCATATATAGATTAATGTTAGTATGTTCTTATTGTATTTTTTTTTGTTTGTTGTGTCAAAAAAAAAAATCTAATAATCAACTTCTTGTGATCTTAGGATAAAATTAAACAATACTTTCACAATTATTTTTCAATTTGCATCCTTCCTCACTTATTCTGATCTTGTTTTGTTTCATATTTGAAAAGCTGCATGCTTTTATCTTTAATTTATTTTAATTTCTTGAATGATAGCTTATTATGCTTTGCTAGTTTGACCATTGTTGTATCATTTATAAGTATCACTTTTAATCTTTTTCAAAAAGCAGCCAAAAGGAATCTAATTTGAATTTTATGAGCATTCCCGCCCAACAAGGAGATTTTGGTGATTTATTTGTAGTTTTTTCCAACTTGGATGAGAGAAGAGATCAGAGGGTGAGAGAAATCATAGACTGAATGTTGGGGTTGTATATAACTTGCTGTCATTCTATAATATTTACAACAAGAAATTTCATTATTGTATTAAATCCCTTTATATATAAAGTTCTACACCGTCTTAATATCAAATAAGTTAAAACATAATATAATTAACTGAAGTTTTTCATTATACCATGTAACAACAACAAAACATGTATATATATTGGAAATGACAAATAAAAAAATTTGCTTATTATGCATGGTTAAGTAAAATTCTTTAAAATTGTTCTATCTTAATTTTTTTTTTTTTGAAGAGAAAATGATCAACAACGAGAGCCGGGGATGAATTGAAAAAGTATCCTAACTCGAAACTCTAAATAAGTAGCAGACACATCCAACATGTTGGAAAGTTAAACTAAAAAATGGCATGTTAAGTTGTTATTTTGAGGCAATGTTTTGTTAGTGATCAATAAGTTCGAAACAGTTTTACAAAATAAATTAAACAGAGATTTAAATTTTAATAAATAATCTCATCCAAGAACAAAAATAGTACAAAAGCAAGTAAAATTCATGTCAATGTGTAACCGAACATTTTTCTTAAAATCAATTCGCTATCTTTAGAGGGTGATAGGTGCATTGTACAGTTAGTCTCCCATGACAAAATGAATCTATAGTAGTTGAAAATATAGATCAGATATATTTATTCTCAATTAATTTTCTTAAATCGGTCAAGCCTTTTAAAAACTATTTTGGAATTTGATTTGCACTAGCGGACTCCTCTCCACCCCCCCCCCCCGCCATGCCGAGAGAGCCTCTATATTATACAATTCAAACTCTTCCATATATTTTAATTAGTGCATATTAGGACTTTGTATTCTATCCTAGGGACACTATAATTCATTTTCCGTCGCTCTCTGTGTAACCCCTCGTCTATTCCGATAAGTCTAGGGTTCGAAAAATATTTCTTTAGGCTATGACATTCATGAGATGATCTCTTGATACTTCAAAAGGATTTTTTATAAGTGAGAATAGTTATTAATAAGCTACGATCATACGTGCCGCCGGTCACGAACCGTAAAAATTTTTAAGGATGTATATACAGTTCGAATTTCCCTAGGAAATGGATTATTAAGCATGATACGATTAAGCGTGAGCTTCCTACTCAGTTCAGTGGAAATTAGACGAACTGTAAGAGTGAAATTTATTACGAACCTCCGTACCACTGTATTTCGCGGTATACCGGAAAATTGTCCGATTTTAGTGGTTAATGACGGGATTATTTTTAGAATAATTTTGGTATCGAAATTTTCCCGGATTAAATTATATTCCTCCGAACTTTTATCTGATTTAACCCCTAACTAGCAAGGAAGTCTTACTCTACAAGATTTACCATGGGGTTGTGACAAGTGCCACATCTATTTACCATATGGTAATAAATAATTAAATATTAAGGATGAGTATGGGATAAGTCATGCTAGCTAACTTAATCTCCAAGCTACCCTTTCCCACTTCCCTTGGCCGAAATTTTGAGAAGGAAAAAGAGGGAGGAAATTTCATCTTCATCTTTGTGATTCAAGGAACTCCATAGCCATTTTCCTTCACAAGTGCTTCCATACTAGGTAAAACTTTGACTTTAATCGGTTAAAATGGCTAGAATCATTTCCTAGAACTTAATTTTAAGCTAAGAATTCTTGAAAATGTTGTTGTTATGATGATCATTATTTAGGATCTTCGGTGGAAAGTTGAAGAAAAGGATTACAACATTTTCTACGGTATTAAAAGCTACTTGAGAGGTAAGGAATCCCTTAAGTCGGCTTAGTCACTTAAAATGAACAATTGCTAGTGAACTATGAGACTTGGAATTTTATGTGAAAATTATGTGTTAAGTTTGAGGATCTCTTAGTTGGCGCAATATATGCATGTATATGTTATATTTATGTCCATATAGGCTTATATTCATGAAAATATTGGAAAATCAAGTTGTTACCACACAGTTTTTGCTGCCCGAGACTGGCAGAATTGCACGGACGCGACCCTGGACGCGCGTCTACTGCGTGTCTGTCGGCGTCCAGTAGGCGAGACCATGGCCGAACGCCCGGACGCGCGCGTCCGCCGTGCGTCCGGCGGTGCAGACATCTGCGTACCTGTGGTGTACGGATCTGTTTTCGACTGAATTTTCTTCCGAGATTTTTGCTCCTGAATGATATGATGTTTGAAAGGCCTACGGGCAACTGAGTTCAATTTTTGAAAGAACGAATATTATTTTGGAAGTTATGTACATCAATTTACAAGAAAAATCTTGTTTTTAAGGAATAAGTGTAATCCTTGTCACTTGAGAAAATTTGTGTTGAAAAGTCACTGACAAATATGAATATTTTGGAAACATATTTTGAAAGAAATAGTCGTTTTGAGACATTATGTGAAAATGCTATTTAAATCCGAAAAGAAAGAATGTTTTGAAAACCTTAGTTTCTGGATAAGTTGTGAGGACTTGATTAACCCACGGGAGGGCTTAATTTCCATAGCCTAGTGGTTGTTGAGATGATTGACCTGCGGGAGGCTTAAATGCCGTGGCCCGAGGTTGCTGAGATGATTGACCTGCGGGAGGCTTGAATGTCGTGCCCCGAGGTTGTTGAGATGATTGACCTGCGGAAGGTTTGAATGTCGTGGCCCGAGGTTGCTGAGATGATTGACCTGCGGGAGGCTTGAATGTCGTGGCCCGAGGTTGTTGAGATGATTGACCTGCGGGAGGCTTGAGTGCCGTGGCCCGAGGTTGTTGACATGGTTGACCTACGGGAAGGCTTAAATGCCATGACCCGGGGTTGGAAGAAGGGAATTAAGAAAACACTCCAAAAAGGCCTCACACTTACCCAGGGGGAAACTAAGTAAATTTTAACCATGGAAATTCAGTTACTCCGTAACTATGTTGAAGAATAAAATGTCACGAATTTTGAGCACTAAAGTGTGCTGCTGAACTCTCTTTTGAGATAACAATGATGAAAATTCCTGGAAGTGAAAAGTATTATATGTTGATTCAACTCATATACTCTACTATACTTTCTTCTGTTGATAATCTGGTTGCAGGTAGATTTTCAACTAATGGGTAAAGCTTACAGCTTTCAAATTATTATATTTTCGAAACCTTTGTTTACTTTTGAGTGTCAATAGATTTCCTTACTTAGCCGTCGTGCTAACTACACTTCATTGTGTCCTTTATCACATGCAGTCTAGCGTGGGCTCTTGCAGCCCCGGGAACTATGGTGGCTCATCAGAGTTCATGTTCCCTATTATAGATTATGATGATTATGTGCAGTATCTAGCGGGTGATAACTCGTATACTCCCAGCTATGCTCCTGATCCTCCAGCTCCGGCTTATATTCCTGATCCTGTTCTTGCTCCTGTTCACCCAGTTGTACCTGTCTGTCCTCCTGCCCCCGGTAGTCCATGGTGTTTCATGGATGTTATTCAGGCGAGTCATGGGTTCTACCCCATCGAGGTCTTAGCGGGGAGCAACCCTCTTGAGTTCGTTGTTCACTACCCTTATTCGTGGGACCCTAGTCCCCGGAATATTTTGACGAGTGGATGATGGTAAACACCCCATGTAACTTCCTGGATCACATCACCTGGTTTGAGGTTGAGTGGCACCTTGTTTGGGGAACGTATACCGGCCTAGTGTACCGCCCACTGGAGTATGTCATGTCTCAGGAAAGGAGTTAAGACTGACCTTTTTTGTGTACATATCTTTTGTAGCCATGGTAGTTCCAAAATGGCTAGTAAGGTCGGGAATAGCCCAAACTCTTGTTCTAATGGGCCTTAAGAAACTTTTGTACATATTTGTAGCTAGTATAGCTACACCTTTTGCTACTTTTATATATATATATATATATATGAAGTTATGATGGGTAATGACGATATGAAACAGTTTCCTTGTCTTCAGCCTGTGCATCTAGAGTGAACTCTATCTGGATTTGATTGGGTTGTGGCGGTAACTACTCCGGATGTACGGTATAGCCGAGTCGGGGTGTTACACTCTGTATTATTAAAAATATATATTATCATTTACTATTCTTATCCGGACCCTTTTGTATCTTTATAAATACATATCTTCCTTATTTCAAACATCAATGGAACTATTGTTCTCATCTCCAAACTGAATGTTCAAACTTATTTGATGTCTAGGAAGAAGACAGAGATATTGGATTTTGTTTTTGACAAGTCAGGCAACACATTCCACATTATGCATAAAGAGATGTTAAAGGAAGCTAGATAGGGCATTTTTTTTGCCAGGCAACAGATCCCAAGGTTATCACTAAAATTTTTTGGCAAGGCTACACATTCCAAATAAAACATATAGATCTTAGACTAATTTTGTTTTTCGAATAAATATGCAGTTTGGAGAGCAAATCAAAAGTGTTCTTCAACCTGAGCCCCTGATGTACTTTGAAGAGAAAGTGACTCAGGGGAAGTGAGATGAGTTGGAGAAGTATATGTCAGGATTTATCAAATTTGATGATAATTTACAGTCAATAAGATTTTATTTTGAAATTCGAAAGCAAAAATATCTTGAAAGCTCTAGACAGGAAGCAACCATATCCAACCTGCTATTTAATCATAACTATATATATGATTCTTCATTCTCAACTCATTGAAGTTCATGTGCCTAATTTGGAGCTTAAATCAACTTTTGATTTTCTTTTTTTATAGCGTTGACAAGAGGAATAATGCTATGAGGATTTTTAGAGATGAGTTAAATGTGTTTGCAGGGTTCAACAGTCTTTACTTTAAAAGAGATCAGACTGTGCATCTCATGGAGTTATGGTGCTTCATAATATCAGGTATATCCGTATATATATGAATAATTTCTAGAAGCCGCACATTGTTATAGAAACAATGATGCATATATAGATACTCCATACTATATTTAGTTTAATTTTGCATAGATTTCATTTTGGTATAGCATTTCTATTGGCTAGAGACTAGAGTGGTTCAAATTAATTAGGCATTTATTATCTTCTATCTGCAATTCAATTCATATAGTGAATTGTGTGATTCATGATTATAACTATGCATGTAAATGTGCATGGCTTATGTATCCAAACTTATGAAATTAAATAATGCTCCAAAGCAACTTCAATTCAGGGAGGCTCCTAATATATCAAATTATGTGGATCTCCAAACTGCTAGGGCATCATTGATTGTGAAGTTAAAGAAGATCGATAATACAAAATAATTGATTGTGAAGTTAAAGAAGATTGATAATACAAAATCTATTTCTTCGTGAAAAGCTTAAACTTCCAACCCTGCCAGAGGGTAGTTTGCACACAAAGATCAACCAGAGAGGTAGCTAGATAAGCTAGTTTTTGCATGGTTAATTCATTCGATATGATCTTCATTAGAAAATAATTATAAAACATACATTTTTTTGTGTGTTATTTTAATTTGGATGCTAATCAAATATTGGTCATGATGAATATAATGGTATGATGTGATGGTACGGGCAGTCTGAATTGGCAGCACTTGCATTGTGAGAATCCTGTGAAAGTTCCTATTATAAAGACCCTATTTGTAAAACATGCATGCATGTGATGAGCATCTAAATTCTGATCAACCTCTATATCCATTTCATGTTTAATTTTAAAACCTACATGCTTTTATCTTTATTTTAATTTCTTGAATGATAGCATATGCTTTGCTAGTTTGACGATTAAGATAAAGTCTAATAAAATATTAAAAAATTAAATTAAGTAAAAAAAATTAAAACTAAATTAAATATAGTTATTGTATAACTCAATATAAGTGAATATAGGAGGAAAATAAAGAGTAATAAAATATTTATAAAAGACACCAATATTTATAAAATTGAATGAAATTAAATTCAAACATAATAAGAGATGACAAAAACAAGTCATTTTATTTTTAAAAAAATGGAAAAGATCAAATACAAATCAAAGAAAACAAAATAAGTGTCAACACTTAATTTGTTGATGTCTAAAGGAAGAAGACAAGGATATTGGATATAGTTTTTGGCAGACAACACATTCTAACACATAAAGAAAGTTGTCAAAGGAAGATATGATAATTGTTCTTGCCATGCAACGGATAGGATTCCAAAATTATCACTAGGTCGAGTTCAAAATTATCTTTGTCATGCTTCTTTCCTCTATTTAGCAAACTGTCATCCGTAGTATTTTATATATACTTTTTCCGTTCATCTTCTTATCAATAAAATTGTCTCATTAATAGCTTCAAAGAAATTCAGCCATGACCATGTAATAACATAACAAAATTAATTAGTGGAACCCTATTGCTTGGTACTTCCAAAAGAAATCCACAAACACATATATATTAGTTTTTGCTAATAATGATCGAGTAAAAAAAAAAAGGAAGAATTAAAATAAAATGAATTAACACCAAATATTGTATTATCATATAGTCACTTGAAGGGGTTTATTTTAAAAATGAATGCTCGCACACGCTTTTTTGATGTCTAAAGGAAGAAGAATACAAAGATGGAATAGGGTTAATTTTTTGACAGGCATTAAACATATAATAAAGAAAGAGAATAAAGGAGGATTTACCCTTTTTTGCTGAGCCACTCCACAAATCTCAAGGTTATGACTAGACTTCAAAATGACATTTGTCATTAAAATTTTGAACTTGTAAGAATGAACCCAAGTTAGTACCTCAAATTTAATTCTATATATATTTCTATTATTCTTATTGAGTTGTACATTATGCTATAAATATCTTATTGTAATTATTAATAGAAAAAATTATTCTTACACCGTTAAACTTCCGTTAATATATATTAAATACTACCGTAATTATATTTAATAATTTACCATATCTAAAATTTTTATTTTAATAATTATTAATTAAATCATAATTATATGGTAAATTATCAACTATACTTGTTAATATAATATAAATTCTAAAACTAATGAATTCATTGACTTTGCATACCCAATTATTTTTAAAAAATATTTTAATATAAGTATGATTTTAAAATTAAGTACTAATATTGATTATTTATTTCTATGTATCGCACATATAAAAGACTAGTCATTAAGAAAAATATAATAAAATATGACAATATTTTCTAAAATAAGTAAAATGCTAAAACTAATTAAATAGTTACTATATAAGTCAATATAAGTTAACATAGGAGGAAAATAAAGTGATAAATATTTATACAATAAACTAGTATTTATAAAATTCAAAATTCAAACCTATGGGCACAGATGACCAAAAAAAAAAATCGTTTTATACTTAAAAATTTGAAGAAAAAAAAAAATACAAAGCAAAGAATTAAAAATACATGAAGAAAGAAGACAAAGAAATATAGAAAGCTTTTTTTTTCCGCCAAGCTACAGATACCAAGGTTATCATATCAATAGAGTTCACAAAATATCATTCTATGTACGGGGATATATAAATGAATTTGATTGAGTCAAATTAAATTTTTTAAATTTAGATAAAAAATTACTGATTAACTAAAAATTGTACAAATATTTAAAATGTGACGACATTGCTTTAAATTTGTATAGCATATTATGGTAAAATTGTTTCCTTAAATAAATAAATACATATTAAGGAATTGAATAAAGGAGTAGAGTAGTCCAGATACACGCAGGAAGCGATATGTTTTGTGGGAATTGAAGGCATCCACTCCACTATAAAAGCAGTGTTCCGAAGGCATCCACTCCACTCCACTGCTCAAATTAAAGCACCATAGAGGTTTAGAAGAAACATATATATGTTTGTTTGTGTGTTACGTTAGTTGTATGAATTGTGTGAAGTTTAATTTAATTTGGTGTTTTAATTTAGGAGTGTTCGAAGGTTGATTTGTGGAAGACATGGCGGCCGACATGGAGAGGGACGACTTGCTTCATCTGGTGCTTCAGTTTTTAAGAAAAGAGAATTACAAGGAAACACTTCATAGGTAATTAGGATTAGGAATTTTGTTTTTATTTTATATTTTCTGGAGTTGTGTGTTTAATTTGTTGATGAAATTTGGAATTAATATAATATAATGCAGCTTGGAGAGGTAATCAAGAGTGTTTTTCGACCAGAGGTACTTTGAAGAGAAAGTGATTCAAGGAAAATGGGATGAGCTGGACAAGTATTTGTCAGGATTTGTCAAATTAGATGATAATTTACTGTCAAACAAATTATTTTTTGAAATTAGACTGCAAAAATATCTTGAAGCTCTAGACAGGTATGGTAGCAGCCACATCTATCTAACCTATTTAATCATAACTATATATATATATATATATATATATATATATATATATATATATATATATATATATATGATTCTTCATTCTCATTATATTGAAGTTCAATTTGTGTGCTTAATTTGAAACTCAAATCAAGTTTTGATTTTCTCTTTTTTTTTTTCCTTTTTTTTATAGCGGTGACAAGAAGAATGCTCTGAGAATTCTTAGAGATGAGTTAAATGTGTTTGCAGTGTTCGACAAAGTTTACTTTAAAGAGACTGCGCATCTCATGGTGCTTGATAATATTAGGTATACATAATATATAAAAATAATTTCTAAAAATTCGTTGCACATTGTCGACATAGAACTGACGCATGTATGATCAATATACACTATATATCTAGTTTTGCATAGATTTCCTTTTTGTAGAACATTTCTATTGGCCAAAGTGGTTCAAACTAAATAGGCATGCATCCATTTATATATTATCTTCGATGTGCTTCATATAATTATATGAATTGTGATTCATGATAATAACTATGCAAACAAATTAAATGTGCATGGTTTATGGATCGGAGCTTTATGTATTCCAAACTTATGAAATTAAATAATGTTCCAATGCAACTTCAATTCAGGGAGGCTCCTCATCTATCAAACTATGTGGATACCCAAACTGCTAGGGCATCATTATTTAACAAGTTAAAAAGGTTAATCATTCAAAATCCACTCCTTCGTGATAAGCTTCTACTTCCAACTTTACCAGAAGGTAGTTTGCACACAAAGATCCACCAGAGGTAACTAGCTAGCTAACTTTAATTTTGATTCATTCGATATGATCGATAATCCTCATCAGAAATTAATAATACATATATAAACATACATTTTTGTTGTGTTTTTTTGGATGCTAATTAAATATTGTTGGTTACGGTGTGGACAGTCTGAATTGGCAGCACTTACATTGTGAGAATACAGTGGAATTTCCTATTATAAGGACCCTATTTGTAGATCATGCTTGTGAGCAACTAAATAATATCAATGCAGATCAACCTCCTCTATCTCCTGTTAATGACTCTCCAGGGGTATGCATTTTCTTCTTTTCTCTTCTCTTCGGTGTTCGATTATACGGAGTATCATTCAAATTTGTATATATATATATATATATATATATATATATTCATGCAGGTCAATAATGTAAATTCATCTGACAATATATCTAAAGCTGTTGTGGCCAATCTTAGCCAAGGTTCTTCTGTCTGAACGATAGATCGAACAGGGAAGGAAAAGATGAGAAGAACATGGAAACCAAGCCAATGTGCTGCGTGTGGTCTTTAATTAGTTCTTGTTGCTCCCAACAACTTTAATGGCTTATATAGATTAATGTAGTCTATTGTTATTGTATTTTTTTTGTTTGTTGTGCCAAAAAAAATATCTTGTGATAAAACAATACTATTACAATTGCATTTTAATTTGGATCCTTCCCCGCTTATTCTCTCATTTTGTTTCATATTTTAAAAGCTGCATGTTTTTATCTTTATTTTAATTTTTCTTGATTGATAGCTTATGCGGGCTTTGCTAGTTTAACGATTGTTATAGCATTTATAAGTATCACCTTTAATCTTTTTTAAAGAGGGACCAAAGTCCAAAAGGAATCTAATTTGAACTTTAACAGCATTCTCAGCTCAACAAGGAGATTTTGGTGAATTTTTTGTAGTTTTTTCCAACGTGGATGAGAGAAGAGAGGCCATCCAGGTGAGAAAAATCATAGAATGAATGTTGGGTTGTATATAACTTGTTATCATTCTATAATATTTATAACAAGAAATATCATTATTGTATTGAATTCCTTTATATATAAAGTTCTAAAACGTCTTCATTTCAAATAAGTTGAAACACAATATAATTAACTGAAGTTTTTCATTATACCATGTAAAAACAACAAATTAAAGCATGTATATTATTAGTGACGACAAATAGAAACATTTGCTTATTGTGGTTATAGTAAAATTCCTTAAAATTGATCTATCTTAAATTTCTTTGAACATAAAGTGATCAAGAGAGGGGATGAATTGAAAAAGTATCTTGAAGCTCTAAATAAGTACTGTAGCAGACACATCCAACTTCTTGTTGGAAAGTTAACTAAAAATGACATGTTGAGTTGTTATTTTGAGGCAATGTTTTGTATTGATTAAGTCCGAAACAATTTTACAAAATAAATTAAATAAAGATTAAAATTTAAGAAATAATCTTATCAAAGAACAAAAATAGTACGAAAGCAAGTAAAATTCATGCCATGTGTAAAAAATATTTTTTTTAAAACCAAATCTCTATCTTTAGAGGTGCTAGGTGCATTGTGCTCTTAGTCTCCCATGCATAAAATGAAATTAGAGTAGTTTAACATATAGAGATATTTAATTCTTAATTAATTCTCTAATTTAAATAGGTCAAAGTCTTTTTAAACTATTTTGGAATTTGATTTGCAAGCCTCTATACTATAAAATTCAAACTCGTCTTCCATATATATTAGCTAGTGCATATTAGGACTCTGTATTTTAGGAACAGTAAAATTTCTTTTTCCCTCGATCTCTCTGTATTATTATTGGGAATATTATCATTTATCATTCTTATCCGGACACTTTAATTTGTATCCTTATAAATACATATCTTCCTATACTTCAAACATCAATCAGTTGATCAATAATAAGATTATTTCAGAACTATTATTCTCATCTCTAAAATGAATGTTCACACTTATTTAATGTCAAGAAAGAAGACAAATATATTGGACATAGGTTTTGACAGGCAACACATTCTAGCACATGAAGACATTCCAACACAGCATGAAGAAGATATTAAAGGAAGATAGAACATTGTTTTTGCCAGGCAACAGATTCCAAGATTATCACTAAAATTTTTTGGCAAGACCGGCAACACATTCCAATTAAAACGTAAAGAAAGAGGACAAAGGACAAATATTTGGATCACACATGATTTTTCCTATTTGTCTAGATCAATATTGATGATTTTTTCACACTTGACTGTTGATGTAGAGAATACAATATCAAGTTTTTCTCCTTTATGCAAAGCTGGAATTATTTTTGTTGATGTTTTCCCCTCTAACTTATTTTTTCTTTGTTTCTTGATGATGAAACTATTAAATAAAATGAAGCAATAAATATTTGCATTCAAGAAATATTCAATGTCACATAAAAATTTAATTTTATATGATAAGTATCACGCACTTTCAACCATTTTGTAATATATACTATGTAACAAATACAGGTTCACCAAATTTACCATCTTCACTCATATAGGAGTATACTTTGTTACAATATAATAACAAATAGCTTTTCAGGGCAATTTAAACTCGTAAATAAAGAAAGATAATTAGAAATCTAAATTATAAATGAAAATATATAAAATTAAATAAAGTTACGTTCTTTCTAACATATACATTTTTAATTTTAGATTCACTGATCGTTTTAAGGTTTTCTTCCATATTAATGTTCTTAGAAATAGCAACTAATAATTGAACTGTGTTTGCTTGTTCAATCCTTCCAATGAAAGTCCCACTACACATATCTTTACTATGAAGTTGAGGTTTAGACTTTTAAGCTTTGGAATAGAAGTTAATGATATCATTTTTTAAAACTAGATTTTAATGCTTTAACATTAAATGAAGTGTAATATTATTTTTTTTTGTTTTTTTTAACGAATTAAAGTACCTAGGCAATGACTACATGCAGCCAAGTGTCCTTAAATGGTTACTAATATTGATATTTTTTAACTTAGCAAGGTTGTCAAACAAGGAAATCTCGTCTCCTTTTCTCTTTCTATTTGTAATAGAATCCATGCTTTGTTTATGCAAGAACTAACTCTCTGAGATTAAAATATTAGTGGAGTGAGGATGATGAGAAGTGCATCAAATATCACTCAACTTTTTTTTTCCTGCACGATACGATGCACTTATCTTCGGAAGAGCATTCAATCAAGAAAAAAAAAATTAATAAGTGCATTCTTAACAAATTTGCTATGATTTTTAGTCAAGAATTTAATTATGGAAAACTTACGGTTATTTTTGACAAGAGATTTTATAAAGATATGAGAAAGAGAAGCTTCAAGTTAAGGAAGTAGAATATAATGATAAATTTCTTGAATGATGAATATTTATTTATAGATCAAATTGAGATTTTTAAGACAATTAGAAATAGTAAGGGATATAGAGTGCAGGGATTCATTAAATTAGTCGTAAATTCCAACTGTTGGTAGGAAAATCCTAAATCATTTGGAATGTTTCTATTATTTTTATATTACCATAATTTTATTTATACCTGTTGTTAATAAATTATGTCATCAACAAATTAATGGACACACTAAATTGAAAATTGAAAATATATTTAAACATCAAAATTATTTACAACAAAAATTATGGTCATGTCCAACATAATACTTCGAACAACCGGAAAGTCATTAAACTATATACTACTTAATTATGCTCGCTGCAACCAAATAAACCTTCAAAATATTTTCTACTTGGATGACTTGGCATATATAGATTCATATTGCAGCAAAATGCATAGACAAAACACACTTGCATATTCTTAAACAATCTATGTTTTTCTCATATAATCCAGCAATCTATGTTTACAGGAACAAGTGCAGTTTCCAAACACCCGATCAGCAAAAAAGCAAAATGATTACAAGTTATAGAACAAAAAGCCGCATGTGGCACATCATCCTTACCTCCAATATATCTCCTTGTTATACAATATCAATTTTGAGAATTCAATCAACTTCATGCTTCTTTAGATTACAAATTAAACCTTCTTTGTAATCTCAATTATCTGATACTCAGATCTGAAATCAATCATTTACAAGTATATATGTTAACTCATGCGCATAATAAGCACAAGTAATAAATAAATAAATAAAATTACATAATAAAAGATTTGAATATAAATATATAAATCCACCTCCTATATAAAAGATCTAAAATTACAACTCAAACTGGCCTGGTGTTCATTCAAAACCCAATCATCAAGTCTAAATTTGGTTCAAAAAGTACTTTCAGGAAACATCAAAAGAAATCAAACCTGCCAAGGACCTTGTAGTGACATCAAACCCTTCCCTGTAGGTGGGTTCGAGCCTCAGTAGAGGCAATACTGTTTCTTGTGCTTCAATAGGTTGAGAAAGTAGTTATGAATAGATACTGCATTGTAATAGAGTCAGTACCATTCAAAAAAAAAGAAATCAAACCTCCAATTTATCTTCTTTTGCCCTGTGATTTGGTGGAACTGTGCGGAATTCCTCAATCAATCTCATATTCAGAAATATTTTCAGGCGAAACAAATTAAAGTCAACTGCAAATTTTATGCATGATTACAGACAGATAGATGATGGTAATGTTAATCTCAACCCAAATACCATTAACATCTAGATAATTATCAACATTTACCAATTGAATATTTAAAATAAAACACATTGCAAAATATAAAACTGGTATACTCGTAGCCATTAGCAGTGTGCAAGGATATATTATGCCATTGTACACACTAGAGAATGTAACACTTGAATTCTTTTTACCAAATCACTAAACATTCATATCTTAATTAACCATTGTCTGGGAAAGTTTACATTCTTGTACTCCTACACTACGATTTGATAATTAAATTTTAACATATAACGATGAGGGCTCGTCTTATATGCAGGAGGAACCTTCCTTCTGCTGTATGTGCATCAACGTAGACAATCACACGGAGAAGGATCTCCAACTATCGGTGATCTTCTGGGAGGTGAGCGGGGAAGCAACAGATGAGGTCCTCAACGAATGCTGCAACTGCTTAGACCGCTGGAGCTTGGGCTGTTGAGACGGGGCACGTTTGACAAGATTTTGGAGCATTATGTAAGTATAGGAGCTGCTGCAAGTCAGTTCAAGACTCCTAAAGTATTTGCGGTCTAAGCAATACTTTAGGAGTCTTGAACTGACTGACAGCAGCTCCTATACTTACATAATGCTCCAAATTCTTGTCAAACATGCCCCGTCTCAACAGCCGAAGCTCCAGCAGAAGGTTCCTATTGCAGCTCGATCGGGGGTGGAGTTATGGAAACCCGGCCTTCACTTTCACAACATCTCCCAGCCGATAACGATACAACCCTGGCCTGCACATACATGTAACAGGACAGATCAATTCAGCATCAGTGGGATGGATGCATACAAACAAGCAAATTAAAAGAATGTAAATCCATCCAAACCAATATATATAATGTTGACAGTTTATACTACTTGTATCCCCACATTTCAAATGCCATTGGGAGTACAAAAATGTTGTGAAACAAATGAAGAGAACATGGCAAGAGTGCAGTCACCCTGTCTCTGGGTTATAGAAGAGAAGAGAAGAAGAAGAAGAAGAAGAAGAAGAAGAAGAAGAAGAAGAAGAAGAAGAAGAAGAAGAAGAAGAAGAAGAGTGTAGAAATTGTTGTCACAGTGAGCAACAATCACATGGCGAGAATTAAATATATAATCTGCAGTGGGAATTTTTTAAACATTGAATTGATTAACTAAAGCCTAAAGGGCCTACTCCATTTTAACCAATATAATGCATTGAGCACACATGGAAACAAATTATTCAAATGAAAACACAAGTTTACCTGCAAAATTGGTGACGATAATTTCATACTCATCTCCAACTTTGACTTCAAATAATTTTAGTATATTAAAAATATACTCTCTGTCCCATTTTACCTGTCTTGTTTACTATTCATTGGTCAAACCAACTCTTTTTTTATTACTTTTTTTCTTTAGTTATTTTTAATTATTTTTAAATTTGATTTTTTGTGTTTAATAGTACTTTTAATGTAGTTTCTAAATATATAAATTTTATATACTAAAACTAAATTTAATATTATGAAAAATTGAATTAAAAATAACTTCAGTCAAGCCTTGTTAACCGAATCAGACAAAAGATTGTCGAGCACATACGCACACACAAAAGATATGTGCCCACCTGTGCTCTATCTGTATGATTCTGAAAAAGAACAGAGAGATTTTTGGAGTACATACGATTCCCCGTGGCGGGGATCTATATATAGCACTGTCCATTGTCCATGATTGCAAGAAGAGATTAAGGGTGCGTTTGGTTCGCACATAGGAGTCGGAATCGGAATGGGTATCAAATACTTGGTATGGGCAGTGGATTTTAGTGAAAGTATTTTGGTAGTTGGTTGGAATGTGAATGATTGTTAATAGTTGGGGAAGAAATGAGTTAGGAAAATGAAACCCATATTTAATAAGTGTATGAGTTTTGGGGTATTCCAAACGCATAATAACATTCTCAAAACCTATCGACCAAACACTATCAATCACTTTTATACTCATTCCTTATGCCTAAACTCACCAACCAAACACACCCTAAATACTAATATGCCCATCTTTACCCGGATTTTGTATGCAATCCTTGTAATCAAAATAAAAATAAAAATAAAAATAAAAAAGTATGTGCTCCAAAAGATTGATTGAATTTCTTGTATAAATAAAATATTCTCAGATTGTTAAAATGTATAGAAGATAAAATGGAAGGGCTGCTCTTTTAGTATATAATGTCATACGGTCCTTCCCATCTAATGATTTTCTTACGTTTAGTCCTAAATTTTCAAATTGATCACTCAATTTTTTGACTTTTAAATTGTTACAATCCGTGGTCCAAGTTAATCACTTCTTATCCTTCAACTTTCAAATTTTACCAAGTCATTGTCCTCCTCGAATGATCATGGATGGTTAACTTGAACCACAGGTGGTAACAGTTTGAAGTCGAAAGATCAAAGGTGATCAATTAAAAAGTTTAGGATAAAACATGACAAAATCACTATACTCGGAATATTCCATATGGTATTAACGCTTTAATTTTCCATATTTCATCTTAATTTTTATGTATTTTGTGTTTAGATACTTTGATGATACAACTATTATCTTTCATAAACAATGTTTCATGTTTGAGTCACATTCTGCATACTACTAATATAAGTGAAAATGTATCAAAAAAGGAGAAGTTTTTGAGTTTTATTTTTATATTGGAAATTTTTAAAATATGTTTAAATTTGTGAGCATAAATATAATATAAACATAAATGTGCAGTCCAACTATCAATTTAAACTTTTAGTTGGATGGAGTACATGTTTCAATTTGGTATCAAAATCATGAAAGGTCATGAGTTCAAAACTCTACGCAATTAGAGCATCCTTTATTTATCTTTGGAGATGGCAATAAATGTGCTAGACTACTAAGTTAATATAGGTTAAGTAGGTCATGCGGAGAGATATTACATATATTGAGTTTAGACGATGCTGCGAGAAGGGAATCCATGAGGAGATTTTAGCATAATATATTAATATGAGAATGAACTTGACATTTTTTGATGATGTAAATTCCTTTTTACTTTTTTCTTTTTTTTTTTTTCCTTTGAAGTTGAACCTAAGAGTAACCTAGGAGTGGAGTTTATTTTTTATTTTTTTTTTTCACTTTTTACTTTTTAAAGTCCAATTAAGAGTGAGAGTGAAAAAAAAAAACAAAACAAAAAAAAACCCAAAAGAAAAAAGGAAAACAGAAAAAGACTTAGATGTAATTAATACAAAACCTAATCTAATTATGTTGAACACCGAGTACTTAAATCTTACAATGGTTTTACAATTTACTTATGTTTTAGATTTTAAGGATATTTTCTTTAAAACAAAAGCTGATAATGTTTTAACTTTATGATTTTATTTCTATTAAATATTATGATGAACAATTTGAAAAAAAAAAAAAAAATGATGCCTGATTGGAGCAAAGTTTGCGCCAATATTCCCACCAAAATGGCGTTGGTGCCTCCTTTGGAGAAGGCCTAAAATAAGCTTATGCCTCATTAGAGCTGTATATTTTTGGTGTGATGTGATATATGGTGCAAACTTTGGAGTGTCAGAGAGAAAACGAAAGAGAAATCAGAACTGGCCAATGGCCATTGGGCGAATGCTGCTCTCATTCAGTCACCATTACTACTTCTCTCTCACCCCTTTTTGGGAGGGAAAATATATATTATGTATGAGAATTAATTTAATTATTTTTGTTTGGAATTTAAACCCAAATTTTGTACGTCGGGCTTTTCTTAAGTCACTTCCATTGGTAGTTTTTTCTAGTGTTTTTTGTCAAGTTTGGCATAGGTGGATGAAAATTGAGAGAAGAGAAAGAGTTGAGATTGTATACTAATTTGTGTTTCTGTAAGAATTGAAAAGTTAAGATTTGGTAATTGTTATACAGTAGACCATGGTCCATATATCACTGTGTAAATCATAATCATCGAATGATACTGTAGTAGAATTAAAATGATAGTTTAGTGTTACTGTATAAAAGTATAGAATTAGTGTGTGAAAAATGAAATTAAAAAACGTAGCACATTATTATCAAATGAAACTGTAGTATAATTAAAATGATACTTTAGTATTGCTATAATGAAACTAATGTGCGTGGAAAATGAAACTAAAATTCAGAGTCATACAATAACATATATTGTCAAATGATCTAAAGTGCAATTAAAATAATACTTTAACATTACTATAATTAAACTAGTGTGTGTAGAAAATAAAATAAAAAATAGAGCTCAAGCAATAATGTATATTATCAAATTAAACTATACTAGAATTAAAATTACATTTTAGTATTGCTATAATGAAACTAAAAAAACATAGCAATATTGTCAAATGAAACTGAAATGCAATTAAAATGATGCATACTTCATGGCCCACGCTGCTACACAGACCATGGTCCATAGTAAAATTTGTAGTGATTTAGGTGGCATCCAATCAATGAGTGCGTTAGTTAGCAACCACCCTAAATTTTCATTTTCTCCCTCCCTTTTGACTCCAACTTTTCTAACAAAAAGTAAAAAATAAAAAAATAAAAAAATAAAAAAAAAATCAAAACAATAAATTTGTTCTTATAGATAGCATTTTCTCACCATTCACTATACTCAAAGAGAAAAGAATATCCAACATAGTTGGCGTGGTAGTTCAGCACCTCGTCCCTTAAGCAAGAAATCGGGAAGGGTACCCTTATTTTTTATTTTTTGTTGCAAAAGAGGGAAGGGTTCCCTAATTACACAAGTTGGTTCCTATGTGCTAATCTCTTATAATCTTATTCATGTTAAAGAGAGCAATATGCAAGAGTAAGAAATATAATAAATTAGTTCATAGGTTGGATATAACTATGATATAATCTACGTTTTTCTTTATAAACATTACAAGTATTTATTAACATTAGTTATAGGTCCATATATAAGTGTCCTAATAAAATTTTCTGGAGTATGAATCTTTTTAGATATCTATAGCAATTTTATTAGAATCAAACAAAATTAATGTCTGATATATACGGAGTAGATTATAGATAGAGTATATCATTTTAGCTTTAGTTTGAATTCGAAGCATTTTATTTTCTTGGGTAAGAAAGTTTGCATAATAAATGCACGATTTCAGCAACAGGTTGCAGCAGCAGAAGGATGCCTATTCCAGAAAGGGTAGAGATCCAAAGGCAGGCAGGCCAGCTTGATTCTGATGCTATTTATTTTTTTATTTTATTTTTTTTTCTTTTTAAGATAAACGTAGCTATTCCATTAATTCATAACATAAAACGTTTACATCAATGATCAATAAAATGGTAAACCATTCCTTACAGTCAGACATAGAAACAACTTTTCTAACTATCCTATAGAAAACTTAGATCGCAGACTATTTCATAACTGTGAAGCTATGTTTCTTCAGAGAGCTTAAAACTTCATCCAAGATCTGGGTCTTCGTCATCATTCGTTTTTGCTCGCCCAGGATAATAATAATAATAATAACATACAACAAAAATAGCAGCACACTACAAAACGAAATGCTTTGGGCAAAAGTTTTCTTGGACCAAGTTGCATGTAGCATTATCATGACGCAAATTATATTGTGGACCATGGTCCACACAGGGCCGGCCCTGGTGCAAGTGCAGGGTGGGCACCCGCCTAGGGCCCATCTCTAGAGGGGGTCCATAGATATATATTAGTTTATACTTAGTATGGTATATATTTAAAAAAAAAATACAGTTAATTGTTTGGAAGTCAAATTTGAGAAGAGTAGACTGTCTGATTTCTGAAAGAGACGTTGTCGACTTTAATAAACCTCACACACCCACCGCACACAACTCACAAGTCACACCGAGCCTTCGCAATTCGCAGTGCCTTCGACCCTTCGCAAATCGCAAATTACAGATTCGCAATTGCAAATGTATTTAAGTATTTTAATAATTTTATGAATTGGCGATTTCATATTATGTATACTAATATTAATTATATTATATTATGTATTTATGTAAAATGTATTGCCGATTTGGGCATTTGGCGAATTGCCCAGGAAGGCCAGAATGCATATTATGTATATTAATATTAATTTTATTATATTATGTATAATGTATTCACGTATTGTTGACTTGTTTTGTTGTTCTAATGGCTGTTTTGGGTTCTAATTGCAGAAATTAGGATTTAGGAATTTAGTTTTTGATTGGAGATTATGTTGTATTGTTGTTTAAAAATCCTAATACAATTCTAAATTCTAATTATACTGTTGTTTTAATGTTTAAGAGTTTGGAATAATTAGGAATTTTATTTCTGTTTTAATTCTATTTATAAAATAAAATTTTAAGTTTATTATATGCAGGGAATCAGGGATTGAAGGCACATGTTTACCGTTGATTCGTTGAAAGATTTTTGATTGACTGATTCAGATTGATTGATTCAAAAGTGCTAGATGCTTTTGTTCCCTTTTTTTTTTTATACAATGTTGCCTAAAAACATTCATCCGGAAGTGAAAAAAGAAAAAAAAAAAAAAACAAATTGATCAATTAAAGTCACAAAGAGGAGCAATTTTGTGTATTGAGAAGGATATGCTAGAAAATATTAATCTTGATGCAATTATCGATGATTTTGCATCGAGTAAAGCACACAGAAATTTTTTGTAATTATTATTTTTGTATTTAAAAAATTATTGCAAATTGTCTAATATTATTTCATGTCATTTGATACTATCATTTTTTAATATTATTAAATTTAAATCTTAGTCACTTTCATATAAGGGCTTTTCTCTCTAAAACCAAACGCCTTCTGCTGCTCAACTTCGGCTTCCACCGCCGGCCTCCGGCCGGAGCTCTAATGTAGCTTTGAGCCGGCGGTTTTGGTCACCTTCCATGTTTGCTCTCGCTCTTCTTCCGCCCCGACAATCGTCGCAATTCTGTCTGCCTCCGACCACCGCCACAGATCTTCTTATTTTGAATAAAATAATAGTAGGTAGGTATTGGTGTTTGTGTTGGTAGTCTTGAACTCCCAACCCTACTTTGACTTTACCCACTTTTTATTTTCTATATTATTGTGTTTCCTTCTCGTTAGTTTCACGAGCATTTTTCATCTCGTTACTTTCACGAGCTTTTCATTTTCATTGGCATAAATCGTTTAGTTTGGTTTCGACAAGTGTTGATCTTATCCTGGACGAGCAAAAAAGAATGATGACGAAGACCCAGATATTTGACGAAGCTTTAAGCTCCCTGAAGGAACATAGCTTCATAGTTATGAAACAGTCTGTGATTCAAGATTTCTATAGTATAGTTAGAAAAGTTGTTTCTATGTCTGACAGTAAGGAATGGTTTACCATTTCATTGATCATTTATGTAAACGTTTTATGTTATGAATTAATAGAATAACAACGTTTATTATCTTCAAAAAAAAAAGATCTTTCTTTTTAATTTCGCCCCGGGGCCTATAAAATCTCTGGAACGGCCCTGGGTCCACAATGCATTGTGGACCATGATCATAGCTGATACTGCAGTTGTATTGAAAGGATACTGCAGTTGTGTTGAAAAGATACTGCAGTTGTGTTGAAAGGAAACTGCAGTTGCACAGAACAGAGACTGTTCATCCGTTCAACACAACTGCAGTATCCTTTCAACACAACTGCAGTATCCTTTCAACACAACTACAGTTTCAGATGGATGACACGGCCTCTGTTCCGCGCAACTGCAGTTCCCTTTTAACATAACTGCAGTATCCTTTCAACACAACTGCAGTATCAGTTCAACGCAACTGCAGTATCAACAATGACCCATGGTCCACGGTATAAGGACTGTTATCATGAACCCATGTCCTCTCTATAATAGTTGTATTTCAATTACTTTTCAACTTAATTGTATTTTTTCATTTTCTTTTTCTGTACAAATTAAATAAAATTAATGTATAAAAGTATCATAAAAACTTCTATTAATATTTTTTTTAAAATAACAATCATATTAGTATTTTTTTTTTCTATTTTTGAAATAAATCTACATGCACATACACTTATTACTATAAATTCATAAAATATCATTGTAGATTCATAAAGTCACTACTATAAGTTCGTAAAGTAACCATTGTATAAAATCATCTTCATAAAGTTACTATATATAATGTCATTATATTGTTATATGTTTATAAAGTCGTCATTATAGGTTCATTACTATATGTTTATAAAGTCACTATTATATGTTTATAAAGTTATTACTATAGGTTTATAAAGTCACTATTGTAGGTTCATCATATAATTATTGAAATGATATATTGAAAATGTTAATAAAACTGCAATAAAAGAAAAATCCTTTTTCTCCTCTCTCTTGATCGTAACAAGTTTTCTAGGACAATACTTTAGATCAGCGGATAGTTCAATACTTGATCATCTTTTGTTTTAGTTTATCTCTTGTAGTTCAGCAGAAGGTTCAGAAGAATTCAAGACATCCAGCTGAGCGTTTCGTATCCTCAAGAAGATCAACGAATTCAGTTAGGAAACATAACTGTCTTCCTCAGTCTATATAAGAGACAGATTACTGAGAAGTATGATGATGATCTGATTGAAGTCTTTCAAGATTATTGGAGATGTGCATTTCGGAGATAATGGCGCTAAACTGATATCTTGACAAAGCCTACCTTTGATTCAAGATGAGTTTCAGGATGTTGAAACTGGGCATACAATCACTCTGAATGTCAAGTCGGCCATAGTTGAGGGGGAGCCTCAGATCAAGAAGATCGGGAGATCTACGTGATACGCAACTCTTCTAGGCTGAATGCCAGAATTGATGATTGAAGATTTCTGGTGTTGCCGTGTGTTTCAATACTGTAAACTGTTGACATTTCAGTTTGATCAATGAAGAGTTGGGCGTTCAGAGTGATGCCCCCCAGATGTAGGAATGACAATTCCGAACTGGGTGACCAATCCTAAGTGTTCTTACTGCTTTATTATTTCTGTTGTTCATATCTGCTTATATTTCGTTTCTTGGTTCATTCACTCGTTCAGACGTTGGTTCACATAGTCTGCTAATCTGATCCAGTCATTAGGTCAAACAGTTAGAAGACTTTGTAAATCAATCGGTTGAGTATCCAAATTCTCTAAATGAAATTTCAGAAAACATATATCAATGATTGTCTCCGGGTCAGTTGTTATGCCATGGACCCGGGTCCACATTGAAAGGTCGCCCCGGCCCCGGTCTTGTTCACAATTTTATAACTTTATGTTCATAATTTCATAACTCCATGTTCACAATTTCATAACTCCATGTTTACAGTTTTATAACTTCACGTGCACAATTTCATAATTTCACGTTCACAATTTCATAGCTCTACATTCACAATTTCATAACTCTATGTTCACAATTTTATAACTCTATGTTTACAATTTCATAACTCTATGTTCAACAGTACCAAAACTCTATGTTTAACAATATAACACAATTTTTGAATCTATATAACAAAATTGTGAATATAGAGTTCAAAAGTTGTGAATATTGAGTAATGTAAATTTGTATATTTAGATCTAAAATTGTGGATATAGAATTTTAAATTTGTGAATATAGAGTTCTAAATTCGTGAACATAACCCAGGATCCATAGCATAATTTACGTCTCCGGGTGGTTCAAACAAAAATAAGTTTGTGTATACTAGCTAGATAACATTTTAGGCATAATCCTCGAAAAACTATTAGACACAAGGTGAAAGGAAATCACCAAAAGCTAAGTGACAACTAGAGATTGGGAAAATAAAAGTAAACAAGTGAAGTAAATAACCAATAATGAAAAGAGGGTTTGGAATATAATGAGGATACATTCGATTCGATGTGAATGTTAAGGATTCAGAGAAGTTAAACTCAATTTCGAGTTTCAAGATTGCCAACACAAATTCGGTGAGTTAACACTCTATTTTCGTGATACAATGCTAGATATATGTCCATTGGACCCAAAAAAGTGTTAGAGAATTGTCCGTCGCTTTCTTGTCGTCACTATCCAAAGCTCAAAGGGTTTAGATTTTCCATAGGCCAAAGCTGACGAACTTAAATTGAGAAGGTGAATAATAAGCTCTTACAATTACTCCAAAAATAAATAAATAAATAAATAAACTCTTACAAAGAATTGAACTTGAAATATTGTGATTACTAAACTAATAACAAATTGAGCAAATACCAATTTTGGTCCCACGACTATTAGCAATATGACATATTTGGTCCACATGTTTCATTTCTACCAATTTTGGTCCCACGACTAGTGTTTAGTACCAATTTTGGTCCCATGACTACTGTTTTAGTGCCAAAATTCATCGCGTCAGTCACCCATTCGTTTAAAACGTGCCGAAATTTAAAATTTTTGAAGGTATTTTCGTCCTTTTCAACTCAATATCCCAAATTTAAGTATGAATAAAGAGATTTAAGCCCTAAGATCGATCACAGTTCACAATTCTCCTCCTCAAGTTAAGGTAAAATGAGGAGGAAAATTGCGAATTTTGATCAATTTTAGGACTTAAATCCATTTATTCATACTCAAATTAAGATATTAAGTTGAAAATGATGAAAATACGCTTAACAATTTTAGATTTTTGCACGTTTTAAACGGATGGGTGACCGGCACGATGAATTTTGGCACTAAAACAATAGTCGTGGATGAAAATTGGTACTAATTAAAACAATAGTCGTGGGATCAAAATTGGTAGAAATGAAACATGTGGACCAGAATTGTCATTTTGCTAATAGTCGTGGGACCAAAGCTCAATAACAAATTTGATGGGCTAGCCATTTACTATTTAAATCTTGTTATAAGGATAAGGTCGTTCCTCCTAACCCACGTCACACTTCCATCCATAATCTCTTACTCAATTATGTTTGATCATAATAAAATTGCGACACTTATATGGACCTATAACTAATGTTAATAAATACTTATAATGTTTATGAAGAAAAAAGTAGATTATATCGTAGTTAAATCCAATCAATAAATTAATTTACTATATTTCTTGCTCTTGCAAATTTCTCGCTTTAACATGAACTAGTATTGTCCCGTGCGATGCACGGATACGTATTATTAACTATTGTTGTAATAATTAATAATATAGTAAAAATCATTAGACAATTAAATTGTAATTGTTTAGAGCAAAAGACATTTACCTTAACTAATTACTTGATTTAAATAAATATTGGAATGAACTTAATTTTGTATACAATAAGACTTATAAAATAGAATGTTATACATTATTGAACACTTCATAGACTCATAGTACACTACATTAGTGATTGAAGTACTAACAACATTATTAAGGTCATTACATAAATATTTTCAACTGATTTGGATTGTTCACTCTGGAAGCAACAACATACAATTGGCCATGAACAAATACCGAAAGTACTAACAACATTATTAAGGTCTTTATTATCTTAGCACTTGATAAATTTTGATTTTATGGAAAGCAATAATAGTATATATTAGCAAAAATAGGACTCCACTTATAATATACATATTTTAACATCAATATTAAAAAATTAAAAAAATTCATAATTAAGACCATAATTATGTGTATGAATATACGAATTGAAACCATAATTACAATCATACAAAATAAAGAAGTATTATTTAGTGGTTAGTACAATTTAGAAGCTGTTAAATAAAAATAAAATATATTTATTTGTGATCAACTTAGTTGTAAATATATTTAAATCTTTCAATATACATATTGTAATTTAATTTATAATTAATCCTACTATTATACTACTAATTAAATTAAACTAAATAATAAATTAAATAAAGAAGTAAAGAAGTAAGTCTGCCTCAGCCCATCCCTAACGCCTAACCTCACTGCTCACTGCCTCACGCCCTCACTCTTGTGTTCTCCGCTGACCGCTCTCTGCATCTGCCTCCGACCGGCGACCCTCCGTGCCTTCACGGCTTCACTGCCTCGTGCTTCTCCCTTCTCAGTTCTCTCTCGGCTCTCGGCTCTCGCAGTCTCTCTCGGTTCTCTCTCGCCACTCGGCCCAGTGCCTCTCACTTCTCAGTCTCAGAAAGCCAATACATCAAGGTCTATCAAAAATGACTCCAACTCTGTGACAGAACTTCCCAGATCTGTCTCTGCTCTCTTTCTCTCTTTTTTTTTTTTTGAAAAAATATCTCTGCTCTGCTTGGTGTTCTAGGAACTTCACTCCAGATCTCTCTCTGCTCTCTATTCTTACCCACATCGCTCTCTTACGTTTTCTCTGGCTTCCACCGCTCGTGACTCCGTCTCCGGTCTCTCTGTTGTACCGTCAGTGCTTTGTTGCATCTCCTACACTCAGTGGAACCGTGTCTTCGTAAAACCATAGATCTGGTTCGATCTGCACAATAAAAATGTAACGGGTACTTTATTACTTTAGTATCTCTTTCTTTTCGTATTTTTCACAAAAAAAAAATAAAATAATAACAATAATAAAATTGAACTATTCTTTATTTTCATTTTTTTCAAAAATTAAAATTTAAATACTTTTAGGATCGCCGCCGCGGATGTTCACCGCCGCAGGAGCTTCGCCTGTGGAAGACCAATTCCCAGATTTTACAGAGGCTGCCACCAAAGATTTTAAGCTACCATGTCGATCAAAAAGTTTCGCCGCGGAAGCTCATATCCCTAGATCGCCGCCGTTCGTCACCGCCGCAGGAGGTTCGCCTGACCGATTCCCAGATTTTACATAGCAGGGTCACCATGGTTGTGTGTTGTAAGAGAGGTTGTGTATAAACGAACTCCACCTATTTATATTTATAATGTTTATCAGGCTTTACTCCATATTAGCTACCTTAAGCTTCTTCACTATAATTTGGTCTTACCTTCTGTAGTTTGAACTTGCTTCAAACTCTTTCCTGTTGTAACTGAAGATGTTTACCAATCTGATTTGGTCCAATGCGTGCCTATGTATTTATTGCCAGATTTCCACTCTCAAATTCTGATTTGAAAATGTTTGCCTCAGATCATATAAAGATTTTATTGGAAACGTAAAAGATTTTATTGGGAACTTAAATGCATTTCCTTTTCTTTTTTTATTCAAAATGCTTTTCCTAAATCTTGCCGCCCAAACATCTTCTTCCTTTTTCCTAAACGCCACCGTTTCTGTTGAGCGGGAAAGTTTTGCTATTTTTATTTACCAAACTAGTGTTGCACCCGTGCGATGCACGGCCATTATGTTTTGGTTTAGTTAAAAATATTTTAGTCTCAAAACATAGAAATGAAAGTAAGATAATTTCATCACATTGAATAGAAATGAAATTACAATTTTTTTTTTTTTAAACAACTTTTTGAGTAGTGTTTTTATTGTTTTAAAAACCCTACCTATTGGTGGACCAGTACCACTGTTAATATACCTATCTATTATGCAGAAAGTGTTGACTCTTCTCATCTTGATTAAAAAACAACCCAAATATTTCTGGAGGTGGAGTTGGTGGCGTCGTCAATTGAATCTTCCCATGAGTACAACAAAGAGAATATTTTGAATTTTTAGTACCAATAGATTTGTTGACTCGTTCTTCCAATTAAAATAAGGCATCACATTGATTGCATGAATATGTTGGATCACCAAAATCCAAATACTGGCATAAAAGAATAGTTATAATTAGAATCATTGGAATATAATTATAAAAATATTAGATCAACTTACCGTTATTGATAGATACAATTGTTGTAGGTAAAAAAGCTTTGTCAAAATCAGGCATCAAAAAAGTGTAATTGAGGATGAGGATTGTTCAAATGTGGCATCCATAAGGGAAGAAACAGAAGTAATATCTAATTAACGCGTTTATCGTAACGTGATCTATCTTTGTGTTGCCCATCAAATATAGAATTGTTTGTAGATAAAAAATCTTCATTGACTGCCAAATAATTGTAATCAAATAAAAATTTGATTATTAATAGTTACACATAATTTATACATAATATTGTACAATATAGAATGGAAATGAATGAATTTTAACATTTCACACATTTGTAACACTCAAAAAATTAATTTTTTCATATTTATTTAAAATAAAAAATATAAGTAGGTAGAGACTTATCAATGAGTGAGTTAACTTTTTGGTGTGTTCACAGTTAAGCTTTGGCTGACAATCATTTGTTCCAGAATGTTATTTTGCACATCAATGTGCCAGTGATTTGAACTAACAGTGAGAGTTGGTTCTGAATTTTCATTTTCTAAAACAAAAGGGTATAAAATTATTACAACTATTTATATATTATGATTATATATATATATATATATATATATATATATATATATATATACACACACACACACACACACACTTATATATTATATATAAAAATATTTCTATATATATAATAAATAATATCCAAATAATTTGTATATATTATATTAAAAGTAAAAATCAGATATACAATGCAAAATAAATGTTAATACTACTAAATAATAAAGTTATTAATAATAATATACTTATCTAATTATATAATGTAATCTTATAAAGTTAATGCAAATAATATAATTATCTAATTACTAATCTAATTATGAATAATGTAATGTAATAATAATAATATATAATATACGGAGTAATAATTTAGAGAGAGGAGAGAGCAGAGTTTCTTGAGTCTTTTTTAGAGAGAGAGGATGGGCCAAAAGTCCGTTGCAAGTAAGGTTTAGGTCCCTTTTATAGGGTTAGTTCCGTACTCGTATACGGTCTACGTATCAAATACTGAGGGCCGTATACCCGGAGTATATTCCCTATCATATACTATTTAGTAACATAAAAACATAAGCAATTTGTTTTTAAAAAAAACATGAGCAAACTAATACCAACAATAATATTCATAACAGACTTTAATAATTTTGATAAATAAACATAATAAGGGCCCAATCCATAGTGTATAAATGTTATGACCTATATATGTTCTACCCAGCAGATTGACCAAATATCTCAGCCCAAACCCTACCCAAAGGCCCAACATATAAATTACACACAACCCATCTTAGCACCCCATTATTTTGATTTGATTATAGGTGCAATCAGATAAAGTGTGCAGTGAGGGATGAAGTTGTTGAAAAAGTTTTTCCATTTGTTAATTATGTTCTTACTCATACTTGAATTGTTCTTTTTCAATTGTGTCGACAGAAGACCGATAATAACATTAAGCGTCAAACGAAATGACAATGTTTAATGCTTTGGAGCTTATTGGGCTAATAAGCTGAAAATTGAAAAGCTAATGAATGTAGCTTTTTCTATTAGCTTGTTGGGATCAATGAGTATATTGACTATTTTATCCTTTGAAATCAATGAAATTTACTTATAAATGGGTGGTAGGTTTGTTATTTTATTATTATTATAATAATAATAATAATAATAATAATAATAATAATAATAATAATAATAATAATAATAATAATGGATGATGGGTTTGGCATTTTTAATAATAATAATAATAATAATAATAATAATAATAATAATAATAATAATAATAATTATAATTATAATAATAAAATTGAAAATAATTAATAAAAATTGTTTTTGAATATAATTTAACACGAGTTAAATAAACAAAAATAATTAACTTATATCCTTAAAAAAAGTATAGATGATACCCAAAATTTTAAATTATTTATTAATAAGAGTTTATCTTCTTGTTATATTTAAAGTTTGAAATAATACAATACATGCATACCATTAAATGTCATTTTACCTTCAATCAGCTATAGTAAACAGGTAATTTACCAAACAGTTTTTTATAATCAGCTAATACAACCAGCTGGTCAAACCAGTTAACGCAATCAGCCATCAACTACTAGCTAAACCAATCAGCTATCAGCTATTAGCTATTTTTTTTTTGGTAAATTTACAGGGTCTTTCTCTCCGTCCGTTTAACGGTCCGGGGTCCACCCACGTTCGCTCCGGGAGGCACAGGAGCTGGCCCAAGGGGAATCGTCACTTGTGGGAATTGAACTCGGGTTCTCCCGAAATTCCTCCGATCCCCACAAAGAGAGCTCACTTGCCACTTGAGCTACCCCATTGGGTTAGCTATTAGCTATTAGCCTTTTGCCAAACACCCCCATAATCAGCTAATTTAACAAACACATTTCTACAACCAGCTAATATTATAGTAAGAAGTCTAAAAAAATAAATTATTTTTATATACATTCGAACCACTGTTGGCCACATTTCTCTTTATCGAGAAATTGAAGAAGCTATGCAGGGTTTTCTCGGGCCTGGTCATCCGATAGATACCAACGGGAGTTCGGGGCTCTCTGGTTCAGCTAAGACCATAGTTCCGGAATTTCTACGCAAAATAAGATCAATAAAAGGAAGTTTTACAATCAATTACTCAAAAATATTGTCTTGTCGAATGTCGAATCCTACTTAACAGAATATGGAGGTACTTATGGCAGAACAAGCCAATCTGGATTAGTGTATTATAATTAGTGATGAAAAATCGAACAATTCCTTCATATTTATATTTATAGAGATAGGGGACAGAATTCACATGGATATAGTAAGTCTCGCTTGGGCTGCTTTAATGGTAGTCTTTACTTTTTCCCTTTCACTAGTAGTGTGGGGAAGAAGTGGCCTCTAGAGGTCCTAATCAATTGAGTTTAAGGAATCAAACTGTATCAATTTTGTTATAGATCGTTCTGCAACACGTTTTGAGCTATTTAAAATATCTTCTGCAAATTTCATTGGGATTCACTGGAATAATTTATTAGAAGAATTCTACTATTTTATTTGAAGAATTCTACTCTTTCAATCAAACAAATATTTTTATGATTCCCATCTTTGTATTTCGAAATAAAAATAAATAGGATTCACAATGATTTGAATTTATTTTTTATTCAAACTGAAGCAAAGTTTTTTTTTTTTAAAATAGGATTCACAATGATTTGAATTTTTTTTATTCAAACTGAAGCAAAGTTTTTAGCCGACTCTTTGTGCTTCAGTAGGTTGAGTCAGTAAAAAAACACACTTCCCTCTATGTGAGAGTTTAAATCGAGTGCCACTAAACCACAAGGTCTTTGGCGTTAATTAGCAAAGTTTAAAACAATAAAAGAAAACTGGTCAATAACTTGCAAATTTGGCTTGTGAGCATTGGAATGTTCAACTCCGAATATAATATTGAAGAGTTTTTTTTTTTTTTTTTTTGAAAGGGATATGGAATAGATATTCACATATATGATGAATATAATTTGAATTTAATGACAACATGATGTTTGCTTTAAAGATAATTTTTGCTTGCAATGTAATATTTGTTCATATTATTTACCATATTAAATTCTTAAGAGTACGTATTAAATAGAAATAGTAACTTATCCACAAAGGAACATAATTAGTAAAGATGACGAGGTTTATATGTTTGGTGGTGGACTCACCTGCTATTGTTTTGTAGTGGTGACACAAAGGGGAGAGACATATGTTGGAGTAGCGCTTACTGTTTTGGGTGTGATCTATCAACATATTCCATCTTTTTTCCCAATGCTTTATGGTAAAACATAACAAAGGAAAGGCACAAAAAAAGTTGGATAAAGGTGTATGTGTGTGATTGGGTCTAAAATGGTGCAATTTTGCAACCCCATAATGCACCTTTTCAAATCCAACTTCATTTTCACTTAGCTTTTGAATCCGACTTGTCATGTCCATGTTGTTAGGAAATCAAATATTAAGAATAAGAGTTATATTACTAAGAGCATCTACATCAATGCATCATACATAGTTTTTGGAATAGTGGCAAAGTAAATAGATGATCTATTGGACTAATGTGAGAGTGAGATAATAGGCAAAATATAATCCTGCAAATGCTTTAATCATGTCAGAAATTAAAAAAAAAATGCAGTGAGATGTAATTGCATTTCACTGACCACCCAGTTGGCTAGCAACGACCAAAATTTGCGCTGTTGCCAGGCAACGGCCATATTTCTGACAGTTACCTGGTAACTTCTATTTAAAAAAAAATTGTCTATAATTAGATGTTAACATATTAATTATAATTATTTTTTTTTATTATTTAATTTCAACTTTACCATTCCAGTATATATGTTCCAGCACGTTTAATTATTCTTAATACAATTATAAATTTAAAACAAAATAGAAAAAGAAATAATTAAAATATAGTGAGGTAAAATGATGGGTTCATAAAAAATTGAGAAAAAACTCAAACTAGTATGAAGAAGAGGTTTTTTCTTTTTATTGAATGAGATAGTGGATGATGAGGTGGAAGCTGAGACCCACAAAAAACTGATAACTGTTATGAAATATAATTATAATTGTGATATTATGAAGAAATGAAAATGAAGAACACAAAAGCTAGAAGGAGGAAGAAGCATTCATTGCAATATTATTGATGTTTTCTGGGATGGATTTTACAAAGAGTTTGGGGGTATTTATAGTGTCCAAACATGAATAAACAAATATTAAAGGTATAGGCATATAATTGTGCTAGCCTAGAAGGATAAGCTTAAGCCTAAAAGGATATGGATAAGCTTAAGCCTAAAAGGATATGGATAAGATTTGCCCGGAAATGCCGTGTTCGATTCCTTGCTTGGACATCCACCATTTTCCTTTTAATTCATAACACTCCCCATTGGATGTCCAAAGGAGGAACATTATATTGCCTCGTTAAAAACCTTACCAAAGAAAAACCCAGTGGGAATAAAAACTTTGGGTAAGGGAAAAAGAGTACAATTTGTGCTCTCCCTGATAAAGACATCATTGAAGATTAAGTTTGTGTGCTCCTCCTCGTTTCTGAAGATTTTTGAGATGATGCCATACTGATTAATAATGTTTGTCATTGGCCATCATCTTATCATACTTATGCCTCATTAAAAACCTCGCTAAAAAGAACCAGTGGGAAAAACCTAGTTGAGAGAAAAAGAGTACATGGTATGTCTAATTATTGGTTGCGCTGGTTGCCTCATTAAAAAAACCTTATGCTAAGAAAACCCAGTGGGAAAAAACTTAGCTAAGGAAAAAAGAGTACAACCATAACCCCAACATAAACTTCAGGGCATAATATTCATGATTCATTATGCTCCCCCTGAAGACAACATTCTTCAAATTCCTTATATTAAAATTTCAAAAGATATAGGGATTTGGTGAACAATCATGTTCAACATTTCAATGGGGTGAATATATTTCATAATAATTGCGTGACTCTTTTAGAGCTCACATGGGTATAATACCGACATCATAATGTCTAGTTAGAAATTTTCATAATATACCCATTTATCAATAATTGGTGCAACACAATCCTTATTGTCTCTTGTAAAAGACAATGGGGGCAAATTTTAATACAACTAGTATTGGTACTTGGTATCATGGGGATATAATAATAGCAAGTACATAAGTAGCCCATTATATAATGGCTTGTATAAATGGCCCATCAAAATCATTTATTGGCTAACTGGTGTATGGCAAATTATTGCATGGACCATGGTCCACGCAGCTGTGTGGACCAAAAATAAAAAGTACATTATTTTTGTACTGTAGGTACATTATTTGATAGTATATATCAAATAATGTACCTTCAGTACAAAAATAATGTACCCTAAAATAATGTACCTACAATACAAAAATAATGTACCTTCAATATAAAAATAATGTACTTTTTATTTTTGGTCCACACAGCTGTGTGGACCATGGTCCATGCAATAATGATTGCTGGTGTATAGGATTCTATTAAGGAAATACTCGATCTTTAAATCGAGATAATATTTAGCTTTCACATACAAGCTTTTCATTTCAAAATCCCTGTCTTTAGACATGAGCTAACATCATTAAGCTCTTTATTTATTGATGTATATACAATCAATATTGACTGAGATGTTCATTAGTAGCTCTTTATTAAACACACAATCGCACATATTATCCCTTCTTCAACGAGCATAATAACTCCATTTGCAACTCTTTAAAGAGTACATATTGACACATAATGTATTCATATTTATATTCCTTCTTCAAAAAGGAAAAATACTCAGTCTGTTTCAGGTCATATATAAACCTTAAAATCCATCATGGATTTTCAAATATACTGTCCAATGACCCATATTTATGCGGTCATGACTTTAATAATATATTATCCAATGACCCACTTTTATGCGGTCATGATATTTATTAACTGCATATTATTCACTGCCAACGATATTAAGCAGCGAAACTTATTGCCATTCATTTATATGAGAAAATGGGAGAGTATATCAATTATGGGTATCTGTGTAAACCCATGAGCTCCAAGCCTCGCCTTTTATCACATCATTATTCTCTTTTTGTACCAACACCTATTCAACGGTGTGTACACATAATATAGAAAATAGCGAGCTAAGCTATTTGCCTTCCTTAATTGCTCATTTTATTTATCAATTAATCAAGGCACTTCTTATGCCTAATTCTGGCCAGATTGAGCAATTATAAAGGCAATTGAGTTGTCGACAACATTTTCATAATATTTCTCCCATATCCATAATAATTCATGGCAATTTCAAAATCAACCAGATGATAAACATTTCCCATCAATATTCAAATCTGGTCGTTTCGCATCCCAGTATTAATTATTTGGTGCACCACTGGGTATTTCGTCCTTTGACGAATGTCTCTTTTAGACATCATTGATAGATATATCAATAGATATATATATATATATATATATATATATATATATATATATATATATATATATATATTTGGCAGGAATTAATAATCTATTGAACATTCAGTTCAGTCAATCTAGTATGTGGATTTTTGAAGATCTTTTCATTTTATGAAATTTTCTCGGCATTCAAATTTTCAAAATAATTTGGGCACACATATCTCACTCTAATGCCGTGAAATGATCTTCATGCAGTCAGCGTATCAAATAATCTACATATTATGAGCTCTAGGAAATTATACAATACATGGATATTTATAATCAACATGTATACATACATAGCTTTATTTAATAGCTCGTAGAGATACGCAATGATGTGATAATAAAGTAGACTGCATATTAATAAAACACAGATAGATTTGGGAAATATTTACCACGTACTAGATGTAAAGGGGAGTATTCATTGTATGCAGTATGTCAGATTTTAAAAACAGTAGTAGATCGAATTTAATCTCACCAATATATGATTTCTATTTAAGCATGCTTCATATGGGAGACTACTGTTTGACATATATACGATGTCCAATAATATTAATTCAAATCTGACATTTCAATATTTAGCCCAAAGTGACCCATTTGCTTACGTCATAATTTAAAATAATTAGGGTATTTAAATCGCAACATACGATATACTCAAGCGTATATGAAATCATATAATGTATATGATATGATAGATAAAGCATATACATAATTTAAAGAGCAATAATTTGGCAAATCAAAGTGGAATTATGATTAAGGTATATACGATTCCACATAATTTCATTACGATTGCCACAATAGCTTTAATCAAAATTAAAGCAATTAAAGTGAAAGTCACTTCACTTTTATAATAGGATGCTAATCCATTTTCTCAATTTATGAGAAATCATCATCATCACCACATACTCAGGATCATATAATCAGCAATGCCAAATCTTAAAATCATTCAAATCGATAAACTTTTAATTTACAATAAGATTGGCTTCAACATCGCTCATTTTTGTTCAATATAAAATGAGGAAAAAGAACAGGGGAATTTTACAATATACATTTCTTCCCTGATATTTCCTTTGTAATTCAAAGGAATTCTCAATTCCTTTCTTTTATAGTCTCAGCATGACATTAGTCATTACAAATATTCAAATTCAATAAATTTCTATGAGACTTCGGAGGGAACAACGCATTACAATTTTCAATAAATTTGTTCCTCCAGGCAATAATATATTGGCTCATTCAGAGCTTTCAATTATTTCGTACTACCCAACATTGTAGTAACAAATTCCTCATCTTTTCAATGTGCAGAAACACTTTGCACTTTTAATCGTTGTATGTGTGGTCGCACTATCCACAACACATACGTTTTTCTCATTTTTCTTGATCCAATCAAGAGTGATGATGCATTTATTTGCTTCTTTGAAGCACATATCTTTCAAGGATTAGGCATCACATGATTTATCATGATTCACATCCAATTTTCTCCATATGGTATTTAGAGATAGCATATATCAAATACGCATATATAATTATACAATTTTATCCCATGATTTTGATAAACATATCAAAATAACTTTCATTCATAAAATATGGGATAAACTTTATGGCCTATAGCAAAATATTTATTATGCTAAATTTATTTCATTCTGATTCACATAGCCATAGCATAAGAGAGCAAGTTGTGACATAAAAACAATTGTCACATAATGTTCATAGCATTTACCATATAAAATGATAATATTTAATATGCTTATTGCAATATTTTATATTTCAAATGCTCTCATAATTGAATCATTAATTTGGATGCAAAATATAGATCATATGTTCATCTAAATCATGCCAAATAATATATTACTAGTGTACATAATAATCATTTGTACATACTAGTCTATCATATAAATGTATAGGGCATGAATAATATTTATATTCCAAAGTTATATTCCAACATTCCAGTGTACTGCCGCACGCTTAGTAGTTCCCTGCCATCATCAAAATAATATACAATTATTTCATGTCAATAGTAGGTAATCTGTCCAAAGTGACTGCCATTATAGCAATCCACTTTCGGCTGCCATCATAAAATATTATATATAATAATATTAAAATAAATAGTAGCAGGGTAATAGTATGATTCGTAGTAGTGAAATGGTAGATTAGCAGCATATGGATTCATTCCATATTTTCCTCCAACTTTTTCCCTTTTGTCTTTTTCTAATTTTCTGATTCTCTGTCTCCTTTTCCTTCTCCTTTCCTTTTCTTCTTTTGTTTGTCTCTTCCTCCTTTCATCAATCAACATCAGCAACAAGCTTTTATATAATCAAGTTTATATAATATATATAGTCAAAATAATGACAAATAAGCAAGAGTTCAGAAATATTAATCCTTATCCATATTCCTCATATGGTTCATGGTTTGATTCGACGCAGCTGTCTTGCCGGAAAGAAGCAAGAGGCCGACGATGGTGATGTTAACAGAGAGGATGAGCGACTGGTTTTCCTGTTCGCGATGCGAAATGAAAAACCAGTAAAAGAGGAGGCTGGTGACTGTCCATAGTTCATTGTTGCTCGCCGGAGAAGGCCATATGTGAAAGAGCACTTTCGTGCTGATAACGTGTTATGAAATATAATTATAATTGTGATATTATGAAGAAATGAAAATGAAGAACACAAAAGCTAGAAGGAGGAAGAAGCATTCATTGCAATATTATTGATGTTTTCTGGGATGGATTTTACAAAGAGTTTGGGGGGTATTTATAGTGTCCAAACATGAATAAACAAATATTAAAGGTATAGGCATATAATTGTGCTAGCCTAGAAGGATAAGCTTAAGCCTTTAAGCCTAAAAGGATATGGATAAGCTTTGCCCGGAAATGCCGTGTTCGATTCCTTGCTTGGACATCCACCATTTTCCTTTTAATTCATAACAATAACGATGCTCTAAGTAAGGTCAATTTTTTCGCAAATGCTTCAAACATTAGTTAGATTCGCATCAAACGTGTCACAACCAATTAACTTGACCCACCTGCTACACACCGACACGTCAAATCGATCGACGAGATTCCATCATAATACTCCCTGCCCTACTAATTATATTAGGGGCTCCAAATTTTCATCACTTTCTTGTACTCATTTTGTTTACTCTTTGTATACTCTATATGTAACATAATAAAAATAAAAATAATTAATTTTTTTTTGAAAACTAAAAATAATTAATTCTATATATTCTTTGATTTAAAAAAAAAAACGCGCAGTCGCTAGCCTAGCTAAGTTGCCATAATTAATTGATTCAAATCAATAAGGTAAATAGACAACTCTTATAGAAATTAAACTCAATTTTTATAATTATTAAATCAATTGTCCAACCTACTCAACTGAGGGTTGAGGTTGCCACCATATTCGAAGAGGTGCTATTAGTACAAAGAGAGAAAATCCGTTAACGTTTACGCGTTTGGGCAAACGGTATAAGTTGGCTCAAGATTTATACAATTATTATTGTGTGGACTGTGGCAAATTATGCTATGGATTCATGGCCCAGATCCAAAACGCGCGTCTGGAATAACGATGTCATTAGTGGCACCATTTTCTTAGCTAATGATATTTTTTTTGGTGAATATAGATTAAAAAATTGTGTTAGACTGTTGAATATAAAGTTATGTAATTGTGAATATAGAGTTCTTTAATTGTAAATATATAGTTATGAACAAATTACATTTTTAATACATTATGCTATAAAACAAGTTTTACAATTTTCATTCTTCCACTCCTCCAATTCTCTGTTTTTCCAGAAAATTTTCCATTTCTTCATTTTGGTAAACAACCCCTTTAATTTTTCTTTGTTGGTTCGAACAATGATCGGCCTAACTGACTTCATATTTTGAGATGATTTTAGTCCTAATAAAATCCTATTAGTGCGTTATCAATGAAAGTTGTGTAAAAGTGGTGATAGAATGGAGTGTGTGTGAGGGCGGGCATCCTCACACCGAATATCATCTCAAGTAGTACATGGACTGGAAGTGAGTTGAATAATAGGTAGTTAATCACAAGCGTGTAAAGTGTTTGAATTGGAATCTAGTTCAAAGAGTGAGTTGAGGGATATCAAGTGCTAAGTGTAATGATAAAGCAATTAACTAAGACAATCAACAACCAATAGTAAAACTAAGGGTTTGGACTCTCAATTAGCTTCAAGCCCCACTCTCATGGTGATTCAAGGCCATCGAAGCATTTTATCAAATATGTGGTGTTCACATCTCCTTCCAACCCTATTTTCTCAAAGGTGAGTTAGATGTGTCCCACTAAAACAATAGGTTCGATATGCGTGGAGTTCAGGCTTACATTTCCTTATTTTTCATGCACTTTACCGCTTTTTTTAGGAAATGGGAAGAACCAAAAAGCAAGCCTTGAAAAGGAATTATGAGAAAGCAAGTACAACCCGAACAATGGCAAGAGCAGAACCACCACCTCCACCACCACAAGTTGAACCTAATGCAAGAGGAACAAGAGTCCTCTGAGGCTTAACTCATGAACAATTGGCGCTTGTGGATGTGTATAAGTCAGACAATTTAATTGGAGGGAAATACATTGATCCGAGTGTGCTAAGGGAATTTGGGTTTGAAGACATGGTAAATCGGTTGCTAAGACACCCGCAATTGAGCAAAGTATTCGAATGGAGAGGACCGACATATACTCCGGTTACCTATGAGTTTCTTGCTTGAGATGTGTCCCACTAAAACAATAGGTTCGCTATGCGTGGAGTTCAGGCTTACATTTCCTTATTTTTCATGCACTTTACCGCTTTTTTTAGGAAATGGGAAGAACCAAAAAGCAAGCCTTGAAAAGGAATTATGAGAAAGCAAGCACAACCCGAACAATGGCAAGAGCAGAACCACCACCTCCACCACCACAAGTTGAACCTAATGCAAGAGGAACAAGGGTCCTCCGAGGCTTAACTCATGAACAATTGGCGCTTGTGGATGTGTATAAGTCAGACAATTTAATTGGAGGGAAATACTTTGATCCGAGTGTGTAAGGGAATTTGGGTTTGAAGACATGGTAAATCGGTTGCTAAGACACCCGCAATTGAGCAAAGTATTCGAATGCAGAGGACCGACATATACTCCGGTTACCTATGAGTTTCTTGCTTCAGATGTGTCCCACTAAAACATTAGGTTCGCTATGCGTGGAGTTCAGACTTACATTTCCTTATTTTTCATGCACTTTACCGCTTTTTTTTAGGAAATCGGAAGAATCAAAGAGCAAGCCTTGAAAAGGAATTATGAGAAAGCAAGCACAACCCGAACAATGGCATGAGCAGAACCACCACCTCCACCACCACAAGTTGAACCTAATGCAAGAGGAACAAGGGTCCTCCGAGGCTTAACTCATGAACAATTGGCGCTTGTGGATGTGTATAAGTCAGACAATTTAATTGGAGGGAAATACTTTGATCCGAGTGTGCTAATGGAATTTGGTTTGAAGACATGGTAAATCGGTTGCTAAGACACCCGCAATTGAGCAAAGTATTCGAATGGAGAGGACCGACATATACTCCGGTTACCTATGAGTTTCTTGCTTGAGATGTGTCCCACTAAAACAATAGGTTCGCTATGCGTGGAGTTCAGGCTTACATTTCCTTATTATTCATGCACTTTACCGCTTTTTTTAGGAAATGGGAAGAACCAAAAAGCAAGCCTTGAAAAGAAATTATGAGAAAGCAAGCACAACCCGAACAATGGCAAGAGCAGAACCACCACCTCCACCACCTCAAGTTGAACCTAATGCAAGAGGAACAAGGGTCCTTCGAGGCTTAACTCATGAACAATTGGCGCTTGTGGATGTGTATAAGTCAGACAATTTAATTGGAGGGAAATACTTTGATCAGAGTGTGCCAAGGGAATTTGGTTTGAAGACTTCGTAAATCGGTTGCTAAGACACTCGCAATGGAGCAATGTATTCGAATGCAGAGGACCGACATATACTCCGGTTACCTATGAGTTTCTTGCTTCAGATGTGTCCCACTAAAACATTAGGTTCGCTATGCGTGGAGTTCAAACTTACATTTCCTTATTTTTCATGCACTTTACCGCTTTTTTTAGGAAATGGGAAGAATCAAAGAGCAAGCCATGAAAATGAATTATGAGAAAGCAAGCACAACCCGAACAATGGCATGAGCATAACCACCACCTCCACCACCACAAGTTGAACCTAATGCAAGAGGAACAAGGGTCCTCCGAGGCTTAACTCATGAACAATTGGCGCTTGTGGACGTGTATAAGTCAGAGAATTTAATTGGAGGGAAATACTTGATCGAGTGTGCTAAGGGAATTTGGGTTTGAAGACATGGTAAATCGGTTGCTAAGACACCCGCAATGGAGCAAAGTATTCGAATGGAGAGGACCGACATATACTCCGGTTACCTATGAGTTTCTTGCTTGAGATGTGTCCCACTAAAACAATAGGATCCCTATGCGTGGAGTTCAGACTTACATTTCCTTATTTTTCATGCACTTTACCGCTTTTTTTAGGAAATGGGAAGAACCAAAGAGCAAGCCTTGAAAAGGAATTATGAGGAAGCAAGCACAAGCCGAACAATGGCAAGAGCAGAACCACCACCTCCACCACCACAAGTTGAACCTAATGCAAGAGGAACAGGGTCCTCCGAGGCTTAACTCATGAACAATTGGCGCTTTGGATGTGTATAAGTCAGAGAATTTAATTGGAGGAAATACTTGATCCGAGTGTGCTAAGGGAATTTGGTTTGAAGACATGGTAAATCGGTTGCTAAGACACCGCAATGAGCAAAGTATTCGAATGGAGAGGACCGACATATACTCCGGTTACCTATGAGTTTCTTGCTTGAGATGTGTCCCACTAAAACAATAGGATCCCTATGCGTGGAGTTCAGACTTACATTTCCTAATTTTTCATGCACTTTACCGCTTTTTTTAGGAAATGGGAAGAACCAAAGAGCAAGCCTTGAAAAGGAATTATGAGGAAGCAAGCACAAGCCGAACAATGGCAAGAGCAGAACCACCACCTCCACCACCACAAGTTGAACCGAATGCAAGAGGAACGAGGGTCCTCCGAGGCTTAACTCATGAACAATTGGCGCTTGTGGACGTGTATAAGTCAGAATTTAATTGGAGGGAAATACTGTGATTCGAGTGTGCTAAGGGAATTTGGGTTTGAAGACATGGTAAATCGGTTGCTAAGACACCCGCAATGGAGCAAAGTATTCGAATGGAGAGGACCGACATATACTCCGGTTACCTATGAGTTTCTTGCTTGAGATGTGTCCCACTAAAACAATAGGATCCCTATGCGTGGAGTTCAGACTTACATTTCCTAATTTTTCATGCACTTTACCGCTTTTTTTAGGAAATGGGAAGAACCAAAGAGCAAGCCTTGAAAAGGAATTATGAGGAAGCAAGCACAAGCCGAACAATGGCAAGAGCAGAACCACCACCTCCACCACCACAAGTTGAACCGAATGCAAGAGGAACGAGGGTCCTCCGAGGCTTAACTCATGAACAATTGGCGCTTGTGGACGTGTATAAGTCAGAGAATTTAATTGGAGGGAAATACTTTGATCCGAGTGTGCTAAGGGAATTTGGGTTTGAAGACATGGTAAATCGGTTGCTAAGACACCGCAATGGAGCAAAGTATTCGAATGGAGAGGACCGACATATACTCGGTTACCTATGAGTTTCTTGCTTGAGATGTGTCCCACTAAAACATAGGTCCCTATGCGTGGAGTTCAGACTTACATTTCCTAATTTTTCATGCACTTTACCGCTTTTTTTAGGAAATGGGAAGAACCAAAGAGCAAGCCTTGAAAAGGAATTATGAGGAAGCAAGCACAAGCCGAACAATGGCAAGAGCAGAACCACCACCTCCACCACCACAAGTTGAACCGAATGCAAGAGGACGAGGGTCCTCCGAGGCTTAACTCATGAACAATTGGCGCTTGTGGACGTGTATAAGTCAGAGAATTTAATTGGAGGGAAATACTTTGATCCGAGTGTGCTAAGGGAATTTGGGTTTGAAGACATGGTAAATCGGTTGCTAAGACACCCGCAATGGAGCAAAGTATTCGAATGGAGAGGACCGACATATACTCCGGTTACCTATGAGTTTCTTGCTTGAGATGTGTCCCACTAAAACAATAGGTTCCCTATGCGTGGAGTTCATACTTACATTTCCTTATTTTTCATGCACTTTACCGCTTTTTTTAGGAAATGGGAAGAACCAAAGAGCAAGCCTTGAAAAGGAATTATGAGGAAGCAAGCACAAGCCGAACAATGGCAAGAGCAGAACCACCACCTCCACCACCACAAGTTGAACCATAATGCAAGAGGAACGAGGGTCCTCCGAGGCTTAACTCATGAACAATTGGCGCTTGTGGACGTGTATAAGTCAGAGAATTTAATTGGAGGGAAATACTTTGATCCGAGTGTGCTAAGGGAATTTGGGTTTGAAGACATGGTAAATCGGTTGCTAAGACACCCGCAATGGAGCAAAGTATTCGAATGGAGAGGACCGACATATACTCCGGTTACCTATGAGTTTCTTGCTTGAGATGTGTCCCACTAAAACAATAGGATCCCTATGCGTGGAGTTCAGACTTACATTTCCTTATTTTTCATGCACTTTACCGCTTTTTTTAGGAAATGGGAAGAACCAAAGAGCAAGCCTTGAAAAGGAATTATGAGGAAGCAAGCACAAGCCGAACAATGGCAAGAGCAGAACCACCACCTCCACCACCACAAGTTGAACCTAATGCAAGAGGAACGAGGGTCCTCCGAGGCTTAACTCATGAACAATTGGCGCTTGTGGACGTGTATAAGTCAGAGAATTTAATTGGAGGGAAATACTGTGATTCGAGTGTGCTAAGGGAATTTGGGTTTGAAGACTTGGTAAATCGGTTGCTAAGACACCCGCAATGGAGCAAAGTATTCGAATGGAGAGGACCGACATATACTCCGGTTACCTATGAGTTTCTTGCTTGAGATGTGTCCCACTAAAACAATAGGATCCCTATGCGTGGAGTTCAGACTTACATTTCCTTATTTTTCATGCACTTTACCGCTTTTTTTAGGAAATGGGAAGAACCAAAGAGCAAGCCTTGAAAAGGAATTATGAGGAAGCAAGCACAAGCCGAACAATGGCAAGAGCAGAACCACCACCTCCACCACCACAAGTTGAACCGAATGCAAGAGGAACGAGGGTCCTCCGAGGCTTAACTCATGAACAATTGGCGCTTGTGGACGTGTATAAGTCAGAGAATTTAATTGGAGGGAAATACTGTGATTCGAGTGTGCTAAGGGAATTTGGGTTTGAAGACATGGTAAATCGGTTGCTAAGACACCCGCAATGGAGCAAAGTATTCGAATGGAGAGGACCGACATATACTCCGGTTACCTATGAGTTTCTTGCTTGAGATGTGTCCCACTAAAACAATAGGATCCCTATGCGTGGAGTTCAGACTTACATTTCCTTATTTTTCATGCACTTTACCGCTTTTTTTAGGAAATGGGAAGAACCAAAGAGCAAGCCTTGAAAAGGAATTATGAGGAAGCAAGCACAAGCCGAACAATGGCAAGAGCATAACCACCACCTCCACCACCAAAAGTTGAACCAAAATGCAAGAGGAACGAGGGTCCTCCGAGGCTTAACTCATGAACAATTGGCGCTTGTGGACGTGTATAAGTCAGAGAATTTAATTGGAGGGAAATACTTTGATCCGAGTGTGCTAAAGGAATTTGGGTTTGAAGACATGGTAAATCGGTTGCTAAGACACCCGCAATGGAGCAAAGTATTCGAATGGAGAGGACCGACATATACTCCGGTTACCTATGAGTTTCTTGCTTGAGATGTGTCCCACTAAAACAATAGGATCCCTATGCGTGGAGTTCAGACTTACATTTCCTAATTTTTCATGCACTTTACCGCTTTTTTAGGAAATGGGAAGAACCAAAGAGCAAGCCTTGAAAAGGAATTATGAGGAAGCAAGCACAAGCCGAACAATGGCAAGAGCATAACCACTACCTCCACCACCAAAAGTTGAACCAAAATGCAAGAGGAACGAGGGTCCTCCGAGGCTTAACTCATGAACAATTGGCGCTTGTGGACGTGTATAAGTCAGAGAATTTAATTGGAGGGAAATACTTTGATCCGAGTGTGCTAAGGGAATTTGGGTTTGAAGACATGGTAAATCGGTTGCTAAGACACCCGCAATGGAGCAAAGTATTCGAATGGAGAGGACCGACATATACTCCGGTTACCTATGAGTTTCTTGCTTGAGATGTGTCCCACTAAAACAATAGGATCCCTATGCGTGGAGTTCAGACTTACATTTCCTTATTTTTCATGCACTTTACCGCTTTTTTTAGGAAATGGGAAGAACCAAAGAGCAAGCCTTGAAAAGGAATTATGAGGAAGCAAGCACAAGCCGAACAATGGCAAGAGCATAACCACCACCTCCACCACCACAAGTTGAACCGAATGCAAGAGGAACGAGGGTCCTCCGAGGCTTAACTCATGAACAATTGGCGCTTGTGGACGTGTATAAGTCAGAGAATTTAATTGGAGGGAAATACTGTGATTCGAGTGTGCTAAGGGAATTTGGGTTTGAAGACATGGTAAATCGGTTGCTAAGACACCCGCAATGGAGCAAAGTATTCGAATGGAGAGGACCGACATATACTCGGTTACCTATGAGTTTCTTGCTTGAGATGTGTCCACTAAAACAATAGGTTCCCTATGCGTGGAGTTCAGACTTACATTTCCTTATTTTTCATGCACTTACCGCTTTTTTAGGAAATGGGAAGAACCAAAGAGCAAGCCTTGAAAGGAATTATGAGGAAAGCAAGCACAAGCCGAACAATGGCAAGAGCATAACCACCACCTCCACCACCAAAAGTTGAACCGAAATGCAAGAGGAACGAGGGTCCTCCGAGGCTTAACTCATGAACAATTGGCGCTTGTGGACGTGTATAAGTCAGAATTTAATTGGAGGGAAATACTTTGATTCGAGTGTGCTAAGGGAATTTGGGATTGAAGACTTGGTAAATCGGTTGCTAAGACACCCGCAATGGAGCAAAGTATTCGAATGGAGAGGACCGACATATACTCCGGTTACCTATGAGTTTCTTGATTGAGATGTGTCCCACTAAAACAATAGGATCCCTATGCGTGGTTCAGACTTACATTTCCTTATTTCATGCACTTTACCGCTTTTTTTAGGAAATGGGAAGAACCAAAGAGCAAGCCTTGAAAAGGAATTATGAGGAAGCAAGCACAAGCCGAACAATGGCAAGAGCAGACCACCACCTCCACCACCAAAAGTTGATGCAAGAGGAACGAGGGTCGAGGCTAACTATGACAATTGGCGCTTGTGGACGTGTATAAGTCAGAATAATTGAGGGAAATAAACCTGTGATTCGAGTGTGCTAAGGGAATTTGGGGTTGAAGACTTGGTAAATCGGTTGCTAAGACACCCGCAATGGAGCAAAGTATTCGAATGGAGAGGACCGACATATACTCCGGTTACCTATGAGTTTCTTGCTTGAGATGTGTCCCACTAAAACAATAGGATCCCTATGCGTGGAGTTCAGACTTACATTTCCTTATTTTTCATGCACTTTACCGCTTTTTTAGGAAATGGGAAGAACCAAAGAGCAAGCCTTGAAAAGGAATTATGAGGAAGCAAGCACAAGCCGAACAATGGCAAGAGCAGAACCACCACCTCCACCACCAAAGTTGAACCTAATGCAAGAGGAACGAGGGTCCTCCGAGGCTTAACTCATGAACAATTGGCGCTTGTGGATGTGTATAAGTCAGAGAATTTAATTGGAGGAAATACTTTGATCCGAGTGTGCTAAGGGAATTTGGGTTTGAAGACATGGTAAATCGGTTGCTAAGACACCGCAATGAGCAAAGTATTCGAATGGAGAGGACCGACATATACTCCGGTTACCTATGAGTTTCTTGCTTGAGATGTGTCCCACTAAAACATAGGATCCCTATGCGTGGAGTTCAGACTTACATTTCCTTATTTTTCATGCACTTTACCGCTTTTTTTAGGAAATGGGAAGAACCAAAGAGCAAGCCTTGAAAAGGAATTATGAGGAAGCAAGCACAAGCCGAACAATGGCAAGAGCATAACCACCACCTCCACCACCAAAGTTGAACCTAATGCAAGAGGAACAGAGGTCCTCCGAGGCTTAACTCATGAACAATTGGCGCTTGTGGATGTGTATAAGTCAGAGAATTTAATTGGAGGGAAATACTTTGATCCGAGTGTGCTAAGGGAATTTGGGTTTGAAGACATGGTAAATCGGTTGCTAAGCACCGCAATGGAGCAAAGTATTCGAATGGAGAGGACCGACATATACTCCGGTTACCTATGAGTTTCTTGCTTGAGATGTGTCCCACTAAAACAATAGGTCCCTATGCGTGGAGTTCAGACTTACATTTCCTTATTTTTCATGCACTTTACCGCTTTTTTAGGAAATGGGAAGAACCAAAGAGCAAGCCTTGAAAAGGAATTATGAGGAAGCAAGCACAAGCCGAACAATGGCAAGAGCAGAACCACCACCTCCACCACCACAAGTTGAACCTAATGCAAGAGGAACGAGGGTCCTCCGAGGCTTAACTCATGAACAATTGGCGCTTGTGGATGTGTATAAATCATAGAATTTAATTGGAGGGAAATACTTTGATCGAGTGTGCTAAGGGAATTTGGGTTTGAAGACATGGTAAATCGGTTGCTAAGACACCCGCAATGGAGCAAAGTATTCGAATGGAGAGGACCGACATATACTCCGGTTACCTATGAGTTTCTTGCTTGAGATGTGTCCACTAAAACATAGGTTCCCTATGCGTGGAGTTCAGACTTACATTTCCTTATTTTTCATGCACTTTACCGCTTTTTTTAGGAAATGGGAAGAACCAAAGAGCAAGCCTTGAAAAGGAATTATGAGGAAGCAAGCACAAGCCGAACAATGGCAAGAGCAGAACCACCACCTCCACCACCACAAGTTGAACCTAATGCAAGAGGAACAAGGGTCCTCCGAGGCTTAACTCATGAACAATTGGCGCTTGTGGATGTGTATAAGTCAGAGAATTTAATTGGAGGGAAATACTTTGATCCGAGTGTGCTAAGGGAATTTGGGTTTGAAGACATGGTAAATCGGTTGCTAAGACACCCGCAATGGAGCAAAGTATTCGAATGGAGAGGACCGACATATACTCCGGTTACCTATGAGTTTCTTGCTTGAGATGTGTCCCACTAAAACAATAGGTTCCCTATGCGTGGAGTTCAGACTTACATTTCCTTATTTTTCATGCACTTTACCGCTTTTTTTAGGAAATGGAAGAACCAAAGAGCAAGCCTTGAAAAGGAATTATGAGGAAGCAAGCACAAGCCGAACAATGGCAAGAGCAGAACCACCACCTCCACCACCAAAGTTGAACCTAATGCAAGAGGAACAGGGTCCTCCGAGGCTTAACTCATGAACAATTGGCGCTTGTGGATGTGTATAAGTCAGAGAATTTAATTGGAGGGAAATACTTGATCCGAGTGTGCTAAGGGAATTTGGGTTGAAGACATGGTAAATCGGTTGCTAAACACCGCAATGGAGCAAAGTATTCGAATGGAGAGGACCGACATATACTCCGGTTACCTATGAGTTTCTTGCTTGAGATGTGTCCCACTAAAACATAGGTTCCCTATGCGTGGAGTTCAGACTTACATTTCCTTATTTTTCATGCACTTTACCGCTTTTTTAGGAAATGGAAGAACCAAAGAGCAAGCCTTGAAAAGGAATTATGAGGAAGCAAGCACAAGCCGAACAATGGCAAGAGCACCACCACCTCCACCACCACAAGTTGAACCTAATGCAAGAGGAACAAGGGTCCTCCGAGGCTTAACTCATGAACAATTGGCGCTTGTGGATGTGTATAAGTCAGAGAATTTAATTGAGGGAATTGTACACCCGAAAATCCTACTACTTTTGAATATGATAAGGGTTATTTTCTATTAAATAATTATTAGAATAATTATAAGTATAGTTATTTTCCTATGGGCTTGGGATTATATATATATTCCTATATAGTTTATTAATGTGGTGACACCAAAATACCATAGCCCATAATTATGAATTTGTATTTTAAGTTATAAAATAAGATGTATTCTTGAGCCCATATAATTTATATTTCTTAAAGACTATCCTAAGCCCATAGTTATGATTATATATGTATGTGTACTATAAGCTATGGTTGTGACCCAACTCTTTTAAAGTAACCCAATAGCCCATACTATGTTATTTTGTTAAAAAGCCATAGACCCAACACATTACCCTAAATCCAACAATTAATGGTCTAGCCCAAACCCAAAAGGGAAAGCCTACCCTAAATGGAAGCTTCCAAATTTAGCAACCTATGCTCAGCAGCCAAACAAACTCCATTCCATCCTCTGCTCTCGTTCCCTTCTCTCGGCAACGCGGCAAGCGACAACCAGGAAAACTCCGGTGGCAGCGAAGCTCGGACCTTCACCCTCTCTCGCAATGGCGGCGGAGTGGTGCGTCACGGTGAAGTCTATAGCAGACAACAAATGGACTCCGGCGGCATGAGAGTTCCGATCCCCCATCTTCCCCGACTTTATGTGTGTGGCGACGACGGCAGGCACGGCAACGGCGGTTCGCGCGAGGGAGACGATGACCATGGCGCGACAAGCTCCCGCTTCCTCGCTTTTCCCCGCTTCTCCTTCCTCAACAACGGAACGGGAACGAGTATCCCCTACCTCTCGGATGAAGTTCGTAGAGCACGGAGGTGGACGGCGGCAGGGCGGCTTTTATCCTTCACCTCCCCGGCGAACTCTGTTTCCAGTTTGGGCGTGGGGGTAAATCGGCCGGTGCGAGGCAGCGGTGTGGACCAACGGTGGGTTCTCTTCCGTAAGGATGCTAGCGGAGCATGTTGACGGCGCCAAACTCTCCGTTTCTCTCCTCCGTTCGTGACAGCAGCGGTGGCGGGAATCAGCTCCTCTGATCTTCTCTGTTTCGGCGAGCTCGTGACGGCGGATGACCAAGGCGACGTCTTCCTTTTCCCCTTCCCCCTCGACGTCTCACCCCGCGTGAAGGTGACGGTATACCAGCGGAGCAGTGATCGGCCGGCGGCAACGACGAACAGAGTTATGTTGGTGAGTGGAATCCGTGAGAAGGATATTAGAGGGGCGGTCGAAGATCATAACCAAGAGACGCAGTGGTGCAGTGGTGTGATTCTTTAATGTTGAGGCGGGTGGCTTGGGTTCGAGTCCAAGGCTAAGCAGAATTGTTTTAAGGTAATGTTAGGATTATTATTAAGCTTATAGTTAGTACTAGTAGTAGTATTATATCTTGAGTATGGACTAGATTAGTACGTATATCTTTTAAGCTTTAATATGGTTTAGGCATTAGTCCTTATTATAGTGATTATGTTAGTGTGCTTGTGGCCCTTATTATGCTTAGAATTAATTAAGGATTAATTATAGCTCTCGAGTGATGCTTGTAATGGACCAAATAGGGATATTAATATTCTTGTTTTAGTAGTAGTTAGTAACAATATTAGAGTTGGGTTAATTCTTCAGGTTCACGATTATGAACCGAGCTTTGAGCTTAGGATTGACGTTGCTTTGGATTAAAATGCTTTTGGATTTAAATACGCTTCAAAGGTAACCATCCATGTCCATCAAAACTATTTTATTCACTCCTATTCTATATGATATTATTTGGTGGATTGGAAATCCTGAATATCCTTGATTATTAGCCTATTATTGATTGTGTTGTGGATTCATGGACTCGTGTCCTAATCTTTTGTCTATTTGATGTATATGATCATTGTTGGTTTGGATTTCCATATTATTTGGCCTCTGTTGGATGAATATTGGTGCATTGTGATATGATCCTTGTATTCTGGAGTATCTCTTTGTTTGGTTCTGAGCTGAGTCTAATTCGGTATGTGGGAATTGCTCTTGCGGGGTTCTCTAGCGTGACAATGTAAGCGCTAGGGTTTTCCGTGAGAGTAAGGTGGTAGTGATTGGTGAGCAATCCGTTGTTTGTTTCCTCCCTTGTTCTTGAGTTTATTGGAGTATTCTATTGGTTATGTTGCCCTGATTCTGAGTATTTATTCATACCTCTTAGTCCTTTGTATGAGTCTATATTATTTGGGAGTTGGTTGGTGTTCATATCTGAGATGAGCACTCTGAGTGGTGGTTCTTGGGCTGAGTTGAGTATGAGTATGTGGTTGTGGATTCTTTGAGTATCTTGTGGAGATTGATGGGTGGATTGATTGTGCTACTACTGACTTTGGGCTTCGGTCCCTGCGTACCAGTTATCTGGGTTTGGCTACTATTGATTATATTTGGGTTCATTACCCCTGTGATTGGACTCCGGTCCCTGTGATTGGGTCGACGACCCCTGTGATTGGACTTCGGTCCCTGTGATTGGGCTTTTGCCCCTGTGATTGGGTTCATTACCCCTGTGATTGGACTTCGGTCCCTGTGATTGGGTTGATTACCCCTGTGATTGGACTACGGTCCCTGTGATTGGGTTTTTACCCCTGCGTACCGGTTTTCCGGGTTGACTCTCGATTTGAGATTATGAGTTTGGTTTTGAGGGTTTTGAGGTTGGAGTTGGGATTCTTTCTTGGTTGGTTGTTGTAGGTCCTTTGTGCTATTCGGTTGATATCTTGTTGTTCTCGTTGAGGTTGGTTGGTTCCTTTTGGATTGTGTTCAGTTGGTATCTTGGTTATGGTTCGTTGTTGTATTATGCTTTCCTTGTTGGATATTGGCTTCGTTTGACTGAGTCTTGGTTATTGATTCGTTCAGTTTATCCTTGTTGAGTATCCGATTTGAACTGTTGAACAGTTTGTTGGTGTTTATATTCTATATGGGTGTGTAAACCTATTTACAAACTTATGTATATCTATACTTCCTTGCGGGTGTGAATGGTGGTTACTTAGCAGTCTTTTGCTAATGGTTGTTTGTGTGTTTTCCAGGTTTGCCTTAAAGCCTTTGCGTGAGCGCGATAGAGATACACCCGTGTGAGGAGGCTTAGATAGTGGTTATGTTTTAGACTTATGCTTTGGCCTGTGTGCCGTTTTGAGAATTCTGTATACCTTGGTTTAGTTGTTGGATGTCTTGAGATATACCTAATGATTATCGTTTATACAGTTCAGCTTTTATGGTTAGCCTGTGCATCTAGGCTGCGTTTTGTACCTAGATGTGGCATGACGCCTTAGGTTTTAAATTCGCTTCCGCTATGTTCTGTTTGGTTGAGTTAAGCAGCTGTTTAGTTGAGATTTTATCTATCTCAGCCTGTGTGAGGTTAGGGGTGTCACAGTTGGTATCAGAGCCTGTGTTGAGGTCTGAATAGAGACCCTAGGGTTGAACTTTTGAGACTCTAGGACTTGATCAGTAGCAATTAAGATGTTTTGAGAATCCTAGGATGTGTGAATTCTAGGAATCGCGGTGAGGACGCGCTTTATCTGTTTATATTGTTTATGCTTTGTTAACCTTGTTGTTTGCAGCTTGCGGCTCGTCTACCTGGTAAGTCTTAATCGCTTTTAGTTACGTTGCTTCGTTTTAGTTTTGCTTAGGGGCTTGCCTTAGATTAGGAATGAGTAGTTAGTTGGTACGAGACGATGGATAGCACCGGGTGCACCTCAGTAATCAGAAGGTTGGCGGCTCGTTGTAGAAGACTAATCCCTCGTGGTTCGGAGTCAACGACAACGGCCTACGTTCTTCGGGAATGGCGTCTTCGCGCGTGGAGCATCGTTTGCAAGATCTTCGTTCACCTCAAGACTTGAAGAACGGGTTCGTGCAGCTGGAGCTCGAAGACTCGAAGACCCTCGGCCGTGAGGGAACGGCAATGGCAGGTGCCGACACGTCAAGAAAGAGTTAAAACACGCCAAACAGGAGCTTTCGGGATTAGTGATGAAGAACCTCGTGCAAGTTAAGCTCGGAGTTAACATTACACGAAGAATTAGAATTTGAAGTTGGGATGCCCAAGCCGTAAGATGGTCCTACCCATCCCTGAAGCGACAACGAAGGAACGAGTTAGAAGTTGCAACCTTCAAGACAAAGAAAATCAAGTCAAAAAGAAAGGGAAGCTTGGACGCTTAAGATCCCCGAAGATAAGAGGAAATGCCATAAGCAAGTGGTGTGCGGCTCCGTGAAGTGGACCTCGTGTAATCTTTTCAGTGCACCTTGAACGTGGTTTCTCGTGCAAGCACTCCAAGGAAGTAATCCCGGTTCCTAAAGATCACTATTACCCATAAGCGAACCTCCTTTCCAAATCGGGCGTTACCTTTCCAATTGAACCTCCCTTTCCACAAAGCTTCCTCATAATTCTCTCGCTCTGCACCAATCAGCCATCAGCAACTCATCACCTTCAGCCTCTTTTGGAGTGATAAGGTTATGCAAACCGTAGTCTGCATGGGAAGCTTATTCGAATCTCAAGTCAGCGTTGCGTAGGGAGCGAAGCCAAGATCTATCAATCAGTCAGAGTGTCGTAATCGAATCGTCAACCCGAAGAAACCGCTTAGAGTTGAGAGACTTCCTTATCCTTCTTAAAACCAAATCCTTCACAGTTCCTTGCAATCCTAAGTACCATACTCGTTAGGAAATCCCTTTTATCTATTGTAATCATCTTTCCTATATCTTTGTGGAAACCAAATTCTCCTCGACTCCTCGAAATCCCAATTACCCATCCGTTAGGAAATCCCTTCTCTTTATTCTAATCAGTATTCCTATCTATTCTAGGAAACTAGATTTTCCTTGATTCTTGAAACTCCCAAATGCCTTCTTGTTGGAAATATCCCTTCTACCTATTCTGACCTCTTTCGCATTTTCGCTTGGAATTGAATCCCTTCTTTCCTTTGAGAAAGTGCATACCTTATCAGTAAAGAATCCTTTCCATCTTTCTGAACCTCATTACTATTGACTCTTGGAATCGAATATCTCTCATTCCCTTGGGGATCGCACACTCTTTTATTAAGGCATCCCCTTCTATCCAGTCCAAATCTCCTTCCCACCTTCGTTGGGAAATAAACTCCTCTCTTTTCTTTGAGAACTTGGATACCTTACTATCGAGAAATCATTTCTGCCTCTCTAAGACCCCACTCTTAACTTCTCGTGTAACCTGATTCTTCCCTTTTCTTGAGTAAGTTGAATATCCTACCATTGAGGAACTCGTTCTGCGTTTCAACCTCATTCTTATCTTCTTTCAGATTGAATCTCTTTCTTACCTGGAAGAGTCGAATACCTTATCAGTGACAAACCGTTTCTGTCTTTCGAAATCTTATTCTTAATCCCTTTCGGAATATAATTTCTCTCCTTTCCTTGAATAAGTAAATCCTCTATAATTGGGAAAACTCCTCCTGTGTTTTCAATCTTGCGCTTATCTGTCCTCGAAGCCAAGTTCTTTTTATTCATTCTCTTTTGTTCAAAGAACTTGATACTCCCTTAAATTTAGGAACTCTGTTGATCTCCTTGAACCTCGTTCTCATTTCTTTCAAAGCCGAGTTCTTCCCTTTCCCTTAGGAAACGTGGTGCGCTCAGTCTGTCCGTCGGTGGCGGGATGGAAAGCTGTACTCATCTTCAGCCTCGTGCCCAAACGCTGGAAGCCGCGATCCACTCTCAAATCTAACGAATCAAACCTCGCTTCAACCATACGCTGCATCTCCTGCAGCTGTCGGAGCACAGGGCCAACTGGTGGCGTAGGAGCTAAGGGATCATGCTGCTCCTTCCTTCGGTGCTCTAGGTCGGCCCCACCCACTGGCTCTTCCCCTTCTGCTTCTTCCTCAGACTCCTCCTCTCCTTCATCTCCACCTGCCTGCTCGGCCTGCTGAGGCGCAACTAACCCTCTCAACCTCTTGTGCGGAATGTGATAGCGCTCGATAAGCTCCCTGCTCTCCTCGGCTGGCATCCTACTCAGCTCGTGAGCGGTGATGTACTCATTCCCCTCAACTTGGAACAGCCCAGAAAACTGCAAACTTGGCGCATTGAACGCGCTGTGAACCGGCTGCTTGGCCAACTCCCCGGTTACACTGACTCTCTTCTACTGAAATATCCAACTCAAAATCATCCCATACGGCCGATTGCGCCTCTTACTCGTCTTGCAGAAATCCATGTGCAAGATCATCAGGGTAGGCAAGTCAAATTTCACTCGGTGCTTCAGAAAGTATGCAAAGGCACACTCGATAGCTGTAACCTGCCGGCTGTTGTTCCGATTAGGTAACAAACTCTCCCCAACCAACAATGTTAGAATTCTCTGTTCACCCGTCAGATTGTGTTTATCGGGGCGTGTATCCAACACAACGTTCTCATTCGGCCCCAACATATACCTCAAGTAGTCACGAAAGCCCACCTCTTGCGTCTCAACCCATGCATTACGTTCATACTCATTAACAGTAATGGCAAATTAAGCAGTCTACCCAACTTAGGCGGGTCAAACGAAATCCTTATGCCCTTCACTATCGAAGTGAGCACGGGCATCTGATTAGCAGTCTTAAGCTTCATATTCTGATAAAACTGATTGACCAAGTTGGGATACACAACATCCTCAATCCTTAAGAACGTATTCAATAAACCTTGGAAATTAAGCATATTCACGATCTCGGGAGAAAAATGTAGCGGGTCAAGAGCTTTACCATCGACTATGTTGTATCGGATGTTGCTTGAACCTTCTCCTACCTCGGTTTGATTTCTTCTAGACATTGTTGTGATGGTTGAGTGTCGAACTCGGGTTGTTGCGGTCGAAAACGTAGAGGGCAGAAGCTGCAGACCTCTCTCGGCGAACTCGCGTAACTGCCGTAAGCGACGAAGAAGCTTGCGGATCGTGGCGGAAGGGATCTGCGGACTTCGGTGTTCTGCTGTTGCCGAAGACTCTCTGCTTGCGGAAAGAAAGAAAAGAGAATGAAGCGGAGAGGAAAGACGGGGGTTAGGGTTCTAGTACGTTCAGAATAGGGTAATGACGCATGTGCCCCTCGCCCTTGCGGATCTTTCTCACGGAAAGCCTCACGCCGTTAAGCTGTTACGTTGTTCCTGGCGGAGCTACCTCACGGAGCGCCTGATTCTGTTGCCCTCCTCCGCACGCCCACGCGGATCACTACCACGGGAGACCTTGTTCCGCTCCTCCCCACCGTGCCGTCGCTACTACTAAACTCTCAGAATTAAACGAAGAGTCTGCGGGTAGAACACTACGGATCGACATAGCTGAGTGGCGTGGTTCCTTTGTTATTAACCATAGACGCGGGTTCGAATCTTCTTGCGAGCATTAGCTAGATCCTTGGGTTCTTTTCCTTTCCTTGGTTTTTATTCCTTTGATTCGACTTCACGAACTTCCCAACCACTTAACGCAAGACCGGGTCTTCAAGACTCTATAACGTAACGTGACTTAAAACTTTCTAACTAACGAAAGGGCCGCCTAAGGTTCACTTAACGGTTCAACTAACAAAAACACTTAACGGGAAACTTAAAAAGCACTTAAACTACGTAGTTAAAGGATTAAACTTGGGGTTACCTTCTCCGAGCCCACTCGCCTCAGCCTGGGTACGGCCCATCACAAAGATCTTCTTCTGCTGCGGCCTGGCCTGCTGCTCGCGGCCTCCGCCTGGCCGGCTACCCCCGCTACCCACAGCCTCTCGGGATGGTCGGGCCACTGCTGGGGCCCCTTGGGCCGTGCTCGGTCTGGATGAGGATGAACTTCCCTTCCTGGCTGCGCACTCGTAAGCTCGGTGACCTCGCAGGCCACAGCTAAAGCACTCCACCAACTGGCCCTCACAGTCACGCCCCGGGTGGTCCCTCCCACAACGCCGGCAGTGGAAGTGCCGGGTACGAACTCCCTCGCTAGCTGACCCCTGCCGGAACTAGGGCGAGATCCACCACCTCGGCTAGAGCCACCCTGCTGGAAGCTTCCACTCGCGCCGGGTCCCCCTGGCCGGTGCCTCTTGGAGTCTGAAGCTCCACCCTCTGCTGGCCGCTTGGAGCGGTCCTGAACCCCTCGCCGGATAGACAGCACTCGATAATGATCGGCAGCGCTGCTGTAGGCCTCGCTCAACGTCTGGAACTTGAACACCACAAGGGCCATGCGCGTCTCCAGGTTTAAGCCGGCCACGAACCGCTCGATCCGTGTCTCCTCTGTCGGAGCTAGGGTCGGTGCGAAGCGAGCCAGCTCCAAAAAGCGTCGGTGGTACTCCTGTACGGTCCTCGTCCCCTGGTGAAGGTGTAAGAACTCCTCCTGCATGGCCGCCTTGACGTGGGCCGGGTAGAAGCGGGCTCTCAACCGGTCCTTGAACGTCTCCCACCCAAAACCGGGCTCCAGGCGCATCACCGGGCCACTGTGGACCCACCAAAGATCAGCTTCCTCCCTCAGGTAGAAGCTGGCCATCTCCACCTGGCGGCCAGGTGGGCACTCAACAGCCTCGAGGATCTTGTCGAAGGCTCGGATCCACTCTTCGAGGACTGCGGGGTCCTCCTCTCCAGCATAGAAAGGTGGGTGCTGCCCGGCCACCCTCCGGACCAAGTCGGGCTGCCCGCGCTGGTTATTCTGAACCATCGCGTTACCGAGCAGCTGGGTGATCTGCGTCAGCTGCTGAAGATTCTGCATCAGCTGCTCCACTATAGGCACTTCCGGGTAGTCCTCGCGTCTGCGTGGCGGCACCATGATCGATAGAAGAAGGGAGGTACTAACAGAAGACGAGAAGAACGCTGCGGTCGGTCTAAACCAAACACGCAAGAAAGCAAGTGAGAACGAGCTCACAGCAACCAAACCACAAACAACCTGCAAAGCACAAGCAAAAGCAATTAACGAGTCCTCACCGCGCGGCCTAGAAGTTCACACATCTTAGAACTCTTAAACATCTTAACTTCTACTGATCAAGTCCTAGAGTCTCAGATTACAACCCTAGGATCCCTACTTAGACCTCAACACAGGCTCTGATACCAACTGTGACACCCCAACCTCACATAGGCTGAGATAGCTAAAGACTAACATAACAGCTGCCCATCTCAACCAACATTCATAACATAGCGGAAGCGAATTAAGACTTAAGGGCGTCATGCCACATCTAGGTATAATCACAGCCTAGATGCACAGGCTAAACACAAGAATGAACTAAACTATCATCTCATAAAAACTGAAATAATAATCCTCAAAGTATAAATCCATAAAACATCCAAACATACCCAACGAACTAATCAAGAGTATATCATAATATCTCAAGGCACACAGACCCAAAACTAAAGTCTAAACAAAGCAAGCTAAGTCTACGCATCCTCAGAAAAGGAAACTCTAGCG